>JAQMCX010000055.1:4437861-4477592 GCA_029814765.1 Acanthurus leucopareius | reverse complement strand
TCTGTCGACACCTCCCCCTGGTGCGCCGCCACACCCATCTCGGCGCAGCCCGGTCTACCAAATTGCCAAATTGGCTGCGCACGGTGGTGCGCTGGACAAAATTACCACTGCGCGGGGTGCGCCACGCTCCGCCACCCTGCGCTGCACCATGAAATTAGAGCCCTTTATCCTTCTTAAGAGCACATTTCAGCACCATGGACAGAGAGCAGAGGTCCAGTTATCATGCGTCATTTGTTTAAGCTTCACAGAAACAAAGAAATGTAGTGAACTGCATGAGATTTTCTAATAGGTTAGCAAAGAGTGTTCAAAACACAGCAAGAAAAAAGGAAACTTTAGAACAAAAAGAGGCCTCTAGTATAAGACCCGTTAATGTAGGCTAACTTCGTCTTAAATAACATGTTTGAGATGATTTAAAACTTTAAAAAACCCAACAACCATAGTCTCATTTGTACAGTTCGCTGGGTGCTTATTCAAAGTAGCTGAGCAAAAAAAAAATTCAATAACATGCTGTGAAAAATCACGGAGGAGCAAAGTAGTCCAGTCACTAATGGCATAGTGAACCTATTTTTAGGTCTATTTTCTTCTCATAAACAAGTAGACCTGGATGGGTACATTGTGCATGCAGATTGTAATAACACATGCCTGCACTGACCATACAGTGCGATAGTTCAGTTCCTATAAAGGCCACACAAAGTCCAAGTTGCCTTTGAATGTGATCTCTCCTTTACAGCTTACAGGCCCAATAGAGCACAATCAAACAGGCGGTCACAACTCTGCTTCAGACAGTCCAACATGTTAGATTACATGTGATCACCCGTCTGCTTCTTTTGTACCGTCAGCACGCACTGACAAAGCCAACAACGGTTAACTGTAGTTCAATTAATCAAATTGCATCAGGCTGCTGTAGGCGATTATTTGCTCTTTGCACTACACAAATGAGATCGCTACATCATCCATATTTAATGTCTTTGTGGGGGAGATTTCACAGCCGTAAGCATGAGGAGGGTCAGTCTGTTATCACTGGTAGTTAAAATAGTTTCTGACACATTTTAAAACAAAAAAGTGATCCAATGTTTCTTTTCATCCCCCTTTCAATGCTTATTAAACACAAACTAACTACTCCTTCAAAAGGTGCAGTATTAAGAGGCTTTCCTATACATACACACTAAATATAGAATAGGAATTTTCGACAGAGAAAACTATACCTTTGAATAATTGTCACGTTTTTTTTCTCCAAACTTTCCTTGCAGGAATCAAAACAGCATTTTCTATTACATGAAGATTGTGACCTGTCAAGCTTCAACACAGCACTAAAAATTCATCACATCCAAACAACTTGAGTGGCATGTTTTCCTCCGTCTGCCTGCGGACCCTCAGTATCTCCTGAAGGTGTTGTTTGAGCTTGCCAGTCTCGATTCTTCTCCCTGTACTATACATTTGTCCATAACAAAACACTGGCTTGTATTCCCAAGACTCAGGACTACTCTGCTGTGATTTGACATTGATAGGGGCAAATGGCTGCATGCGTAATCCTCCTTCCCATTTATATTGTAAGTGGCAGAATTGTGGATAGCGTGGAGAAAAGAGCTGGGCATGAATTTGCCCTCCGAATTTCACTTTGAAAGTGTGAACTGGCTTATTATTGAAATTTAAATGTAAATTCAGCTGTGAAAGGTCACAAAGACACGACTGAAATATGTGAGCTGCAGGCTGCCAATTGGTGCTGCATTTCAAATGGGCCTCCATTAAAAGTGACATGCTTAAAAGTTACACACTTATTGAGCTCACATCTGCTTTCCTATCAGGCGAAGGTGACAGACATTTCCGCAAAGCTGCTTTTTAATAAAGTTTGCAAAAAAAAATTGCTTTGTCTCCAATATGAGATGTCCCTGCTTTCGTATGATCCATTCAGATACTTAAAAATGAGGTAGGCCTTTCTGTTTTTCTAAATTACTTTGAAAATGGTGTAAATCCTGTAAAGACCACAGATTTATTTAATTGTGGGCGGTGGCTGAGGTAAGAGTTACAGCCTCTGTGTGGCAGTGTGTGCTCGCAGTGCCCCTCTCAGGCATTTCAGGCTCAGCCAGCTCTGCACGAACAGCCCTCCTGGCTCCTCTGGTTTGTCTCATCTGCTCTGCGTGCTGAGCATCTTCCAATCTGGCCGCAAGCGATGGAGCGACTGGCGCTCTCGGTGTCAGCTCTCCTCAGGATTGTCAGAAGTCCTCTGTCAAATCCCCCTACCGGCTGGCCCTGCAGGCTCGAAGGAAATTAACCAAGAGGAGAGGCTGGGGAGGGGCACTGACACTGGCAGCAACTTTTTTTTTCTGTTTATGCTGCAACAGTATTACTCTTTCACTAGACATCCTCCGTGATCCCTGCCTGTGGTCATTTCATTTGGGGGTTGTGCTGGCTGGCTATGGAGCGCAAAAAATGAAATGGACTTCACTGTGTAGCTCTCTGGCAACTGACCAGCAGGTTTCTTGACTCCTCAGTCTTATTTCCTGTTGTACTTTCCTCAAAGTAGCTCAACTTAAACCTTTCATGACCTACCTGCACAAAAATATGAACATTCACATCAGGCACAAAATTAACATTGTTTGCTAACGGGCCATAACGGCTTCCAGATTTCTAACTTCATGAGCAACACTTGACCTTTTGGATTATAAAACTAACCTCCAAACCAGCACCAGACACCTGCCAAAGTGGCTGTGAGGTAAATAAAATTCAACCAATGCCTGAATTCAGAAATTGCCTTGAGTTTATCTTACATCCTCATTAATAGCAAAACCTGCTGAATAAAATGGTAAATGGAGCTCATGAAATAACAACTGCACAAAGTGTAATTTTCAAATTTATTTGGCTTAAATATTTTAGTGTAATGTGCTCTTGAATTGTAATTGTTGAATCAGAGTATACGGGATGGAGTTTGGACACACAGCAGTTGTTTGAAGGAAAAGTGTAGTTTACCTGATGGAGAAAATGGCCCAACCAAAACTGTTGCAGCAGAATTAGAACAACATTACTGTCTACAATATGATTATATGCCACTGGATTATAACCGCTCTTAAAGGAATAGTTTGAGAAATGTGCTTGTTAATTTTCTTAAAGAATTAGACTGAATAGATTGATGCCTCTTTTTCTAAATTTTAACATCATAGGAATCTACAGCCAGCAGCTAGTTAGCTTAGCTTCACATAAAGATTTGGAACAAGAGAAAACAGCAAGAAAGTCGATGACAGTGATTAAGCAGCGAACCAGCAATGAGGAGGATGCCACCATCCTGGGGGAACAGTGAGCAACCAAGGAGATTTCATGAAAAAAGTGGAAATTAAATCTGCAGACATGGAGAACAGGAGCTGCCACACAAAGCTCCAATCGCATGACTTTTACAGAGAGCTATGGGACCTAAGAGTTGGAGAGCCTCTTAGAGAAAACTTTAGAAGAGATACTTGGCCAATTACAGAGCATACGCACCAAATAGGACCATGAGCACAGGAGGGTGGTGGGCCAAGAAGCGTTATCACCAGTGTCTTAACTACCAAGACATGGGCAGCCTGACCATTCAGGCAAACAACACCAATCCTTTGCGGTTTTAGATTCACAACCCTTTGCTTTATCAGGGCCTTGACACACTCAAAGAGCTGTACCAAGAGTGTAAGAAATTTGTTGCTATGAGGAAAAAGCTTTGGGAAAAAAGTTCTATCTTCTATATCTGGATTTGGTCTTGACAAAGGGTTGTGACTGAATTTCTGATCTCTTGTCATTACTGAGGTGTCCAGTTTGCTAAAATAGGCTCTTTAGACACATTCAAAAGTTGAATGCACTAATCCTAATATGTTGCTGTTTCTTCTTTCCGTCCAAAAAAAAACCCAAAGGAAATGTCCACAGAAGGGTCTGTCCACATACTTTTGGCCATGTAGGGAAAATTTGTTGCAGCATATGTAAAAAATATTGGGAGGGGGAGGGGGGGGGGGGGGGAGGTAAAAAGCCATTGAGAGAGATTCACTTTGAGATAATTACAGTGATAGTGTAAGGTCTATAATCAGAAGCCCTTTTCACCAAACCACAGTCTAAAAAAAACAGTCGCTAATGCATTTGTACAAGACATTCTCTTGCTGGAAAATAGGAATAATTTCAATGTGCAGATAGAACTGAGTCATTTCCTGTCAGTGTCTACTCTCCCCCCCTCCCTTTGAATTGAAGATTGTCCATGTGCTTTTTAATGCATTGCTCCTATTTCCAGCTGTTAAGGGGTTCTTTTCCACTGATAATAATGGAGAGGAATTTTGATAAGAAGGATGTGGGGAGAGGCGAGAGAGATGGAGGAGGAATGGGTTTGATCTTGAAGCGGAAAAAGGGCGTAGGAGTCCTCGGGGCCTCAGCTTCTTAAAAGGTGCTTGTAGCCTCCAGGGAAGATGCTTGCTCTCTCTCCCTCTCGCCTCTGTTTCGCTCTCTGCGTGTCTTCATCAACGTCACCCACCACCCCCGCTACTCAAGATCAATTGTGATTGACAAGCGCTCAGGTTCAGAACTTGTTTAAATTGCTTGATCTATGGGTGAGATCAGACCCGCCCCCCCTTTTTCCCTCCTACATCTCATCATTAGCTTAATCTGGCATCATGGATCATGCAGAGTGCCTACCTGAGGGATCAGTGCTTTCATTGAAGTCCTTGCAGCATGTTAAGCATTGTCATCTCAAGGGGACTTTATATGACGCGCACGGTTTGCCAGTTCAAGTGAGGATGCCATGTTAGCTTGAGAACAGAGCAAAAGAGATTTTTCACGTTGCAATGTGGTTCTTCATGGTGTTTTATCCAGAGCTGTAAACTGATATCTTGAGCTTAAAGAATTAGTTCAAGCTTGTCCAGTCAGAAATCTGCCTGAAAAATGGATTATCCTCACCATCTCCCTTTAGCTAGTGCAGCAAATAACAAGCACTACATAACATCTCAATTATTATTCAGTATAAAGAACCACCGTCTGTGTCTGTGTCTGTGTCTGTGTCTATGTCTGTGTTTACTTAACCTACTTTAAATGAGCGTGATGATGAGATTTGTGTGTTGGGTGTGAAGCGAACCTTTGAGTCTCACATAACCTCTAGGCTGGATTTCTGTCAAATCAAAGACAGCAGAGTCTCTTGTCACACAGAGATGGACACAAAATTAAATGACTGCAGAAAAATGCAACATTAAATCAAGACGAGCAGCAGAGGTCTGACTTCCACTGAGGACTGTGCAGGAGAGAAATGTTCAGATGTGCTACAAATGTGTATGATTTGCAGAATCCAATTGACGACCTTTAATCAGAAAGAGAAGCTAACAGTGTTCCCATCCTTCATATTAGTCCATACTTTTATATCTCAAAAACTTTCACCATAGACAGATTACCACAGAAGTTTATAAACATTTAAGCTCTCCGGAGGAAGAAATCCCAATGTTGACTTCAGAGATCCTTTAACATTTCCTTTGTGTCACCATAATTTTGACATTTATGGATTTAATTGAAATATTACAATTATTGAATGTATTAAGACAAAGTGTGTTATAAATACTGGTTCTATGATTAGAGGATAAGTTATAATGATTTCGAATTCTAATGTAGCACCATCAGCAGGTTCAAAATGTGCATAATATGCTGGTTTATAACCAAAAATCTGCTTACTTTGATTTGAGTTTCAAGCTGAATAGAAAATGTTAGTTTGCTTGCAGGCTAAATTAAGATGGTGTTTGTAGTAGATATTGCCTGGTAAAGCATATTAGCATATTGGCTTACTGACATTTCCCTTTAACTAAAAACATCCACGGTCTTGGCCTCGCAGGACCGCTAAAATGGCTAAAGACTCTTGTCAAAAGAAGGGTCACATGCTTCAGAAAAGTAGCCTTCAATAAGCATGACAGCACACCTGAACAATCTTTGTTTAGCCAACAATAGCTATGCTAATGATGTTAAATATTAAAGCCAAGATTTTTTTTGGCAGCAGTTGTGTTGTGACTCTCCTATTTTTAATGGATTTAGAATAACTCCCCTTGACAAATACACTTTCAATTTAAATTGCATGCTTTTTCACCTCAGTCTGCAGATTCTCTTATCAATGACTCTCCCAACTGTGCTTACATTATTCAGTTTAGAGTAATTCCAAATTACCTTTTTGTAAAATGGCCTGTTAAGCTCCAACTAATATATTACAAACAGAATTGCTTACACTAGCTCATTCTTCTCATCTGTAAATAAACTCTCTGTCTTCCACAGAACGCGCCGTATCGAGACACATATTGACCATCATGCCATTGCAGAATTTTCTCAGAACTGATCACTGTGAAATTAACTGCGATAAGCGCTGCTAATGCTACATTGTGAAGCCCCTGTGACTGGCTTTCTGTACTTACACTTCATTATTTTCCTTCCTCAGTGCTTTGAATGTGTGCTCATGTTACTGGAAGGGATTTCATGGGGAAATAAGCCTGAGAACTCCCAAATTAGGCCAAACAAAAGCACAAAGCTCACCACTGGGCATACAGTTAAAACTGCTGGCAGTTATTTCCTTTCTGAGATGAGACTCATCACAGCTGTTCCAATAAGAAGATTCTACCCATAGCTGTGCAATTAGAGCATCCCTTGGTTTACAGAGGATAAGGCAACTTTCTGAAATTCATAAATTTTAAAAATAGTTATACCAAGAGTTAAAGTTTTATGCATCTGCACAGAAATTTGTATTTATTCAGTTCAATAATACAAATCAGCCTATTTAAACATATTTGTAAAATACCCAACCCATCAAGTTTAATCTGTTTTTTTCAATGGGCAATAAAAGAAAAAGCTTATCAGTACAGTTGCAACCCGCCACATAGCGTCACACACTGAAAAGGACAGTGCATTTGTTAATATTAATATCAATATTCCTCACAATCTTTGTGGAGCTGTGAGTGTGAATTGAGGGCTGCCTGATTGGTTTTCATTCTCAACAAGGGCTGTGGAGAGGCAATTTAATTTCTTCTCCTCCCTGCCTCCTGGGAGACTATTTTTTATTTTATTTTTGTGCTTTTCCTCTCCAAAAAATGTCAACATGACTTTGTCAGCACTAAGCACATTCTCTGCTGTGACAGATATCACCTGACCCCAATTTATGAAAGGCGTGGAAGAGACACATCCCTGTAGCACAGTATGAATATATTATCATCCCGAAATGTCGTGCATTCAGCATTTGAGAATTATATTGAAGGGTGTGCGGGAAATCCAAGCTGCCTTCACTTAAATAAGACAAAAACACTTTATTTAGATGCATGAAAAGGAGGCTCATGAATACTCTTAACATGCAATTGTTCCTCAGTCTGGTTGCAGAAACTGTGACATGACTGTCAAGCTCAGATCAAATATAAATATCAATCAAAAAGTGTATTTTAAAATGATTAATTAATTTGAAAAAGCTTTTATTTTCAGACAGCTGAACTGTGAGATTGCAGCTCCCTGCTGACACTCCTGACATGTCTGTATGGAGTTCTTGTCTCTCCTTTTCAACACCACAACCAGACTTGAGTTCAAATGCAGCCCCATCGTCTTGATAGTTCAATGCCAACATGGCACCAAATATTAGCTATGTGTAGAAGGATATCTACCTTTCTAAGCTAAACAAGGCAAGCAGCAGTTACAGAACAACCTTCAACCTTCCCTCTCCATCTAATGGTGTTTTCTGCCATTCAGAGAGAAGTGCTGGAGTAATATTTATTGAATTCTATACAAAAACAGCAGCCTTCAAGCAGACAGCATTGGTTGTGGGCCGAACCATAGACTCTGCAAATCTATATGTTACATAAACACACACCCACAGAGATAAAGACATGCACACACAAAACATCTGAGACCTTTCCAAAGGTTGGACTGCATTGCTTGTACATGTGCACATGCATATGCACAGAGACACACACAAATTGCATTCAAAAGACATCTGCCATCATGTGACCACGAGGCATTCAGATGCTACCCTCCAATGAATATAAAGTATAAACACTCCTCCAAATTTTCCACCCCTGGCCTCTATTTCATGCCATTATCTTGGCATAATAAACACATTAGCTTCTCCCTACCCAATTCTGCTCTTAAGATGAATCTTTCCCCACTATATAAAATAATTTGCCAACATTATATGTGCTGATGAATAATTCATGAGGGTTCATGGAGAGTTTCAGCCCCATCTGAGTCCTGGAGGAAACAGAGCTGACAGACACCCAGGTTCTACATTTGGACTGGCTCTCAGGGAAGAAAATGGTGGATTTACTGAAAAATTCTTCCTTTCAAAATGATATACAGTCCCCTGTATTCACCCTGAAGGGTACTTATTCACACAGGCATGAGGGCAGTTAAAATGAAGATGCAGTATCATTTGATCTCTATCGAATTGTCATAATTGGTTCGAGTGAAATTATTTCAGAGCTACTCTGTCTGTACTTGTGTTTCCACTCCAGTATCCTATAAATATACTGCAGACTTTACCAGCGCTAAACTTTGGGGGAAATAAAAGTACAAAACAGTCGACTGCGTAAATAATGTGAGCATATACATCAGTTAAGGTGTCAGAAGTGGGGGAATGGGATGCAACCCAAATGGGTTCTGAGAGTCTAATTTTCTGGGGAAACAGATGGACACAGGAGCTTTTTCACTAAATCAATGCTCTGAAACTCCTCAGGACAATAATAGTACCTTCATAGTAAACAAGGGTT
The DNA here is from genome assembly GCA_029814765.1 of Acanthurus leucopareius. Classification (NCBI taxonomy): domain Eukaryota; kingdom Metazoa; phylum Chordata; class Actinopteri; order Acanthuriformes; family Acanthuridae; genus Acanthurus; species Acanthurus leucopareius. Next base: position 4,468,878 of record JAQMCX010000055.1, on the reverse strand, counting down.
TTTCTGAATACTTTCCAAACTGACCCACGCGAGTGTTCCCTAAAGGTCCAGTGTGTGAGACTTAGAGAGATCCTTTTGTAGAATATGTTAGAAATGGATAATAATATTTTCCTATTAGAGTATTTTTCTGGGGTTTTAAGTGCTTTTTATTTGGACAAAGACCCACAGGGTGGAACTGAGCCTGCGGACGCTGCAGCGAGGACACAGCCTCTGCACATGGGGGGCCCAATCTACCGACTGAGCTACGGGGTGCCCCAGATTACAATTTTCTCAAGTATGTTTTCATTAGAGTGTAATTGTTGTGTTTTCATCATAATAGAATGAGCCTTTTTATGTACCCCATGTACCCTGGTGATATTCTGAGGTTTATTTAAGGACGTAAGTTAACCTCACATGCCCTGCTTTCAGCCTGGAGTTTAGATAATCTATGAAGGAGTCTACAGCGGTTTCCAATCTGCCACACATTTGGTAGGGGAATAGTTAACTTTAGCCAGTCAGAAAGTCATTTGAGCACATCTCTAAACCACTGTTGTTTCCTTTGAATACATATTGAATAAATGTGTAAACTTTAAGCTTCTGTGGTCTTGTAAAATATGGCAACAAACTCAGTGGGTGGCAACTTCCCAGGAGTGTCATGCACAAAATGGGTGCATACAGAAATTTCCTCACTTGGTCGAGTAATAATAGAATGCAAATCTGACATATGACCCCCCCCCCCACACACGAACACAAATTTTTTATAACCTCCTGAAGGTGAAGAGGAGTTGAGAGGCAAAAAAGGCCTTACAATGTACCCCTACTCTCTGTTTTTCTGATTAAAATTAAATCATGTTTACTCAGAGTTTGATGGAGATAATGTTAGAAGTACAGAAGTATGTTAATCCAGCACAGCACAGTTGTCTGGTGTCTTTGCAGTTACAATATTAAGCAAATTGGTTGCTGATGGAAAGGTACAGAGGGCTATAAAGTATTAGTTAAAGATCAGGCAATAATTTTGTAAAAGGTAAAGGTAGAGGGTACAAATGGATTCTTTACAACGCCATTGTGTAGTGATTGCTCTCTAATTTAAAGGTGCGCATGCTGTGTCACTTAACTAAAGTACAGTTATGCACTAGTTTTCTATAATGTAAAAGTTTCAGATGCATGTAGAGTTACTCTATTAATATTTCATAAGTATTGCAATGCCTCAAAAATATCATTCAAACCGATTCTGGTTAAAGAAGTTAATGACAGGCTCGGCCAGAAATGGTGCTTGAAGGTTATTGTCCACAGACAGGTTCTTGCTGTAACAATTGTACTTTTACATTGTCAGAAGCTTGGCTCTTTGGACATAAATCACTAAAAAATCCCCCAAACTACTGGACGGACTACCATGCAAATTTATACAGACAGATTTTTCTCAGACCATGTGACCAGCTGTCTCCGTTTATCCCCTTCCCTCCCCTCCTTCCCTCTAGTGCCACCGTGAGGTTGACATTTGTAGTTTTGAGAGAAATTTCTTTACACATTGAATGGATGTTCCCTTCAAAATAAATTGTATTTATCTATTATAGTTACTCTATTTAATATTGCACCTCTTACAGGTCATAATTTTATTAATTGTGTTATATCAGCTATCAGTCTCAGTGTAAATTGCAATTATGTAGCCAATGTTGGCATGCTAAATGGCTAAGCTAACGCGGTGAACATTTGCAAATGTGCTAGCTGGAGAAAAGCATATTGGCATTGTTAATGTGAACATGATAACCTTGTGATAATAGCATTTTGCTCCTACCAACATTGAACAGCAAACAAGGCTGCAAACTCAAACTTAACATAACTAACTTTCTGTCTGTTTGTCAGAACAAAGAATATTTTGGGTTGAATGTCTCAAATATGAGCCGTAACGTTCTTGCCATATGCTAATGTTTTTAGTGTATAGTGCATTTAAAAAGTGTGATACAATTGGCAAATGAACAGGCAAAATGAGGACTCCTGTTAGCTTTGCAATGCTTTTGTTTTTACATAGTTTAACAAACAAAACCAAATGCTGAGCCTAAGCTCATACTGTGAATGGATGTATCCCTGAAACATTCAACCATGTCAAAGCTTCATTCATACATTATTAGGCCACATGCACAGTCAAATTCAATGTCTCCGATAATAGAAGACATGAAGAGAGTGATAGAAACAAGACCAACAGCAAAACTGGTTAAAGATTTGGATTTAAATTGCTCATTTTAGTGGGACAAGCCTTCAAAGGGCAACCTTCACTCTCCCCAGATTCCCTGTTTTGTTGTTTCTGCCTCAGCAGCAATAACCTTCAGGTCAGCCTTTTGTCTTCTTCCTTTATGCTGACAAGTGACTGTGTTTCTGTCATCCTCACCACCACAGAATTCAATACACATGTTTTTAATGTTTAAGTTGCATTTACATAAAATGATAAAATCAATGAATCTGTGAAAATTTGAGTATTCAGCTCAGCATCGACCTTGGATATCTGCTGGAAAGCCAAGAAGGGCAAAAACACAGAACAGAGTCAACGAGTGGAGAAGATGTTTAACCCATTAATTTATCTAAATGAGACAAAGGTGTCGATAACTTCTGATAAATTTATTCATAGGAGTATGGTGAAAATATCCAGGGAAAGAAAAAGGCTAAAAATATGGAGAAAAGTGAAAAAAAACATCTAAAGAAACATTTCAACCTGTAAATCTGGTCGTTTTAGACTCTGCTACTAGAATAATAAACTATAAGACAATTAAAACTAATTAAAAGTATTTCTCTGATGCTGTGGTCTATGACATATTTCACAAATGATAAATAAACACCCTTGGAGCGCTCAGAAGTGTTAAAGCGGTATTTCGTTGAAGTGTTTAATTGTCTGGAACTGGGAGCTCAGTTCAACTAACATTTCAGCAAAACTTGTGGTCTGAAAGTGATAAACTACACTGATTATTTCAATCTGTTCTTGGGGATGATGGGATCTTTTTGGTGCCAATGGCCTCCACAAACGCGCTCTGTAGTTACTGTACCAAGGGACCACTTATGGTTCAGCCTGCAACACCCGTTCCACCATGCAGGCCTAAGATGATGCACCCTGACACACAGCAGCCTCTGCACCACCAAGACAAAACATCACAACCTCAATGTCAGTGTGTTGATAACCAGCTCAAAGATCAGTCTCCTAATCCCTCCTCCCTTCCCTCTTTCCTCACCCTCGTCTCATTCCTTTTGGGATTCACTGATAAATGGAGGCGATGGGCCACGCTTGCATTAAATTCACCCTGTGTCACTGCCACATCGTCTGCCTCCATCCAAACCAAGCACGTTCTGTAACACCAACCTTGCTGATAACGGAGATGACAAAAAGAGAGAACAGCTCTCTTCTGCTTGAGCTGACAAGCCTGATAAGACCAGCAAGGTCACCAAAAGTTTGCCTCATCAGTCTCCCTGTTCCTCCCCTCTTTAATATCTCTAGCAAACTGAAATCAGAGATTAACTGGATGTGATGTCACACCTCCAGTCACTGTCATTCAAATCTACACCAAACAAATCCACAATTGCCAAAATCCACAATCCACAGCACTAGTCTGCTCTAAATGAGGGGGAGCTCTGCTAGAGATGTTGGCAAGCTGGCTAAAACAGAGAAGCACAACCACAATGGGATGCCAGAAGAGGTCACTTCCTGTGTCAACCTCTGGCAACATCTGGCAACACTTTTTAAAACCAACATCCAAAAAAGGCAACAGTTGCATGATAAAATGCTTGCCTCCTCTTTTAAAACACTGAGATCTCCTCATGTAAAAACTCTTCCTCTAACCTCTGCAAATAATTTCAAGTATGCTGCACATAGGTGAGAATGGAGTTAGCCACCTAAAGTTGGCTAGGCTAATTTTTTCATGTGAAACGTGGATCTTGAGGGATCTTTGAGGATAATCACATTATCCTGGCAGTTATGAGCTTTAAGGCTTTTAAAATAATAAAAATAATAAAACTAATAAATAATGATTAAATCAAAATTAATTATATATCAATAATTAATAATTAAATACCACTTAACATCAAAATTCAAAGTAACATTTTCTTTCAATACGTTTTTAAGCAGTATCTCTTTACGTCTACTCAAATAAGATACTCATATGTAGTTTTTACTCATTAGTGTAATTTTTCAATGGAGTAATTGTACTTTTACTTGAGTATAAATTTTTACTCCTCCCAGTCCTGAGCAACTCTGACTGGCATCAGCTCAGACAGGAGAACAGATGCCCTCAACAGACAGACAGAGTCCTCTCTGTGATTCACAGTGGGCCTCTTCTTTCTCCTACTGGACCCTGGCCTTCTGCCTTCTACTGTGAGACCCACCAAGGTCCAGAGGCAGACTCTTATTCTGTACCAATTAACAAGATGCACTCAGCTAATTCTGCTAATGTGTCAGATTTTATCAGTTACTGGTTGGCCACGGTCTCTCCTCACATAAACTTTTAAAGTGCAAAGTTTGTTTTCAGTGTACTGAATAAAGCAGTACTTAAAGTCAGGTCTTTGGCTGCCAAAACATTTTTAATTAATGAATAAATGATCAAGTTCTTATTGAGTCTAACTCTCTTAACCTCAGTTTGTAGGTAAAGCCAGAGTGCACAGCAAACGATGAGAATTTTCCATTTCATTTACTGCTTCTTTCCTGTGCAGGCAGATTCTTATGGAAAATTTGTGTCTTTTAGATGATGCTGTTCTTCATTTAAATTCCTCATATTGAGATGCATTTTGACATATCTACACGCCACACCTTAATACTGAGCAAACCTTTATGCTGACTTGGCTGAACCACTGTTTATCATCTGCAGGGACTATGACTGTGTATTTATTGTGTGTAGTTTTAACATTCACACTGACCAGCTCAGGACAGCAGCAGTCAAGACCTGGAGAGTAATATTTATTTGCTACTTTTGACTGAAGTCAGCAGTTGTGTCTGCGCTTTTTTCTGCAGACCTTGATTGCAGTTATTAAGCTGCTGTTAACGATGAATAATCTATCCGACAAAGAAGCACAGGCCCATAGCAAACCTCCAATTTTAGGTCAAATCATTGAAAAGGCAGTTTCAACTGCCTAAACCCTCTAAACGACTGTTTTATCTTGATATAATTTTTTTTCTCTTGTTTACATCTTAAATGTCATCTTACTTTAGTTGCACTGTTTTGTTAAGTGATTATGATTAATTAGCAAGTTAGCACCTAGCACTAGTGCAGATTGGTTGCCATGACAATGAACTCTTATGTAAAGGATGTTTATATTTTGACTTGAGAAAATATAATCTGTGTTAGGATGTAGGAAGCATTTTAGCACAGTAAAAGAGGTTCCAATTTTTCTTTTATAATTTGTTTTTGTTGTATCAGTGCAAATCAGACAATAGAAATATTGGTTTTCCAGCCAGAGGCCTGAAAAATTGTGTAGTGATTGTAAAAGTAAAGTATTACTTTTTCCTTTGGAGAAAAAAAAACGTGATTAAACGTGTAGCACCAGATTGGGCCTCTGTAATTTCATTCTGAACACTGCTTCAATAGCTACTATGTTTTTCTTTGCAGCAAGTTCCATCAGCATTTCAGTGTTGCTATCAGCTTTTCCATCTGCGCCCAGATTAGACGACTGCTTGTTAGTATTTAACAACAAACAAAAAGTTGGGAAAACACTGAAGGAAAGTGAAGACTTTTTGCTGCACTCCCACTGTGTTTCTATTGATGTGACAAAACTACTATCAGAGAAAAGCTGCAATTTTATCATACGATATTTTGATGTGGCTATGACATTAGTGATTAGGGATGATAGCATGTGATAAGCAGTAATAGGCTGTCAGTGTAGTTATCTGGTGTCAAGAAAAGGTGATGTAGGATCAGGATGGAGCAGCGGTGGGAGACGGGGAGAGAGAGGAGAGTTTCATACGGAAGAAAAGTGCTGCTGACAGTTTCATCTTTTCCTGAGGCCACTTTTGTCATTTTGTAAAATACATTTACAGGCACAAACCAGATATAACAGAGAGCAGCAATCATTATCAATAAGGAAACTGAAGCTCAACCGAATCCTTAAACACCAGTTGCTCTTGCTAATTTACTAATGAGATGGAAATAGACAGCATAGAGTATTTTCCTAATGATGAGAACATTGAGATGCAGTGCAGACGTTCCTTTTATTTAGCTCTGCTTCTCATTTATCAGAGCACTTATCTCTGGATTCTTCTGTCCCTCAGTTTTCCAAAGGCCGTGGGAGGGATCTGAAATCATTCATCAATCTTGCTTACATTTTAAAGATGGCTTCCAGATGGGTCTGCACACAAACCTTCCCGGTAACCGATTTATGGAGCGACTGCAAACAATTACCGTGGTTTACTGTAATTTAATTCACAAATAGGAGAGTAATTATTTTTTTTGGAGGCAAACTGTTTATCCCTAAATCCCTCTGTAAAGGATGTTTTATTTCTTTCAATTATCTGCAAACTAATGAAAAATGTCATTTGTTTCTTTTTATATGATGTTTTGTAATAGATAAAGATAAAAAAAAGAAGACACAGCAATGTTTGATCTACCTTAATTATTTCATAGCACATAAATGCTAGAATCTTGTGTTTTTATCGAGGACACAGAAACACTTTGCACTTCATAAAACAAATTTACTGTAGTGAACATTAATCTCCACAGACTGACAGTCTGCAGGGGGGCCGCTAGCTCTGTTTGATCAGGATGTTTTAATTTTTCCACCCTGAATATGTGGTTTTTTAAAATAGAAGTGGTTAGAAATATTAAAATGTAAAACTGCCAAATGCAAAAACACCAACATGGCCTCCATGTGCAAGGGGACTTGAGGACAATCGGATGTGACCCAAAAAGACTCACAGATAATTAGAGCCAATTTATAATGCAGTCAACCCAAACAGACAGAGATAAAGAACCATTGATTTAGTACCTGCAGTTTTTCTCCTGAACCTTATTGTTAGAACTGTTAGATTTCTCCGTCGTTGAAACCTTTTATACTCCTCATCTGTGACCCCAAACACCTTTAAACATTAAAAGTTTTGTCTTTGTCTCCTTGCAGTGTGTTCTACACTGACATTTCTACTTACTGTGACTGTGACTCTCCTTTATTCTCATTGAGTTTACACCGTATGTTGCAGGTCATTTGATTATTGATTTCACTGTATTGATTGTCTATAGGGCTTATATTGCTATTATATGTCCATGACTGTAACTTTTAAGGAAATGAAAAAAGTGCTTGTCTTTTGAAAACAGTAGAATAGTGTGTGGGCGGCATGTTGCAGCAGTGGTGAGCTCTTTTTTCTCACAGCTAGAAAGTTCTTGGTTTGTGGAGTTTGCATGTTCTCCTCCTGTCTGTGTGGGTGTCCTCTGGGTGCCCTGGCATCCAGACATGCAGGTTAGGTTAATTGGTGACTCTAAAAATTGCCCGTAGGTGTGAATGTGAGTGTGAATGATTGTTTGTCTCTATGTGTCAGGCCTGTGATGAACTGGCGACTGGTCCAGGGTGTACCTGCTGCTCGCCCACTGTCAGCTGGGATCGACTCCATCCCTCCATAACTCTGCAAAGACAGAGTTTTTAAAGAAACTTGAGGGATGGATTTGTCAGGTTGAGAGAAAATACAGCCTTTATTAGGATGTAGGAGGGATTCTAACATGCTGAAAGAGGTGTGGTAAGATACTTACATGTGTCTAAAAGCCTATAACAGATATAAACAAAGGCCACTAACATTGATTTATAAAGAAAAATAAAAATTCAAGCTAAGTAGATGCAAGGTTTTCCCCTTGGCAGCAAACACAGACTCAGGTTAAGCCTTCTGGCTCCAAACATGACAGCAAAGGAGCAGGTTGTGAAGCGGAGGAGATGAAGAGACTAGTCAAGGTCCACATACGGTAACATCTACAATCCCTTCAGTTGTTAAAATAAGGTTTAATCACTGTTAGCTGTTGTTCACTCGAGGCTGAGCAGTGCTAACACAGATTAATTCCCCTTCTGTTTGATCAAAGTCAGTGTGATATAGGGAGGCATCCCACATGGCTTAGCTCCAAGGATGAGTTTGTGCCGATGAATCAAAATGCTTGAATGGTGTTGGACTATCTGTTCACAATATCTGGAGCTTTTGCGAGGGTTTAGATTTTCAGTTTCCCCAGCTGATTTTATTCTACAATACTCTAACTTCTGTCAGCACAGTAGATTTATCTCCTGTGTATCTGCTTATTTGTGTCTGTGTTAAGCAAATTAAATCAAGGTTTAATTTCACATCATCTGTATTTCTGTATCATTATCTGTATTTTAACTTAACCTGAAATCCATCTTATGTGTTTCTGTCACCCACTGAAGACTAATATGGAAAAAGTTAAAAACTGCAGTTTCCTCATTAATAGCACATTCAAGCTGTTGTCAGACTGCAGCACTCCTCCGATGTCCATATGGACACTATGTTGCAGGCATTTAGACAGATTTGTCAAAATATGACTGAATATGTTATTTCTGACTGAGCATCTGAGCTTTGATGAAGGAAATATTTTTATTCCTTTTTTATTTAGTCATAGTTTGGCAATATGTGGATGTGGAGTTTTTGGAACATACTGAGCTTACAGATGGACAACAAGAGGATAATGAGTGGTCCAAGAAGTTTTTAATGGACATTAAAACTTGTAACTATTGGAAACTATTACAAGCCTGTGAATTCAAGCTGACAACGGTGGCTGTTCCTCCTCGATGAGAAAACCACAATCTGTTTACCATCAGCGTCAAAGCCTACGCTGTGGGAATGCTTGTTAATGTAAACAAGCAATTTCTGACTTTGTGGGGCACATTTCCAATAAACTGCAAACTTCAATCAAACTGTAAAAATCAGGGAGTTAACAAAATAACATGAAAAACAGTAATCTGTGCTTCAATCACTGCCGTGTGATTATTCTTAAGAGGATGTGACGAAACCAAAAGCACCAACAACTCTGGCAAATTATTGGATTTAATTTCTTTAAACTGAAATAACATGTATGCAGTTAAGAAAATTAATTTCTGTCCTCTGTTGACATGTGAGATGTCACATGGTGTGATGACTTCATCTCTGCATTGATTAGTGAGTTGGCTGACTTTTCTTTTTTAGTGTATTTTTACTGGTAAAGTGGAAATAATGCAAAAGCAGCATGCTAAAGCTTTGTGTGTATTTGTTGTTTTCTAGAATTGATGCTCAGAATCTTTCATGCACAAGTTAAAAATTTGCATTAAAACAGAAAATTTAACAAAGGACAAAATGATTTCTATTGTAGTATCCATTGGGAAGACAAACCAAATAAAAAAGACACACAGATTACTGTTCATGGATACAAAGAGAAGAGTGAGTTCGGGCCGATGGGGAAACCAATCAAACACATGCAAACAAGTCCAAGCAGAGCCTTACTGACCTCTGAGTCACAGTGACAAATCCTTCTATATTTTAATGAATACCATTTTTCATAAATATTCCCTCAGAAACAGAACCTTTCATGTGTCAAGAAAACAACAGATCCTAATGTAAGCAAGCTCACAATAATAAAATGGGCACATCGCACACACACTGCGAAACATTTCATGAAGAAGGAGCTGAAAACAACTGAGTGAGCAGAAGAGAAGAGTCAGCCTGCTGAACATGTTTTACAAGACATGAAGTAAAATTAACTGTCAGTGCGTCTGAATGAGCTCGTTCTGTGTCGCTTTAGGCATCATGTAAGAATTACAGACATATTAGTGCAGCATGTCAGCTGGACATTACTGAAGCTTTCACTGCAGTCATTTTGCTGTTTTTCAGCAATTAGGGTTTTCACATCAGGCTTCTCCAGAAGCAGTGGGACTTGATTCCATAAACACATATGGAGCACAGCAACAAAAAACAAGCTCTGTTCCTTTTTTCCTTTAAGAATTGTGCTGTCGGGATCAATTTAAACCGAAACCGATATTCAAAATTGATAAAATACCTGAACGAGGCCAGGTATGAGCCACTTTGTGCACTTGTCTTTTGTTTTGGTCATCCCTCACCACTTTTCATCCACATTCATGGTCTTGTGATTGGCTTCTGTTTACTGTAGTTATTGTGCCTCGTCTCTTATTGACTCCTGTGGCCTCAGTGTAATGGGTGCAGAGCAGAGGGACAGGACAAAACCCCTGATGTGAGCCCTGAGTAAAAGACCACCACGCAGACAAACACACAGTCCTGTTCAGCCACTCCCTCTGAGCTATTCTGCTCCAAACTCTACAGTCAAGAGTACACAACTCACATATAATTCACTGTAGAATGAGTCTGACTCTCATCCAAAATGAACACAAAAGTGCTTAAAAAGGACGGGAAGTTCCTGGAGTGTGTCAAAACAGCACAAACCACAAAATTCAGGACAAATGAAAGACGATCCATGTCCCTCATTGAAATACAAGTCCCACAAGCAGTTCCTCCTGGCATCACTAATATGCACCAAAGGAGGCCCATCAACAGCAGTACAGAAAATCTACAGATTACAAATAGCTGTGGATCAAGAGGAGCAATCAGTGGACTACATGTTGCGTGGAAAGAAGTGGGGGGGTTGATTACCTCCAGTTGGTTCGCACTGAAGAACTGATGCCAAATCAATTCTTCAAGGTGCACCTTCCACAAACATGCTGCAATGGTTTTACCAATTGGAGGAAATTCATGGAGCTCTTCCAAAGCGAAAGAGTTTCTGGCACTGAATTCCATCTGATAACTCTGTCAGTGTGACAGCAGCATCTGCAGAGGCAGAGAAATCTAGTATTTATTCCAGGATTTGTGGCTGTAGCAAAAACATTGTCCGCTGTTTCATTTTATTTATAGAGAGAAATGAAGGCAAATAGAGAAATTTAAACCAATGACAAGATAATGATAGGATGATAATTGGCTGAGAAGGTAAAGACACACTGAGCAGCTTATAAGCAACAAGATAGTAACATCTGGACAAACCACAGCAGGTTTACAAAAAAATTAAATGATTTATAATCCATCTGACATTCATAAAAACTGAGAAACCTGAAAACGTATGATTATCTGTCATATTTAAATTTGATGTGTTAATTTCTGTAAAGTAAATAAAATAGAAAATAGGACTAGAGGCAGCAGAAGCAGGTTTTTGACCATATGATTTCACAGATGTACTGAGAAAATGTAGGTTAATGAATACTGTGCATCTTCACTTTCATAGTCTGACATACTGCATATAGTCTTCCCCAAAATTCAACCTGACATTTTCTGTTTGCTTATAAAACGGAGGGATTTTTACTGAGAGTAAAAGAGAAAAATCTTTGGGTTTAAACAGTGTTTAGCCACACAGTGTGAGTTCGTATCGATGGAAAGGCTGCAGGGTCCAGCAGAGGTCAACAGAGTGAGGCTACCACTCTGGTTTTCCAGTTGCAGCTACATGTAGCAGATGCAATAATCAAACAGCCTGATAACAACTCAGCGGAAAATGTGTGTGTGTGTGTGTGTGTGTGTGTGTGTGTGTGTGTGTTCCCTGAACTGTTTGACAGGATCAACCATCATTCTGTTAACCTGCAACAATTGATTTCTGACCACGTGGAGGCAGTGAGAACCATCTGTCAACACAACACAGACGTATTATAACTTTTAATGTGGGTTGAACTTGTTAGCAAATAGCTGCCCACTTACACCTACAAACATGGAACATTAACGATTCTTTATGTATCGCCAATATATTTTCTCTCTTAGCTCTGTTTTTGGTCTCCATCCGCTCCTATGGGCAATTATTTTTTTGTATTTGACTATGTTTACTAGCTAGCCGCTAACTTTTGATGAGCAGGTTGTTTTCAGTGGGATTTTCAAAGCTTTTTATCTGTCTGTGTTTAAGGCATTTTTCTTTACCATAATAGAAATCTCTATAAGTCAACCTACTTTCACTGTTTTATGCTGTATTTCCTATGTATTATATAAATCCTGGAAAACATTTTGAATTGCCTTCATGTATTAAAGTCTTGCAAACCTGCATTTTCTCTGCTTAAGATGACTCTTTTGAGTCGTTCCAACGATGCTCACAGTCTGGTACTCTCAGTTGATTGTACTGTTAACACTCGTCTTAAGCTGCTGTTCAGTGGGGCAACAACTAAACAACTAAAATCCAATTTTGCTCAAACGCCTGCTCTGTTGAAAATGATGCATTATGACAGGCTCTCTGCGGACCACATGACTGATCTCGATAAAACATTTTCCTGTTGACTGCAGCTGAGAAGTGCTCGCTATAAAGCACTGTGATTACTGATTGACAGAAACAACAATTTTCTCTCCAAACCCTGATAGAAAACACGGCTGATTTCTAAAGTCCAAAGTTTTGCTCCTGTGAGCCCACTTTAAACTCCCGTGTATTTTTCAATTTTCTCTGTAGCCAGTAAATATCAGGGGTGTCAAACTGGTAGTGTAAGGGTAACCTGAGGGCACAGTGGTCCTATCTGGCAACACACAGAGCCCAGCGTGACACTGTCTCAGTCTACAGGAGCAAACGGCTGATTGATGGTAAGAGCTTCTCTCTGAGCTCAGGAACGGAGGGACAGACCAGAGAGCGTTAGGGAGAGTGGTAAAAAAAGAAAAGGACAGATATTGAGCGTGAAATGAACATAGAAGTCTCATTAAAAACCTCCATGTGGCTTGTCGATGTTTAACTTTATGACGGGCGTTAGATCTCTGCGGTGTGCAGACACATATTGAGGGTGGTGGTGGCGGCGGGGAAACGCACCTTTAGCTAAATCAATTGGACAGGTATGAGATTAGCACAGACTGTAGCTCTCCCCTGCATGAAAAGTTTCCCCGTCAGCCGTCCCCGGAGACAGAAGAGCAGCATGTGGCCCTGTGTGATACAGGTGGAGGATGCTGGAGGTCCACTAGCAGGTGACCTCAGCTACCCCCCACCTCTGCTGGGGCTTGTTTATGTACTGCTCCCTTTTTATCACACCTCACCACAGGCCTAATTAACAGTCTTTTCAACTGAGTCCAGGGCCCATCCAACAAGGTGTGCAGTGTATTAATACTCTAACACCAGTAACTGGAGTCCCTCAAACCCCAGCCAATTAATCCTAATATAATTAGAAAAGTGGTGAAGTTCAAGGAGGCAGATATCAAAATCACTGGCTTTCCTCTCCATCATCACTGCCTCACAGTTATCTCCTTGAGGCTCCATTTGATATGAGGCTCACAGATTACTCTTTGGCACTCATTCAAGGATATGTCCTCTGTTAAATGATGAACCAGGCTAAACCATTTCTTGTGATGGAGGCAGTATTAAGGAGGAGGTTGGAGGAAAATTACTTGGATGTCAAACTAGCTGTGGGTTTCTCTATTGACTGCATATATTTACTTGTTTATTTAAAGGCAGTCACTGTGTGTTTTTATTAAAGTCTCCCACCACTTACAAATGAGTTTTTCTTATGTTTATGTCCTCTAAGATGTCAGACATTAACCATCTGTGCAAAGTTTGTCATTAGAGGGGTGTTTTCACATTTCTCTACTGAAGGGGAAGGTGTCTGTGCATTGCCCTTAAAATCTGAGATTCAAACACACCCTGAACAAGCTATATTTGATTCATTGCAAACTTGAAAAAAAGCAGTCGAGAAACCCGAAACCTTCAGTGCAGAGCAGACGTGCCAGTACAGAGAGTTACAGTTTGTATTAGCACAACTATCACTGTGTGAGCCACTGCCAGTTACATGCTAAAAAGCTAACAAACAACATAAACAAAAGATGCTGCCTACACTTAGCATTCTGATGTGTCTGCTAGTTGACCATTTTGGTTCACAGCAGACTCCTTATCTGAGTCCCATACATGTTTAACTTTCAGTCTGAGTTTCAAGCACAGAGCCTTTGGCTGAATATCTTCAATGTCTCCTCTAACTAGCCACCTGGTTGCATCTTGATGAAGCTCTGTGAATGGTCAGCTTAATGCAAGCAGTGATGGTGGACAGTAATTCAGATTAAATGTAGGCAAGCTTACTGTCTTATTCAGGAAAGTTGGGGATGGTAGTGAAGTTCAGCAGAACACTTCAAGACCTGTTCAGCTTCCAGTTTAACAGACAAAACTGCATGTTTTTTAACAAAATGTTTGGACACTTTCCAGGTATGTTTGTGGTGAAAAAAAAAACAGGTATTATAGGCCTTTATTCTTTCCATAACCCTAACATATTCAGTTTTGTACCCACCACAAACTGAACTTTGAAACATGAAGTTTCAACATATCTATGGTTTGCGTGTTTGCCAAACTTATTCTGGCAGTTGTGTTAAAGATGTAGACAATTTGGTCTGTTTGTTCTGCAGGATGTTTTATACTGTTTTATTAGAGTCGCTAAAATGTTTAAAATCAAAATTGAAAAATTAGTGAGGGGCAACCGTTCAGGGTCAATATAGGGTTAAATTCATACACTCTCTTCCCTTCTTTACAGCTAAAATTTGACCTTAAAAGTGGCGTGAAACTGAAAATCAGTGTCCTTGAAAAGAAAAGTGAAGAATTCAACATCAGATCTATGAATAAGCCTGAAATAACTGCTGCATTGTTAGCAGTTTTAGTATTGAATCCTGCGTTTCACTTTCAGCTGACAAGCTCTAAATCAAAATGCCAGTACATCACTTCCAGATAAATGACAGTGCTACAAAAGTCATTCACATCCTCACTCCATTTCGAAATTGTATCCCCAGTCTGGCCTTTTGTGCAATCACCGACCTTTTCATGTGACGCACATTGTGTCAAAGATCAGAGTCGTCTCCGGTCAAGTGCTGGAGAGGCTCGATTTGTAAGAATACGATTGAAAGAAAAAAGAAAGTTTCCTCCAACATGTAGCCGAGTGAAAGTGTCGAATAGCAGAAACTGCTTCCAAAAACACATTTTGAGCAGTTATTTCCATCAGACCTGTTAATCCCTCAGACTCGCTCTCCATAGATCCATTTGACATGAGCCTGCTCTATTAGTCGGATTTGAAGCCCTGAGCAAGAATTAAATACAGAATGGGTTTTGGGAAGGCTGATAGTTTAAATAGTGCACTCATTTTCTCTTAACTCTGAGCAGAAAGCTTGGGCGTGCTGGTGAAGGTAGTGACCTATTTCAGCTCAAACTGTTGAGGTCACTGAAATCCTTAAAGGATATTTTTTTTAAATGTCAAGTGAAATCAATTGACAGAAATAACTTAAATGTCGCCGAATAAATAAAGAATAACATTTTACAGCAAGTAAACCAACAACAGCGAGTAATTTATCCTACTATATTTACTTATTTTACTCTCTCATTAACATAATTACCTAAGATTACCCGATAAAACTCCAGTGTTTTACCTCAATTCACATAGCAACACATTACAGCAATCTATAAATAAGTTGTTATGCTACATTAGTTTTAATATCGGTTACCCTTCCTTGTTAAAGATTTGTATTTTTTCACCAAAATCCAAAGGTGAAGGTTTGGCTAGTAGGCTGTTAAGCTAACCAGGCTTCTGTTTCAGTATTAAAGAATCCATTTAATAATTGGAGAACTAACAAAATGACAACTATTTTTGGGAATTATTGAACAAATCTCAGTCTGAAGCAGCAGGAGGAGGCACATAGAAACATCTGTTTATTTCTTACTGACAGGTTGAGGAGCTGGTTTTAATGTTAACTGGTGTTGACTATAATCATGATATTTAATGATAATATTGTGTAATTAATGCTTTATCATAAACCACAGTTGTTCTTTTGTATACTTTTGTGCATACAGGTTACAAGCTCAGTATTCACCTCCCTACACTCATATTTTGAGTGCAATTCAGTCGCTAAAAATGTGAAAAACCTCACAACAAAGTTAAAGATGAATTTGATGATAGTTTTTTGTACTGTTTACCTTTTAATATCATTATTGTGAATTGTTTAAGCAGTGATAATCATGTGGTAAAAACCTGCTTTTGAAAATCCTAGTTTAAAACTCTGTGATAGGAAAATGAATAATTTTCGGTCTGCACTTGAGAATTGAGGTCCATTTCTGGGCTCTCATTGTAAAATATGGCTCAATATCAGAAAGTATTCTTATTTGCCATTGGTATTGATTTCTCCCGTGTTGCTCAGCCTCAGTAAGCGCTGACACTGGTACTTTCCGATGCTGTCAAGTGTGCTCAAAGTACACTGTTTAGACTGTAGGACTTCAAATTGAATTTACATGACAGAATTTTGTGTCATGGTTTCACCCTTCTAGCTGGGCACCCTGCAGCTTGTGTGATGACACACGAGTGTTCACATATTTATAACTGAGGTCGGTCTGCTGTCAGCCTGTTCTTTCAGCCGATCCTGGCCCTGTCTCCCACACTGCCCTCACCCCCATGTTGATAACGGCCCTTACAGCTCTCAAGGTGCGGTTTTGCACTTCAGCTGCAATCTTCTGCACGCTTCAACCCGTCGTCTCACCTCCCGCCGCCACCAGAGATGTCACCTACATTTCACTCTCACCAACCCGTTTCCCTCGGTAGCTCCGAAGCCTGCTGTCCCACAAGTCATTTATCACCCTGTTTGGACAACTCCCCCCCACCTCCCCTCTTCCTGTAGCAAAAGCATGACTTCTAATTAAACCCTCTAACTGTGAGGTTAAGAGCCAATTTCATGCACCTTACTCTTGATAAATAGGCAATGGCCCCTTCGTTCCTTCACTCCGTTCCCTATCTGTTGTGCCCAGGCTACTCTGGCAGTACCAGTCTTTAGCCTGCTCCATTCCTCTGAGTTTCACTTCTCTGAGATAAGTTTCATCAGTAATAACATCTATTATTCATCTCGCCTCAGAAATGTCATTAATGTCTAGTCAATGAGGGAGCAATGAAGTGAAAAGACATGAGTATAGACCATTTATTGCTGGAATGATTCTAATGGGCAAAATAGGAAGCATATCAATTGAAACCCCTTCCAAACACATTTTTATGAGCTCCAGGGTCGAAGTTTAAAAACAGAAAACTGTTACTGCGAGAATTCAGATTTTCTCACATGATTGTGCCCAAGCATTAATTATTTGGCTCTTATGAGATTCATTGATTTTCCAAGATAGAATGTAAAACATGATACAAAAAAGGGCTTCTCATTTTCTGAAAGTAGAAGAATAGGCAGAGGCATTGATTAGGGTCTTTGACGAATAGTCATGCCTGAAGGCTCTGTTGGACTGGGGATTAATTACTATCTTTGCTCTGGAAAAGGAAACATTGATCTGAGTGAGTGAAGAAAAAGAGGATTAATGACAGGCAGCTTTATGTTGATTAAGATTAAGTGAGACAGAAAAAAATGTCAGATTTGAATGTGTGGCACGTCAGAGTGAGATGATTAGGCCTTTCACTTTGAAGACTGCACATGAGTTAGAAACTGAACAAGTTGGCTGCTTAACACAGACCTGATATCTCCTGCAATTTCTCTTTTTTCCGTATTGCTCAAAGGTTTGTAACATATAGAACTTTATTTCTGTCAACAGCCATTACTCCTCGTAGCTTTAAAGCTGTAGTTTACATACATACACAACTAAACACAATATTCCAAACTTCCAGACAGTAAAGCATTGCTGTCTGGTGAAAACAATTCAACTGAGAATGAAAAAGGGAATTTTTTAAAACCTAATTGAAGGATTCGTTTCTTCGTAGGTTTAAAAATGTCTCTGTATTCTCAGCATATGCGATGACGTATTGGAAACAATGTGAAAAGGGTTGTTTTAAAGTAAGTTTCAGATTATTGTTGAACTGTCTTGTTCTTTCATAATGTTGTTTTTGGAGCAACAGGCACCTTTTTTCAGTAAAATAGCTCTAAAAACCCACAAAACACTGACTTCTTGGGACCAAATTGCAGACAGACAGGTGATAACTACGAACAATGTGAAGCATTTAGCAGCTAAAAGGAAATAAATCTGTATTTGGGGGAGACATAAAACAAAAGATTCTGAATGATTTTTTTTTTATTTTAACAACTGGATGCTTAAAATATCAGCTATTTCTAAAATGTTTGGTAAATCAACCCACAAGTTGATAATATATGGTAATATTTTGTTGACTTGTTTCTGCTGCCCCAAAGGGGTTGAAATAAAGTATTGAGAATAATTCAATTATTACTTTTTTAAGCTAAATTAATTAGAAAGAATAGGAATCCACAGTCACGCTAACAAGCTCACAGTCACAACTCTAATGCAAATGTACCAGCCAATGTCATTAGCTTTGCAGGTATTTTCCTGATGATGGTGCTGGGGTGATTTATCTTTTTTTATCATTCATTCTAAAGCAGACATGACAGTGGGATCCAATTTTTATGGCAATCTATTAACTGGTTGTTGTTCAGACATTTCAGTCAAAAAAGGTGAGGCCAGCTAAAATGTCAGGGAATCCACCAAAGTCATTATCCTCTAGGGGCCATAAATGTCTGTAGTAAATTTCATAGCAATCAGTCAATAGTTGCATTCAGTCTGGACAAAATGATCCAACAGATTTTTTTGTAAGCAACCAACAGTTGACCCCAGTTATCTAAATGACTGAAAGTGCATGAGCTCACGGCGGCTCCGGTAATAACGTCTCATTGCATTGGAAACAGTGGGTCAGAGTTGGGTTGAGCAGGTCATCTGACAGCCCGTGTGCCTTGTTAGAGATCTCAGAAATAATTTGGTGAGTACAATACAATCATTACAGAAGGTTTCACAGAACTATTGAAGTTCCAGGTTATTACAATTCTTAATTATTCTTTAAGATCATTTATATCTTTATCTGCCTCTTTGTGTCTTTCTTTTATGTCTCTATAAATGGGCTCCTTTAAGCCCTGGTGTTTCTTTATTTCAGTGCAGAGTCCTCTCACTTTTGCTGCAACGGCCAGTGTTCCCTACAGAAATCAATGAAATTTAATCTTATCCTGTCTTATAAAGATTAAATCTCACAGTCTACTTACTGCACACTGAGGTAATTTAGGAAAGTACACATGACCCAGCAAGATGACTAATTAGGAAAAAAAAACAACGTCCAAGTTTTTTTGGTCTAGAATTTTCCTTTTGTTTCACACAATAATTGGATCTGGTGTTATTTTCAGATTCCTTGAAGTTTCAACACAAATCCTCCTCTACTGAAGGCTTCTCAGCAGAATAATCAGGGTGGAAGGTCAGCCTGAAGAAGCAGAAGGGTCAGGGCTCGCTCATGGGTTAAACAGGCCAAAATAACCCCGAGCTTGCATCTAGCTACACAAAAACAAGCCAGTTCAGTTATCTTGGCTGTTTTTTTTCTCTTCAACTTTTGAGTGATTATTCTCTTCACTTTTTCTCCTGACTTCAAAAGTCACAGACAAACCATCTGCCTTCATCAGTCCTTTCTCATTTACACTTCACACAAAGAATGACACTGTGCACACTGGTGCACAAATAATAGAGTGACAGACAAGCCTCACCTCTAATTTGTAAGAAATGATGTTACTAAATTTATGTTTAGAAATAAGTCCTGGATAATAACTTTTATTTAATAGAATTCTATGTAATAGATAATAACTTCCTTCATTTTGAGAGACAGCCACATGATTCTTGCTCTGTCTCGGTTCTTCCTCAGTTCCCTGTATGAATGTGTTTTTGTATGAATATCTTGACCCTAGAAATCTTCTATACCTTGGACCCCATACATAGCCCATAATGTGCTCTGTGAAAGTGAAACTGCAGCTGGTATTCCATCTTCAATAAATCATCATCCGAGCTCTCAGCTGTGAAAAGGAAATCCTTTCACAGCACCCTGTCATTGGGAAAGTGATGAGTCACAAGCAGTAGATAATGACGGAGCCCATTTGGGAGGATAATTTTGAAATCTGACATTGTAAAGAGAGCGAGAGAAAGAGAGGCTGAAATGAACAGATTCGTGTTTGTAGTGAGATTTCTGTTGACAAATATTCATCACTGTTTTGCTCAGTATGTCCCTTGGTCTTTGATTTTGTAGGAAATGAAATACTTTTATTTTCTCTCTGCTGTGTAATCACAAAGAGGATTGCGAAAGAAATTGTATTTACAAAAACTTGGCTTAATTGGAAAAGCAAAAGAAAAGCAGAATAACCCAGAATTTTCGTTTTAGCACAAAGAAACCCATTAGCATCCACAACTATGCAGTGCACTTGAAAGAGCAGGCTGCCGCTATGCTTCATGTATAGGAGAAAGTCAGTGTGCACCAAGTACCTTTGTTTGGTACTGATCACTGTTAGCGCATTTGTTTGAAAAAAAACTGTATCCTTTAGCCTAACAGACATTTGCAGTGAATCTTTGTGATAAAATGTTTAGTTGCCTTCAGTGTCACCCTCACAGAGGCCCTTGGGTTCCCTTATTGCCCCTGGAAGGACATTCATTCAGAGACTTGAGCACAGTGTTGTTCCCTAAATGAACCACAAGTTGAAAAAAAAAACAGCAGTCAGAGCCAATAATGTGCATTTAAGCAGACGTCGCTGAGAAGGTCACTTTCATAGTGTAACACAGCACAAAGGCTGGTATCCAATTAAAAACAAACAAACAAACTTTGAATATGAACTCTTTGATGTGTAAAACAAGTAATAAAAAATCCCATCATTCCTTTTCAGACCACAAACCACAAACACACTGTTAACACAGCACAGCTAAGTTGGATGTATGTTGATGCAGGGGTCAGTGAATTCTGGCATAAACACCTGAATAAAAGGTTTTAATTTCAGGCTCAGCACTGATTTTAAAAAGAATTATTTTTTTAAATTGAATTTTAAAAAATTAAAGTCTACATCATTTTGAACTAAGGTGAGTCCATAAGCATTGGTCTTGTAAGATAACAAATCCATACCTCTGGTTTCGAACTCAGGGAGAAAGCTGAACTGAACTTAAACTGGGGCCCTTTTGTCAAAATCAGTATTTAGCATCTGAATAATTATCTTAAATTTTGAGCACAACCTTATTAAATCCACCTTCTTGAGCAGCTCTTTTCTCCATCCATCCACCTGACTGTCAGGGATTGAGTTTGTCACGTTGTTGTTTGTCTTGTTCACTTCTTGTTTTATTTTGATAGTCTCGTCTCCCCTTGTACTCTCTCTATGCTTACTTCCTCCCTTTGTTCTTTTCCCACCTTTAGTGATACTTTAATGTGTTTCACCTGTGTCTTGTTGTCTCCCTGCCCTCGTGTATTTAAGCCATGCTTCCCTTCCCTCCGTTGCCAGTTTGTCCTGTCTTCATAGTGAGCAGCATTCCAGCTATCTTTGTCTGATAGTTTCCTTGTGTACAACCATTGTTCCTAGTTTCCTGGTTTCCAAGTTTGTCTAGAAATTCGGTACTTTCGTTTTGAGCTTTTGTTTACCTGGTAACGAATTTAGACTGCATTAAAAGACCCTGAGACTGCCTATTCCTGTGTGCTGCTGCATTATTGTGTCCACCTGCCCATGAGTTCTTGACACTGACTGGTGTGGCATATTATGATGCTGATTAAAACATCATGATGATTGCACAGGTGTGCCTTGGCCAACACATTGCCATGTGCACTATCAGCCATCTGTGTGTTAAAGTGAAAACCAGGATTCATCCATGAAGAGAAAACTTCACATTCACTGAGTGAACTTAGGTTGAAACTCCTGTGAGGGCAACAAAGACATAAATGAGCTTCCCTGAGACAGTTTCTGGCATTTTGTGCAGAAATTCATTGGTGTTGAAAATCACTTGTTGCATCAGTGGTCTGATTGGCTGATCTTGAACAAACTTGCAGGTGAAGAAACAGGATGTGTAGATCCTGACATGGTAATTCGAGAAGTGCTATGAATTCTCAGAAAGGAAATTGGAGGTTGTTTGTGAAAGTGAACTGAAGATTAATTTCAGGGGCCACAGCTCTGGTGGACATTCCTGTAGTCAGGGAGCCAACTGAACGCTTCCTCAAAATTTGCGGCATCTAATACCAGGCTAGACTAAGAGTCACAGAGCAGAACACAAGTAACCCAAGACACATTGTTTTTCTTTTTAATTTAGTTTTCTAACCTTATTTTTCAGACTGTTACTTTGACAGTCAACAGGGAGCGCTGATGAAAATATTTAGTTTTTTTATATGTTATGATTAACTTTTTCCTGTGTTGAGTCTCACTTCTTGAGTGGTAAAAAATGTGATCTGCTGGCTTGAATTGAATCATCTTAGACTCTGACACACCAAGTCAATGGTCAGTGTCAAGTTTCATTTTCACAGTGTGTCAAGCACTGTTGGCTCTACACAGGAAAGTGAATGAAGTTTTTAGATTCAGAGGCTGAATCCTCTTCAGCTTTTTTGCTGTGGCCACTATCCATGATTTCTCCTTCACTTTTCATACATCTTACATGAGTCAAACAGCGTGGGTAAAATTCAAGAATATAGAGAGCAAAGGGTGGGGCTGAATAAGTAACATTAATGAAGCTCAAACCGGAAAACAGGAAACTCTCTCTGTTTAATTATGCCTGATACAATGTGTTATGTGCTTTCATCTTGTATATTCTACTGCTTGGCTAGCAAGACATCTGGAGTGTGTCCTCCATCTGTCCATTAGCATACTAGTTAAACTAGACTACTAGCTACAAATATATAACATCCAATCCACGTCTGTGGTATTGTGACATTCAGGATACTGGCACAGTATCATGAGTTAAGACTAAGGAATTGTGACAACTCACTTTCTGTCCATGGCTGTTTTTAAGTCCCTGTCTGTCCCTGACTGTGCCATTGTGGTTGCTAATAAAACAGCACAGAGTTGCCTTTTATTATGAGCAGCCCACGGCACACCTGTCCAATAATCATGCAGTTTTAATCAGCATCCTTAATGGCCACACCTGTCAGGTGGATGGATCATCTTGGGAAAAGGAGAAATTTTCACAAACACAAAACAAATCTGTAAACAAGCTTTTGGAGAAATAACCCCTTGTGTGCAGAAACAGAAAATAGCCAAGGTGTTTCAGTTCAGCTCATAAAAAAGGAGTAAAAAACAAAAGCATTTATATTTTTGATTAAATATGTTATGTTATGTGAATATATTAAATTGTACTCATGCTTTCACACATGAATACTGGTCTCCTGGGTGAAAACCCTGTGTTTGTTTGTCTCATCCGTCCAAGCCTCCTCCATATGCACACGTCATTTTTCTCACCATTGCTTCTGACTTTTATTTCTCTGTGACCCAAGATTTGTGAAAAAATGCAAAAAGCAATAAAAGCTAAATCCCTGTGTCAACCCACAGCTTAATGCATCGGCGTAATGTATATGTGCTATTTAAGATGAGCCTTAGACCTTTACAACCTATCTCTCAAGAGCCCCTGAATATGTAAAAGTGAAATGCTAATTTGTTGCAATGCCCCTTTAAAATTTTGCCACATTGTAATGGAAAGCTGGTAATAAAGATAAAACCAAACGCAAACATCTCACTGTTCAAAGAGGTAAATAAACTTGACCAGTTAAGCCAGTTTAAAGGTTGCATGTCATACAAATTTACAATAATTTCCATTTCATTGAGTAAAGAAATAAACATTCAAATTCTAAAAAAAAATTCTTTGCATTTATCCTGTTTCTCTTCCTTTATACCCTGCATCTCTGGAGGTGGATTCTTTAATTTTAGAACGAGTTCCTTGACGGATGAAACTGCAGGGGAGGCAGGATGTGGTCTTGTTCTGATGTTACCCAGAAGTCCTCTTGATTTGAAGTGTTTGGATTTTACCAGGTGCACGGCAAATCTCTTGGTTGAAATTATAACAGCCATTTGCCATGTGGCCGACAGTGGCAGTTTGTAGTTTCAATTGAATTTTATCTCCGCAGCCAGCTATTTGCAGATCATTACACAGAGAGTGTAAGCCCTAGATTGCCACTAGAGCGGCGTCGGCCTTGTGCTGGTTTGTTTGCTCATTCATTTATTTATGCTATTCAAATCTCAACACCGCTGCTGTTCATTTGGGATGCTAACAAACTGGTTCAAGGTTGTTGCAGGGGGACAGATCGAGAGAAGGAAAGAGAGAGAGAGAGAGCGAGCAGTGCATTCAATGCCAGCTTGCTTCATTTCTGTGCTGGCAAGCTTTATCACACACCCACACTATGTTGCCATGATATAAAATGTTAATTTGAGAAGTGTAACGTTGTGGGACGATGGCTGAATCGCTGCCAAAACATGCGCTGCCAGGACTGAGGGAGGGAGGCAAAGGCCAGCACCAATGAACCGGAGAGATACACCGCTGCTAGTTTTACTGCCTGAGGCCAACTGGCCACAACAAAACATGCTCTGAACACAGATAAACATTTCTCCAGTACTTTGACAGACAGACATCAACTTCTTTTTTTTTCTTACTGGGCTGCATTCTTCTGCGTATTAAAAGGGCGCACGTCTCTGCTAGTCTTCTGAACCCACATAAACCCGCAGGAAAAAACTCAGACTCACTAAACAGTTTTGCATGCAAGCTGTGTGAAACAATAGCTAATGTGAAGCCGATGTTACATCTTTGTGAAACATTTTCCCTTTTCAGTCGACACACCTCCACAGATGTTGAGAGACTTTGTAGCTCCAGCACTGGCGGCCCCAGGGAACATCTGGCACCACCCACGATCTGGACTCTTCCTCATGCAAATGTGTCAGACGAAAGGATTTTAAAAATCCTCAAGAGATAAAAAGAGCTGATTGCAGGCCCACAGGGGAGAGAGTTTTTATGGCTGACCACTCATGAACTTGTGCTGAGGTATGTGCACCGTATAGAGGAGGGCATAGGCAAAAATACAGTTATGCACTGACAAATGAATACAACTGTAAGGTCTGTTTGAGGCTATAAAGATATTTCTGCAACACTAAAAATGTTCACACTTACACTCTCAAACAAATAAGTTTTATGAAAGTTTGACTAGTTATATATGTTAAATATTATCCATGTCATGACAAAAACATAATGAGTCCAGATTTATTATATTTTACTTCGACTTTTTATGTTCTTTAGTTAATAAAATTAGATGATCCTTGAGCTTTAAAACCTATGGGACACATTAAATGCACAAGGTGGATCAAAACAATGATAGCTTATTATACAAACGTCAGCATTAACTAGTAAAACACAAAGTAAGTGCTGAAGCCGAGTCGCTGGTGTTGATGACTGTACTTTTTTCCTCCCTGACAGTCACATCTTTTGCATTTCACTGGAAAATATGAACATCACTCTGCTGCAGGCGCTGGCACTGAATCTTGTAACCAAACATGAATTGCTAATGTAGATCAGCTGCATATCCTCCATCTGTGTGGAACTGGTGGTCTCTGAGAGGCTGGTGCTCTCTGTCTTTTGCCACTTATGGTACAAATATTTGTCCCCCAATTCCTGGCATCTGGTTTGAAAGGCAACAGATTGATAAACAGAATAAAAGTCCAGTTCTCTGATATTTTACTGACAGAAAGATGAACAAAATGAGAATTACACAGACGAGTAATTAAGCATTTTAAATTATTACCTACTGTTTAAGACAAGAGTAGAGTGCATACATCTCATATCATTTTAAATTTGTTCTATAGTAGAAATTTAGGTGTTTTTGCCTGTAATATTTTAATTTATTAGCTATAAATTTGTCACATACAGTTCCATGGAAATGCCATTTTGTTGATCAGTCAGTTCATCACTTTTTCAGTCCAGACTGAAATATCTGTACGAGTGAGATTGCAATGACATTTGATAATAACATTCATGGCTCCCAGATGATGAATCCTAATAGTTTTGGAGACTTTTTGACTTTTCCCCTCTTGCCACCGGGAGGCTGACATTTATGGTTTTGAGTGAAATGTCTTGATAACCTTTAGAGAGCTTGCCATGAAGTTTGGTACACACATTCATGTTCCCCTAATGACTTAAAGTTTTTACAATTTGTAATCATAATTATGAAGCTTATATATGAGAAACTTAAGACCTGTCCATCAGAACTCAGCTGTGCTTTGTATTTAGTGCAAATAAGAAAATGATGGCATGCTAACGTGTAAAAATTAGATGGGGAACATTATACTAACCTGTGTAAGCATTTTTCAGCTATCATTCTGAATATTTAAACATGTTGACGTAAATACTTAGCAAAACGTACAACTGTCCCTTGGTAACCTCACAGAGCTGCTTTTTGCAGACTCTCCTTGTACCAACGTGTATGATTTAGTATCCTAAAGATTTGTTGTTGTTCTAATTTTAGCTTGTTTCTGTTTTGTTTGCTAATCATTTTTCAAAACTTTAGTATTTGGTGACCTCACCAAGAACTGTGACACTGCTTCTAAAAAGGTGTAAAATGACAAAATTTGCAGATCAGATTAGATAGAATAGGTGGATGAGATGGCTTAACAGATGGTGCAAAGAGACTGGAGGATCAATAAACAATTTGTAACTCTGCCTACTAACTAACTGACTTATTTTGCACTGCACAGATTAAAAGCTGATTGGAGGTAAATGCAGAAGGCTCAGCTCCTCCTCACCAGCTATAACTGAGAGGAGGGAGGAGGAAGAGAGACAGAGCTGAGCTACCTGTACATGACAAAACAGTCTTAACAACCTCCCAGCTGGATAAGACAAATGCTTTGACTCATCAAGTCAACTCAAGTTTATTTCTAAATCAATTTCCAGAAAAAAACCATCAGTGACAAAGAGCTTCACAGACAATAAACACAGATGAAAACAAGGACAGAGTGTCCCTGATGAGACAAGTGAGAGATGCTGCTTCTGTGTGTGCTCTGTAGATGTACCACATGGGTCCTAATGGGCACTAGGAGGCAGATTGACTAATCATGTGTGTGTGAATGAGTGAATAAATGAATGATTATGTGAGTGAATTGCTTTGTGGATCCGCAAGGGGCTCTGCATTAAATAACAAAGATAATAAAAGAGGGACAAACAAGAACAAGAGCATTACTAAGTCCAACAGATGGGGCCACGCAGGGCTTGTGTTTGCGGGTGGAGATGCTTTGTGTAGCCACTTGCATGTCTGTGCGTTCGCCCGAGTGTTTGTGTAAGAGGGGATGAAATCACATTGGAGCCCACTGGAGAAATAAGTAAATGACAGACTGCAGGAGAGCAGATAAAAGGAAACGGAGGGCTAGCGGCTGATGCTGCTGAGGGAGGAGGCATTGTTGTGGAGGGCAGTCAAACGGACTCCTGAAGTGCTTCTTGGCACGCCTCGGTGGAAGCTGCTGACTGAAAGTGCTCCATCGCATTGACATTTTGTTATCAAGAGGGTGGAGGACATTTTCCATAATAGCAGACTGCAAACATAGTTTTCTCCCCCACCACTATCCTTAGTGAGTCCGGTTCATCCCTCCAGCACAACTGGCTTTTCTCAGTTCTCACCCACTTATTCAGAAATGTGTGTCCGTTGAAATGATACTAGGCCCTGCCAATGAACCCCCTCAATCCTGTCAGAAAAGCTTGAGTGTGACAGGCACAGGATTAGTGCTGAATCAATTGGTCTAATAATTGATCAATGGAAAGTTAATCGACTTAAAAAGGAAATGAACTGATTAATCCCCTAAGTAATTTATCAAGCAAGAAATTCTAAGAGCCCTACAGCCACTCCAGCAGCACTGCGAGGATGAGCTAAATGCTAATTTGAGCATGCTAACATGGTTACAATGACGCTATAAATGTATTCATGTTGCCAGCATCATGTAACCATGCTAACCAGTTTAGTTTCAACCCTGCATATTATCCCTAAACATCAGATACAGCTGAGAATGATGGGAAGGACATTCTTTTAAGTGGTGGACCATTTGAAATTATGACCATTGACCTACCTTGCTAGTAGCAACACTTTCTGATTTGTAAAGTGAATACAGGGCTCAGTTCTCGTCTGTTTCAGAAAAAAAACAAGCTGTTGAAATTAATTTTTTTTCTGGACTACATGACTGGATAAATGAACAGATAATGAAAATAAGAACTAGTTAGGACCCTTGAGAGACTACACAGAATCTTTTGCCAAATCTCAGGGAGCTTTAGCTATTCAAACATTTCGGAGCTGCTTTGGGATCAAAATAATCTCATTGGCTTATTTCAAGTTAGCCAACAGATAGAAGCTGAATGGAAAAGACTATGATATGTAATGTACAACATTAATCATCATTTATTTATTAATCACAATTTCATTAAGCTTATTAATTAACAACATTATCTCTGAACTCATGTATGTAATGTAGTTTGAGAACAGAAATCCACCATAAATGACTTAAATGTTCTTTTTCACATAACAGGCATCAGTAGAAATAACGCATTTCATATCTAGTAAATGTACTATTTTCAGAGGGTTGCAGTGCAATAAAATATGTATTTGGCACTGCCCGCTGAGATTTAATACAACCAAATGTAGTATTTCTGCCTCTGTGAAGCCACCATGTCACCTTTAAGAAGAATAGTCTGCTCTGTCATATTATGCATTAAGCATCAGTAATTCAGTTTTCTATCAAAGTGGCTCTCAAAGTGCTCGGAAGACTGAACTTCTTCCCCATGGTGCCTTGAATCAGGGGCTCCTTCCTCCATCAGAAATCTACCACCAAAGGTGAAAATTATTGTTGCGCTCTAGCCAGTTTGAGATTGTAAATGTATTCTTATGCCCCCAGGACAGTTTTGTCTACATTGGTAAGCAGCTACTGTCTTCTATGGCCACAAGCAGGAAAATGTGCTCAGCAGTGATGCCACACTAACTAACAGCTCTGAGCAAACAGATCTCTTTACTGGGATTATTTGAGGCCAAAAAACTGAACCAAACAACAATGTTTCAAAATACCTCATATAGAATAAATTGGGTCTGAATAAAAAATCATTTATTATAAAGCACAACCTTAGCCAAACATACTGTAGTCGTTAGCTGATCTCATTTGTCTTTGGAAAAGCTTCTTCACAATGGTGATTTGTTTTTTTCAACATTTGAAGAGATGTTTAAGGTTGCAATAATGATGGTTTTTGTTAGGGATTAACCTTTGTTTGTTTCTTGATTAGTTTAATAATGCATTAGTCCATAAAACATCTTCAGAGTGTGGAAAAAGCTCATTATAAGTTCCCAGAGCACACTGTTACATCTTCAAATTACTTATTCTATCTGATTAATGATACAGACCCCCAAGATATTTAGTTTAAAGATGCAAAATGAAGAAAAGCAGCAAATCCTTATATCTGACAAGGCTGAACGAGTGACTATTTGGTATTTTTGCTTGATATTTTTGCTTACATGTCAGCAATTGAAATTCCAAAATGTACCTGTAATACAAGAGTCACTGTAACCAAGTGTGTTCAGCTTTGTGTTCATATAAAAGTGCCTGCAGCCATTTTCCTGCCAGGGAGCGTCTTTGCCACTAAGTGTCACTGTTGCAACACTGTGCTGTTGCCTTGGAGTGCTTATCCTGTGTTTGTCTGAAGAGAGTTGGAGGCGGGTGGAGAGAGGGAGGCAGGCAGCTGCTGGGCAGATCATCAGTCTGTCTGTTACTGTAGTTGTCTTCCTCCTCCCTCACTCTCTCCCTCTCTCTCCCATGGCTCCGCATGCCCCAGAAACAAGGTAGTTCCGTCTAATTGCTCTAATGGCGTCCCATCCTCATTAGACTCTTGACCTTGGCTGTGCGTGATAAGAGTAGGTCAGCGTGGATTAGAAGTGGCCCCCTAGGTCTCCTTCACTTGCCCAGTTACCAGTCAATACCTTCGACTTAATTCACTCCCCTGAAAAACCACAAGTGTTTCCCCATTTGAAACTGGGCAGTGTCTTTTTTTAGTCCGTCCTCACTGGGTGTGTTGTGTCTTAGCTTGCATACAAGTGTTACAGCAGTGACAGCACATGTACAATAATCCATTATTTTATTTTAACCCGTTTTGAGTTGTTCAGGAGTTTAAAAATAACATGCAGACAAACTAATTTACATTTATTCAATAATCTGCTTTACAGATGGACTGATATTAATAGAATTATATAAAATAACTACAATCTTTAAGCCACACTAAGCTTAGTGTTAGTTTAATACTTGGTGTTATGTGTAAAATCAATAGTGTGCAACATAAAAATACAGACAGTCAAACAGTCCCATATTATAGGGATATACTGATAAAACTGTCAGGGAGATATATCAAATATGCCGGTTTTATTATTTTAGCTATTAGAGTCATATCAGTATTGGTGTATATGTCAACTGATAAGTAAGAGCAAACCTCAGCATAGACTTGCTTAACATAGGATTGAGGTAGTTCACAAACAGGAATTTGGTCATCAGAAGATAATTTTTCAACCCCAAAATGTCCCCCTCTATGTCATTCTGGCTACTGTATTATAATAGATGTGAAAGAGTTTTTATTATCACACCTAAGATTATTGTTTTGTCTATAAAACACATGACAAGAGAAAAATTGGCCATCACAATTTCACAAAATCAGAGAACATCATTATTTATTTTGTACCTATATGCGAGTATAGTCAGTATGAAGTATGACTTCAATGCAACCTACCACTATTGCCTGTAGATAAAGCTTGAAAAAATTACATACAGATGTCATTATATTGCCTGAGTAACATTCACAGCACTTGTCATTACAATCACACACGATAACAGAGTTTTTGTCTTTAATGATTTAAATTCACAGTAACATTTTTTGTCTGAAAAGAAGCAGATATTTTAGAACTTATGTTACATATATGCATGATCTAAAATGTCTTGGAGAAATCCAAAATTTTGTGAATGGCCACCACATTATACTTCAGACAGTGAAGAAGGAAGTCTCTGACTGTAACAAAATGTAATGTAAATTACTTTGATAGATTACCACATCACAAGTCACAAAAGATGGGTTTTCATTTGAAAATGTTGATCCCTGAACACTGAGGATAACTTCCAAGATCCCATGCTACTTTACAATTTCATCAAACTACCGTATTTTCCGCACTATAAAGCGCATCGGATTATAAGGCGCACCTTCGATGAGTGGCCTATTTTAAAACTGTTTTCATATATAGGGCGCACCGCATTATAAGGCGCATGGAATAGAAACTACTGTAGTGGCTGGGGTTGCGTTATGCATCCACTAGATGAAGCTGCGCTAAAGGGAATTTCAACAA
>JAQMCX010000055.1:4395885-4437761 GCA_029814765.1 Acanthurus leucopareius | reverse complement strand
GATTATAAGGCGCACTGTCTGTTTTTGAGAAAATTAAAGGCTTTTAGGTGCGCCTTATAGTGCGGAAAATACGGTATGTCTTTTGATTCATTTAGAACATTTAGAGAACCCTAGTGGCAGAACTTACATACTGTGAATTAAATAATTAACTGATAATGAAAATAATTGCATTATTCTTTTAAGGTTGAATAATTAACAACTAATCAACTAATTGTTTTAGTTTACTGACATGACTGTTGTCTCTTCATTTTTTAACACTACATGTCAGATACAGACACCAAGATCAGCAGCTACACTCTAATGGAGATCACTTGAAAATCTGATATTATGTGGGAATCAGGTTCTTTAGTCTGGATATTTAACTTAAAGAGATGAGAGGACTTTGTAGGGGATCAGAACAGAACCTGGACAGATTGTTTATCAGAAACAACACAAAGAGTGAAACTTTAGCAACACTAACCTAATTTTGACTTTAGGAAAAAACCAAAACAATCAGGACAGGATCTGTTCAATCCTGCAACAAGAACTTTTAATCTAAGATGATTTGTTGCCTGTGTGATTTTGCACAGATGGTAAAAAAGAAGACTTTTTAAAAGTCCCTGTTTGCATATAAACAATAACACAAGGGATTCCAAGATATTTGATAAAAAGCTGACCACATGATGTTTTAAACAAAGAAAGTTACTAATCTAATAAACAGTTTATGCTGCATAAATATTTTGTACAGAACTTCATCACACAATGTTACAATAACCTTGATAAAATTGGTCTGTAATAAAATGATAATAAATATGTCCTGTGTTCAAAGACTGTTCTCAGAATAGAGGTCATCATCAATCAGAACACAAATGTTTTGATGAAGCTTGGGTTATTTTCATCATCAATATTACAGACTCTGATTTGCTCACTGTTATCTCTCTTTTCTTTTCTACAAATAACATAAAATTATACTTTTTGGCATTTAATTATATTTATTATTTAAAACAATTCTATAAGTAATTAAGAAGATTAAAGTAAATTTCTCCCATGAGTGTTTCTAAATCTTTTCTGAGTCAAAATAGTTGGTATTAAAAGTAAAAAACATTGAGTTAAGATACTGCAGCAAAATCATTTGTATGGATAAGTAGTAATAAAGATCCTAATATGGATCCCAGTAGCACACCATAAATTACTGTATTGCTTTTGACTCATTACATAAATAGAAACAAGATCAAACATACTCAGCCATTAAAAAGCAAATCCGACTTGCCTGTTATGAATGTACAAATTCCATCATGACCCAGCTTTTTTAAAATTTTAATATGATTTTAGTTGCTCCTGAAAATTAGGCAGAGCAAAACCAAAAAAAGAGGTGGAAAAAAAAGAAGATTTGGAAAAGATCTGAGATATTTGTGTTTAAAATACCTATCTTTTTTCATGTTTTAGAGTATTGAATAATATTTTATTTATTAATACAGCAGATTTGCCTGTTGCCCTGGTAGGTTTGCTAGTAGTGGGTTAAAAATAACTTTGATGTAAATGGTGTAGAAATCCTCTGTTGGATTTTTGAAGGTCTTAAACTTCTTTTCCAGGTCTGGCTTTTTCATAAAGGTCTTATCCATCAGTTTTTTTGGTAAACCATGTTCAGAAAGAGCAATTATAGAGAACTCATGATTTAAGGAGGATAAATAATTCACCAGCTAATCATGATGTTAGAGAGACTGTGAATGTCTAAGTGTAAAACTTCCCACTGACTTCACATTGAACTGCAAATGATTCTATAAAACAAATAAATTTGAATTCACTGTATTATTCACAAAAGTAGGAAATGTTAGAAGTTGAGAGGAAATTTATATCAGGTTCAAAATCTGTATCACGATGTATATTTTTTTGTCCCTGTGAAGTTTAAATGTATAAAATAACATACTGTCATCAACTGTAAACATACATTTAGGGTAAGACTGTCATAAAAAATACAAGAAATTCTTCATCATTAAGTGCATAAAAAGCCAACACTGTGGCACAAATACACGCATCCATGATGTCCCATTGTAAGGTGTCATTTTAGGAAGAGGTGTTCATTTTCAGTAAAACCTATTATTACAGCTAGAACAGTGAATCCCTGAACCCATGGACTATGGCATTTTGAGCATTTCCTTTTCTGAATCATAGTTTTGTTTCTAAGCTGCACTCAGTCTAATCTGTAGAGGAATCACTCTTCTATTCCTTAGGTGTTTTAGGGGAGCAGTGTATAATCAGCGTATCATTTCTCTAAGCAGTGTCCTCCTTTTTGAGTCTCTTTCATTGCTAAGATGAATTTCTTGCATCTCTGTCAAACAGATTCTGAGTAGTCCTCATTAAAAAAAGATGTTTGTTCCTTTGAGGTACAACAAACCTGCCCTTATATCTGAAAAAACTTAACTATTGGCCATGATTTTTCTCCACGCTCAGGAATTTTCTCAGTATGTTTGTGGTCCAGTTACAGATTTTCTGCAAAGTACCAGCAGAAAGGTTAGTTCAAATGCTCATGGACCCCTTCAACAAATGACTAAATGAGTTCAAAAAGGAGTTATGTGACATCAAATTAAGTCTTTAGTACATTCAGATGGATGCGGATCAGTTAAAATCACTTTCTGATATCTTGTCATTTTGGTGTGAAGAGCTGAACGATGACATCAACAGTCAACTAGAGCCTTAAAAACTCTCCTGTAATTGCAGAAAATGATTGTGAAACATCTTCTGTTGTTCTATGAAAACACATACTTGTGTAGTGTTGATTAAGTCCTCATTGCTTTAAAGCCTTTGATGGCATAATTTTACTCTTGCTATGCGAGAAAGTATTCCTCAGAAATCAAAGGCTGGGATTCAGCTTTGGTATGTAGACTGATCCAATAGTTACAAATTCAACAACTTTGGTGTAGGTTTTCTACAAAAAAGGACAAAATATGTTGTTGTTTACCCGAATTTGCAGTCTTGAAAAGAAATAACAGAGGACTGACTTGAATTTAGGTGGATTTTTTCAAACCTGTGCCCTCAGCAAGGTGGAAGCCACCTTAAAACTGACCTCCCAGAAGAAGACAAATTAGAGAAAGTCATCAGTCAAAGCGTGATGAAGGACGTTTGCAATGTGAAACATGATAAAAGTTTCTGCCTGAGCCATTTACATAGATTTTCATCAGTTTCTTTTGTTAGGACAGGCCATATGATAAAAAGATGGAGGGAAAAGGTGGCACAAAACCTTGAAGTGCTCGCTGTGATGATCCCTTGCCTTGGGATATAATATTCACACCTTTTCCAATTGGTAGCTCATTTCAGCTCTAACAGAGAGTCTGTGTTTGAGGGGGTGGAGGACAGCACAGCAAAAACTGTGACAAACAGACAGAAAATGTTGAGTAGGAGCCCCTCAAGACAAAATTTAACAACTACATGAAAAGGCCTGCGCTGAAGAATCTCTGCAGGCAAAATAGCAATAATTTGGTTCTATAAGAGCATTATTAGACTCCTCGAACACCTATGCAATTACACTTAGCCCAGCTAAGCTCTCTGTCAGGAGCCACTCCCTCGTTCTGCTTCATCTTCAGGGTACCTGGAGGATCTGTGAGTGCACACATTAGCCTGTATGTGTGTATGTTATAGTGGATCTTGGTGTCTGTAGCAAAGTATATGAAACAGAAGCAAAAACAGCGACACAAAGACAGACAGTGAACCACTGAGACTAAGCTGGATTTCATCAAAAGACAACAAAAGCACTTTCATCCCTTCAAATTCAGTCCCTCAGACACGAACTGCCCTGCAATCCTGGCAGCACTTCCTGTTTGCAGAGGACCTGTGCTACTGAGTGCTTTGAGGCTTGTGGTAAACAAATGTTAATATGCTTCTTCTGTTAGAAATTCCAGCTTAATGAAGGATTTACATCCTATGACCGGCACTGATGAGGGCCACGATGATTAAGAATACTTGTGGCCTTTGGCTATCATTTTGTTATGGCTGACCCTTTTCTTCTCGCAGCATGTTTTCAAACTCAGCACTATTTAATAAGCTACATGCTGCATCCATTCTGTGAAAGCAGAATATTGTGGAGAAAGAGAGGGAACACAATATGGAGTCGTAAAATAACAGATAAGCAATTTCATAAACAAGCAACTGTAAACTTGTCATTTATTTTTTAGGTTCCTGCTTCCCTTTTTTCTGAGAAAAGCATAATGCTGTATATTACTGCTACTGCAAACCTATGTTTATTTATTCATCTGTCTTTTCTCCATTTTTATTATTTATTCACTTTTCAATGTTAAAAGCATGGCGACAATCTGTAGGATGGATATTCAACTTAAATGTCACCAGCAGAGGTGGAAAGGTCTTCTATGTGAAGCCAGACCAGGTGATAATACATTAACAGCACCATTTTTAAATATTCATGATCTAAAAATATTTTTTAATTTGTTCAATGTCCTCCTTTCCTCAAATTTTGTTGTTTCATTTACTTCATATTAGATTTAATTTGCATCAGTGCTTTTATTGTTTATCTCTTTTTGTTTTTCTATGGGGGAGTGTGCGTGCAGACATCTGGAATAAAGGCAAAGTGCTTCAACAAACGAGAGAAACGCCGCCTCGGCTCATTATATCAAATCAACAGGGAACAAAACTGTCTGACTAAATTACATCTCAGCAGAAATGACACAAAGTCCCTGAACAAATAGAAGAAAAAGAGAGAGAGAATTATCACTGCCATCACACTGCATCACAGGAGCGGCGAATCCGTTTGCACAATGGTTTACGGCAACAAACCATGAAGCAAGATGATGTCCTTGTTCAAAGAAAATCAATTTTAGCTGAAAATGATGGAATTGAAGGACACTTTCAGTTGGGAGATTCTCCATCCTTCATGCTCTCTGTTTCAATGCCTCCCTCTGTCAGTGGCAGAAAGCAGATATTTTTCGTTTGGAGTGTTCTTGATCCACCTCAGTTTGCAGTGAAGACATTTTCTAAAATGTAAGAGGGGGAACTCAAGACAATTAAGGGGTTGTTAAATTAGCATGCAGTCACCTCCGAAACAGACATAAAAGACGCCGAGTGTTCAGAGTCTTCTGATGGCATCCAGTCCCACATTACAGGCAGAGCGTTAATAAAAAAAACTCATCTTTATCTGCTTCAGGATGGTGAACCTTTTGATACCTCACAGAGAGGAGGAATATTAATAGTGAGAGAAAAAATAAACAAGCCTTCAAAACAAGGAAGGAGGAAAGAGGCCCTTACTAGCTGATTACAGTGTAACTTTACGTGTGTGTGGCAGAGGGTTGCTGTTTGATTGCATGCGTTTGGAAAGGTGCATGTTTGTGTGTGTGTGTGTGTGTGTGTGTGTGTGTGTGGAGGGGAGATGGACAAACCCGGGGCTCCGTTTATCTAAGCTGACAGAAACAATTTAGAGCACTGCCAAATGGGGAGTAAGAGCCCCTCACACAGCGAGTGAACTGGAGAGGAACCAGACAGAGAGAGCAGAACTGTGTGGCATTAAGAAAGAGCCCAGTTACACTCTGCCGCCGCTAATAACACCAGACTGGGGACGAGACGGCCCTGGTACTTTTTTTTTAGCTGTGACCGACTGGTCCATCCATCCGTGTACCCATCCATCCATTGCTCCATTGTTTCATTTATAACCTCCACTAAGGAGGTGATGTCTTAGGTCCTGTTTATTTGTCTTTAAGGATATCTGAGGCCTTATTTCTATAAAATGATTTCAGTATAATACTCTGATACCTTATACCTATACTTAAGCTCTTCCTTCAGAGCAAACCCTAAAAGTGGTTTGCATTTCCAAAACAAACAATACACTTGAAAGTCTGGGGGGTTGTTACCTAGACTTCAGAGCTAATCCCCCTTCACTTTTCAGGCAGTTTGGACACAGACAAGACTTTTCTTGATCTTGAGAAGCTGCTGCATTTATTACCTGACACACTGTAACCTACACTGTAGATTCAATGCCAACCTGACAACTCACTGCTAACCTTTCCCTCTGCTCTGCCTTCATTTACCATCAATTTTCTGTTGCCCGCTCTGCCTCACTCACTCAACCACACACTCGCTATGCACACACATTCTGTACAAGGCTGCGCCATTTTTATGAAAAAGAGAACTCAGTGGAGGACACTGAATGTCGCACATTTTGTCTCTGTGTTACAGCAAAGACATAAGCTTTGTGTCAGTAGTGGTCAGCATGTAACTCCTGTTAGTAGTTCTTTACTTAGTTAGGCTCAGCTCACATGAAACATGAATGTGAGGGTAAAAAAAAAAACATGACTAACATTTTCATGCCTCTGTAATGTTGGAATAGAGAAGGAATAGAGAAGTTCTGTTGGAAATTTCTACAGATTTAAACCAATAGAAAACTGATATTAATAGTTCCAATGTGAAACAGACTGAAATGAACTGAACTGATGGAAATGCTGCTTAATAGACATGTTTGGCAATACATATTCTGTAAGGACTGGCTTCAAATCTACTGCAACAGGTAAACATTACTGGATAACTAACTTTAGTACAGTCACA
Organism: Acanthurus leucopareius; assembly: GCA_029814765.1. NCBI lineage: Eukaryota > Metazoa > Chordata > Actinopteri > Acanthuriformes > Acanthuridae > Acanthurus > Acanthurus leucopareius. The sequence goes on along the minus strand of JAQMCX010000055.1, from coordinate 4,431,239 downwards.
TTATGATGATATTCTATTATTTTCAAACCCATTTAGCATGTAAGCATTTGTAAGCATGGAATTCAAGTCTTAATGCTGGCAAAGACCTTTTCAAAAGGTATCAAAGGCATAAAAATCTGTTTCATGACCACCGTGAGTCGGGCTTAAAGCTCGGCATAAGCAAATAAGTGGATCTTTGCCATGCAATCATTTTGTCATAAAAACTGTTTGCAAGGGCAGGACTGAACTTCCATCCTCCGATTTTATGCTAAAATGAAAGAGAGGCCCTGAAAGTTTGATCTCAGCTGACTCTGGGTCTGTGAGGTTGATTCTGATACTGAGTTACAAAGTATCTTGGCTGGTGGAAACACACACAGAAACAATTTTCCATCTAAACTTGGAGGTTAAACTGAGAGGGGGAGCCTGGTGTAGTGAGAACGAAACAAACCTAAAGCTGGAGGCAGCAATGTAGGATGTTAACAAGGGCTGTAGGTGTCTGCTGAGGCTTTAGACATCTGCCATGATGTAAGGTGGAGGAAGATGCAGGTTGCTGGCAGAGTCTGTAGGTGAAGGTCTAAGCTGTAGATGTTAAGGTTCCCTCAAATAAGTTTTCTACATAACTGTGACTGAGATATGTTCTGAGTGTTTTTTACTGTACCAACATTTATCTTTCAGCACTGGATAGAAGAGAAACTGTTTTATAACAGGTTCTTGGTTAATTTTAACATTTTACTTCTCACAGTCTTTATTTTTCAAATGAATGTTACTACAACACTGGTTAAGATCTGGTTAGGTTTACGCACCAAAAACACTCGATTAGGTTTTGGAAACACCATGTTTTGGCTTTCAAACCCATTTTTTCTTTTTCTTTTCTTTTCTTTTTTCTTTTTAACCACAAAAGTGGCTGTAAAGTGTCCCAAAACTATTACCCAGAAGCCAAAACTGGTCTCTGACAGTGGTTTGCTTCTAGTCATCTGCCTCACCTAGCTATCAGGCCACCACCATTGCCTCCTCCTTCCAGTATGGAGGAGGAGATTTATGTGAAAGTAATACTAACTATGTTACTCTGATATGATTCAAGAAACATTGGTATAAAAAGTAAAATATAAAAATTTTATATAACCATGGTTTGTGGAAATGTACAATACCAATTTGTTATCATGTGACTAAAAAACATTTAAGTCATGTGATCACCCATGAGTCAGTTATATTCACTAATGAAGAGCTTGAGATGTAGCTAGATACTCAAAAATAATAATAGAAAAAACAAACTGGCATGGATCTTTAAAGTAACAATATTTTTCTCCGCTAAAACTGAATTCTGTCTGAGATAATTAAGTAGAACACAGCTGTAATTAAAAATAAATGTTTTAAAGTTGCTTGTTTCAACTGTTCTGGTTAATTTTTGTTTTGTTTGAAATCAGAGGATTTCACAGACTTAATGGGGATTTGAATAAAAACTGCATTTAACACAGAACCTTCAGTGTGAATATCTAAAACTAAAGTATTGACGCCTTGGGCCAAAAGCTTTTTTAATGAATAATTTCATGTTGGGCAGTGATTAAAGATTTGGCAAACCAACAGGATTTATTGTAGAGTGAGGTGTTTAATTAAACAGCTATAATTGCTTTAACTTGTTCCCAATAGATCAAAAGTTGTATCCCAACATGTGCAGAGTTAAAGGTTAGCCTGCAGTATGACTGCAACATTTGTGTTGATGCCCTACCAAACACCCTTCAATGAAAGTATGTTCTATGATCTGCAAATAAACGAGCTGCAGAGGAGTTTGCATCGAGCCGATGGGTGAACCTACAGTAAAGGCCAGCAGCAGTTTCACAGTATAATGAGGGAAAAAAAAGAAAAATCCCTGATGAATCATGGTAGATGCTGGCAAAATATACATGATTAACACCATGTCTGGTGGAAACAACAGCCAAGTGCACAATGTCAACTTCTCATGGTGTCATTAACAAACACCCCCACGCACACACATGCACACACACGGGGGAGGCAAGTGAGTGCTGCAGCAGCCAAAATTATAAGACAGAATTGGACATTAAAGACAAGAGTCAATTAGACTAAACAACATTAGAATACAGTAATAAACACTGTAATACAAACATAATATGTCTGAAGTTACTAACTGATTCATTGCCACCAATGAAGTAGACACTCAGCAGTCTGATGTTTAGCAAACAGTAAACTGAGATTTCTGACAACTGAGACTCATATTTCTTTTGTGACCCCACTCGACAGGTGTAGTGTCACACGAACCTAAATTTAGTTTCAGACACTAACGTCTTGTTCCATACTGGAAAATTATGATGGCATAGTATTGTGCATTTAATTTGCACACCATAAACTGAGCGCTGATGTAAAACAGTCCACAGACTGTTTTGAAAGCTGTGTAGTAAATACAGACTGATTTCTACTAAACTAGACCAGTCTTGAATAAAGTAAAATACAATAAAGTAAAACAGAAGAAAGATAACAAAAGAATAAAAAATATGTAGGTTAGAGAGGACTCAAATAGTTTGCATTGGAGTAGAGCTGCAATTCATTATAATTTATGTTTTCAATCATTCTGCCAAATATTACCTCAATAAATTGATGTTTTATATGATCTATTAATTTAAAAAAATGTGGAAAATGTCTGTGACAGTTCTCTTGAGGTGACTGATGTCTTGATGTCTTCAAATTACTTTTAGTTTAGTCACATTAGATGAGGAAAAATAACAATTCTCAAAATCAATAAGTGGGAACATCAAAACGTTTTATAACTTAACCTGAAGACAGATTTAAGCAATTTAACTAATTATCAATCTATTATTAACAGTTCAGGGTTGATCAACTAATAGCTTACCTTTACAGTTCTACACTGGAACAAAAAGAATACAATAATAGAATAGAGGAAGAGAGTAAACAATAAAATAAACTTTTTTAAAAAGCAAAGTTACAAAATGCTCTAAAAGATTAAGCAAGGATTTAAATGTGTCAGTACTGCAATGAGGCAAATAAAGTGAATTAAATGACAATAAAATTACTATAATAAAATCAAATTAAAATACCCAACAGTATTATGAGATAAAAACAACAATGTTCCTAGGATCTGAGGCTGCAGTCTAATCATAGGAGAGCATCATTTCAGAAATATAACTGGGAGCAAAACCATGAAGTACTTTATGGTTAATTGGTAAAATCTAAAACTAAATCTGAAACTTGTAACCACTGAAGAAAAACTAAGAACAAGTTTGAAAAACTGGACCACCTCAACTTCCCAGAGCATCATGTGATATCTTGAAATGTCCAAAAGTAAAGTTCCAAACCAAAAGATATTACTTTTACAGCCAATAAATACAATAAAAAGATGAAGATCCTTTCATTTAAAAGGCTGAATCCTGACAATGTTAAATAGTACTCAACAGATAATAAAAATAGCTTTAAAAACAGATTTTCGGTCGGTTTATTAATCACTTAATTAACTAATCTCTTCAGATCTAGAATACAACAGAATACATTTGAACATAATAGAACACAACACAACTCTGAGCGACACTATAGTAACTCCAGAAATTCTACTTTGTAAAGAGATTTTCAAGAAGTATTTCTTATGTTTTCAGTACTCTCTTTCTATTTTTCACTGTGTGTAACAAATGACACTTTACAGAGTGTGAGCAGGGTCACCATGGCCTCTGGTTACACCGCTCAGAGTAATGGACAGAAGACAAAATGCTGTCAGAAGAGGGTGAAAGGGTCTTAAAGTAGCCTTGTCTCTCTCTCTAACAGTCTCCAATCCTCAAATTAGAGTGCGTGATTACTCTTCGCTTTCTTAAGACTAAAAAGCACACTCCGCCTCACACAGTCAGTCCACTTTCTGTTGCATAATAACCTGCCTGAGGCAAAACATGACTGTGGGAGGCAAAGCTTGGCATTTTCAGAAATCCATTCACAGAAGCAGGCGTTCCATAAAGATATCTGGACATTTTTTACAGGCACACTGATGCTTTGATGTTAATGTGATTATGAGAATGGTGAGGTAGACTCGCTGTATGTCACGTTAACACGTTAATCTAATTATGTTGCTTCAATTAGGGCCATATTCAGAGCATTAATACCAGCAGTAGGATGTCAAGGGCTGCAGTTTATTGAGCAGTTTTTACAGATGCTGACGCTTTTTTCTGAGTTATATCGATCATGTTGTTTTCCAGAAGTTGTGACACTTGCCCGGCGCACACCAGGCTGTTAACTTTTACAGCTCCTATCTGTATTTACATCCACCACTCCCGCCTCAAGCCTCAGCACTGAATAATCTCAGGAAAAGTTGCAGGGAGGGAAATAACATAAAATTATTACAATGAGAAGATGATTGACAGGGCTTGTGTGCCATGGGGCAGCAATTATGTGACAAATCTATTGAATTAAAAACCACAGTGTGGATGATTGAGTGAAATTATTAACTTCTACTGCAATGCATTTAAACAGCTTAGTGAAATTCTTGTCCTAATCAATGCAAGGCTCAAACTATTGTTTGCGTATAAACAGTGCAAGACAAAACCCACTTGATGAGTTTTTGTGAATCAATAAGCTTCATGCAAATAAATGAAAATGACTGTGGAAGAGTTGGTGCATCTCTTCCATTGCTACCACAGTAATGGACTAGAGTAGCTATCGCAGCCTTTTAAACCTTTTTTCTCCTGGGAAGCAGTTTCACCATGAATAAATTTTGTCATTCAGATCATGAATATAGAGGGAATATACAGGGCTTATATGGAACAGCTCTATACCAAGAACCCCTGACAGAATGCTGCTGCTGGAGAGGTTTTAGGATCTGCAATTACAGATACATTCAGAGCACAGCTGCATTTTCCATGTACATGCTACACTGAAACAATAGAGACTTTTAATAATACAGGAGGGTAATATGGATAACATCTATTGGGGTATATGTGATAGGAGTAATATGCTCCATTGTAATATGTCGTAGAGCAGTTTTTGGAATTAAAATTATGATACCGTCTAGTGGCAAAACAACCCAACCATGCATTCTATAAATTAAATTTCTATGGGTCTACTACTTATTTGATTTTGAAAGAAATTTAGACCTCCTGTCACCCAAAGTAATCTTTCTTCTTAACATAATGAAAGTTTTGGATGTTCATGTTGAATAAAAACTGCAAAGTGTTTCACTGACAACAGATTTTATTTCCTCTAATGGCTGTTTTTGTAGCTTACAAGACACAGTTAGTGTGTTAGTCACTTAGGAGCAGACAAAGCAAGTTTTATACATAACAGTGACATATTATCACCTTTCAAATTTATCTGACAAACTTGTTAGCAAAGAGTTGCTTTTTTAAAATATCAAGCTTTTATGAAGCAAAATTAGCATTTCTTTGGAGTTTTTGTCTTTTTGGCCACCTGCTGAATGTAAATCCCAAATTTATGCCCTCTCCGTCTGTTTTTGGTCTCGACCCACTCCTGAAGGAAGTACCTGGCTCTTTCATTGCTAAATGCTCCACTGCAATAACCAGCTGGTCACTAAGTGCATCTGACTGCAGTGTGATGGTGAGCAGGTAGGTTTTTAGAGCCTTTTGTTTGAAAACAGCTTTCTGCCACAGCTGAAATGTGAACAGTGCTGTCATGAGTTGAGACTAGGGATGGACCAATTATCGGCCGGGCCAATTATCAGTGACGATATTCAGCATTTTGACACATATCGGCATCGGCCTTTTTTTTTTAATACAATGGCCGATATGAGATCAATTTAAAACTGGGTTATTTTGGCTCTGACACAGCCGTGCCTCTTGGTCTGCAGTCACAACTCTGTCTCTAACATTTTCCCCCACACAGCACCATCTCATTGGTTACATGCAGAGCCACAGCAGGGGTAACAGCCAATCAGCAGTGAAAGCTGTGCATGCACAGTGCTCACATACACGGCGGAGAGGAGAAAGTTTTGCCGAGTGGAGAAGCTCCAGAGAGCAGATATGAATATCGGCTCCAAATATCGGTTATCGGCCTCCTTGACTACTAATAATCGGTATTGGTATTGGCCCTGAAAAAACCATATCGGTCTATCTCTAGTTGAGACACCCAGAAATTGAGACAAACCTTGTTGGTTGTCTCACTCAGCAGTAGGATACATTAACCTGCTGCTCTCACTTCACAAATTTTAATGGTAATGTTAGCTGCGTCATTCCAACAAAGGTTAAGACTGAAAAAAAACCTTGCATGCAGGCTGAAATTCAACAGTGCTGTTCTCATACTGAGAGATGTGATGATGGTGAGTAAGAAATGGTATTACATGTGATTTGTTGAGCTGTGAGCAGAGAAAAAGTCTACCAGAAAAAGGCTAATTTATTTGATGTTTAATGCCAAAGGCTTATGCAAGATAATGGAAACTGAACATAAACCTAAGAGTTATTTTTGAGCTGAATTTTATGATTTTGTGGATGTTTTTATTCAGTTGTGTTTTTTAAGTGTCAGTAGAGACATTAAAAAGTAAACTTTTATGCACTAAAACAGATTTATTTGAGGAAAAAAAAGTTTGACGGCTTCTCATGTCACTGTTTGTGTTGAACAGGCAAATGATTTAGGCTCATACCATTTAAGGGCCCATGAATTGAATCTGATGGAAATTGAAATTTCCAGAGATTACCTGAGGATCAATATGGTATTGTTGGTAGTTACACTTTTTGTTTTACAACTCTAAAATTCAAGTGATAATTCTCTCTGGTGTCATTGCACTCAGTTTTGGTGACCTCTTACACTTGTGTGGGGTTTTTTTGGCAAAAGAAAACAGTTATTTGTACACATTACCTCTTAAAAGCAGCCTGCACTACCAGACTGAAATGAGCATTTGAGGATACTAACAAACTCAAATATCACATTTGGAATTTTTTAGTAACATAATTCTACAATCTCAAAGAAGCAGAATGACGAATGACTTATTGTCCCACATAACACTCAACTTTAACTATGTAACTATATATATATATCTATTACCAAAACTTTTACATGAAAGTTACCCAGCTGAGGAATAGCCTGGCCTTTATTAGGAAATAAGCTGAATTTAATTTTTTTTTCTGCAGTGAGTCCCTTGGAGACAACCACTTTATAGGAAATTATTGGTGCTGGCCAAGAAATAGTCCCAAACTATAACTTCCAAAATGCTTGTGTGTCTCAATTTTTTTTATTATACAAACCAAATAAAACATGTTAATGAGTAAGTTTTAGGGAAACTGGGAGGTGGGTTTTCATGTGTGGACGGAGCCAGGCTAGCTGTTTTTCATTAACTTTGTGAGTTCAATTAACTGGCTGTAGCAGAGAGCATTATCAATCTTCTCATGAAACTCTGGGCAGGACAGCAAAAAAAAAATATTTACCAAAAATGTCCAAAGTTGAGATGTAGAGTAAGCTACCAGAAGGATTTCTTCATATTGAAAAACACTGAATTGTTCCAAATACACATTTTTTTTTTATTTTTTTTTTTTTGGAGAAGAATTGCTTTAATAAAATGCTTTTCTAAACATGTGACCACAAAAATGACTATAAATTGACATTCAAGTGCAGCCTTCATGAAGGGGACTAATTACCGGGATGCTGCATTACACAGTAAGATCTAGCCCACCTTATAAACTGTAGTAGTGATATCACGACCAAATCCCAGATGATAATAAATCATTAAATCTGGTATCAGTAGCCTATGGATTTTTTTCAGCACTACTTCAAAGAAATTAACGATTAGACATGTAATATATATATATATAGATATATATATATTTCATATATATATAGATATATATATATATATATATAGAGAGAGAGAGAGAGAGAGAGAGAGAGAGAGAGAGAGATAGATAGATATATAGCTCTGAACAGCTCCTGACCTTAAAAGAATGTGCTGCAGTCCAACCATCTAATATGAATGGAAAAAGAGAAAATCAGTAATTATGCTAGTGTTACAATATTCCTTCTCATCGGCAACCGTGGCCACAGGTGCTGAGCTTCAACACTCGCGATTCATGTTATGTGCTGAGAGATGTGAGATGAAACATGCAAATGAGCCAGTCTTTCCCTTTAGCAAGGTTCTCTGACCTTCATCCCACAAAGCCGCTCACACTCATGCTTCATTTTGATCAGGAAATGGTTTATTATATAGAGATTTTTTTATTTCTTTATGAGGAAAAAGGAGAAATGTGAATGACAGTGACTCTAAATGGAGCAGATGGCCCAAAAAAAAAAAACCCCAGAAAACTGGGCTCTATAGCTGATGAAACGTACAATTATTGTTAATTCTTCCATTTAATTATAGCCCACAAAAACATATTGATGGGAAGCTGGTGTGAAAAGTCCAGAGCAACAATTGTTTGCTTTGCTGTTTCACAAGAGCGTCAAAGTTCCTCAATGAGCCTTGAGGTCCCAAACGCTGTACTGAGATTATCTTTTATGGTAATCGCATGGGTGCCGATGGCTCGACAGGGCATGTATAGGAAGGCAAGTATTTAATAAAATGTTTTTTTTGGCTCTTCATTTACATTTCTATAACAAGTCGTCAGCTTTGGCCCATGTAATCAGGGTATTTACTCCGTATAAAAGAAAGGGGAGATTAGAGCATCACAGGACAGGATTATAAAAACCTGAGACCACAAAGACAGCCAATCACATCCAGAAAATCCCCCAACATCTTCAAGCTTTCATCTGCCATTTCCCTGTTTACTCACCACAGTCCTTCATCCCTCTGCTTTTCTTTGTTTCTTTTGCTCTCACTCATCTCTCTTTTGTTCACATGCTTTCCTCTATTTGTTTCTTTATTTTGTTTAAAAGGGACATTAGGAAACGCCTGTGGTTAGCCAACACAAAAATTAAATCTGATGCACTGAGAGAACACAGTCACAATAAATATTGGTTTTGCTAATGCTCGGATTTTGTGAGAGTCCAGAATTTATGCTGATTACTGTGAACCTGCTACAATTTGGCCGTGAAAAACAAAGTCACTTAGGGACAAAAGAAAGTCAAGGACACCAGAAAAAAAGAAGCCGCAGAAGCAGTGATCGCAAAATGAAAATGAAAATGAAAAATTGCCTAAAGCCTACCCTTCCTCAAAAAAAAAAAAAGAATACCCAAGAGAAATGGGCAAAGAGAAAACAACTCCACTCCCCTAACTGCATAACCCATCCAAAGACAATATCAAGGCAATTTTGGTTCAAATTTAAACTGCCCACTTGTCCCTTTTTCATGAGGCAGATAGAATCTCAGAGCATGGGCCTCGAGAAAAGGTCACAGATAAGACCCTGCTCTCAGATGATACATAGTGAACGACTGCTGCCTCTGATTCAAACCATTTCTTCTGTAAATTGATGTGAGAGAAAAAGCCAATCCACTCTGATAAACAAACTATGAAACATCAAAACATATGAATGAACAACATGAAGTCTCTTCATTTCTGTCATAACAATTAATCCCAAAGACACAGACTGAAATATCTATCAATGGAAAAATAATGAATGGTAATAAGATATGAAGTAATTAATGTCAGAAGCCAACAGTTAGAAGTATGCAGGTTAATCAGTGAGTGAAACAGTATTCATTCATAAGGTTCATTTTAGTCCAAAAATGAGCAAAGCACCAAATGAGTGGCGTTCACAATGAATGTTTAAAATCTGCATAAAATACAGACATCAATAGACAAACATTGAAAATATATGATTTGATATTCAGACAAATGCAGTAGCTATTAAGAAAATAGTCGATTATTAAAACGGTCAGTATTATTTCAATTCATTAATATATCATTATTAATGAACATCTGAAAACAAATGTTTCATGTTATGGTTCCTGACTAACAGAAAATAAAACCTTGTGACCTGGGTCAAAGACCTCCTTACCATGTGAACTTTGTTCCTCTGTATAATGTGTCACTCTGCTCTGAGTGTCTAATATGCCACAACTTGGTTTTCATTAGAGTTAGTTAAAACCCGGGGCATCTCATACAAGCCCTAAAGGGAATCTTCTATATCTGTATATATCAGTATTAATGAACATCTGAAAACAAATGTTTGCCACTGAAATCTGCAGGATACATTACAGAATTTCTTCAAATTATTCCTGGATTGCCATTGTATTTGATTGTGATGTTTCCAATGCTGTCATGTAGACAAATAAAAAGCTTTTTTTTTACTTGTGATGTCAAATTGTGTGCCATATTTACTGTGTCTGACATCAGAGCATGTGCTGTATTGTCTCCTTTGTTTCAAGAGGGGATATAGTGTGGATGCTAACATTGCTTAGGGAACTTTTCATATGGTTACACATGAATGCAAAGTCACTCTTTCACCATATAGAGAAACAGATGTGTCACTATGTGCTCTGAGGGTCACTATTACATCCAAAACCCCCTCAGCCAAGTTCCCATTTTCACTGTTGTAGGTGGACAAGAACCAGTCCAACCTCTAGTTGCAGTTAGCCTAGTGGTAATAGCTTTTTTCAGGTTTTTGATGGGCTTCTATGGTCCTTTAGAGTTATTTCACTGTCTGTTGGTCTGACATGGTCATGACAGTGCTTAAATTGTGTGTAAGCTTTTACATTGGACAGAGATTTATTTCACAGTGTTTGAGTAAATGGGAGTTCAAGAGCTAAGAGTATAACCCTTCTTTTAAAATAACATGGACACTGAACAGGAACTAAGTAAATTAAAATACAAACCATGACACATCAGGCAGAAATACAAAGGTGGTAAACATATTAAACTATAAAAATTTGGTTATGGTCTCAGACATTATGATATTGCAAATGCTCATAGTGACAAACAAAATTCTTAAATAATTAAATTAGCTTGCAAAACATATTAAAAAAAGGGAACAAAATTGTAATTCTCCATGCCTTAATCCACTTTGCTGCCCTCCAGGCTTTGCATGAGGAGTGTGCATTTACTGGCTCGGTGTCAGACATGAAGCTCTGTCCATTCTTTGAGCGGCACCTTCGGGTGTGCAGGCAGGTTATCATCTCTCTGCCCTGTACAGAGCGAGCTCGAGTGAGGAGGATGAGACAAAGAGGGAGTCACTCCTGGTTGTGCCTCTATCTGTGATTCTCAGCAGGACACGTAGGCTTCAAACGAAACCAATCACTTTGTAAATGAGATCAGTAGGAAGCTAATAATATATCCGCACAGTGTCATTGTTTCAGACAGTCTTTCCCTGTGGGCGTCCACAAACTTTTTTTTGTCATCTCCTTCCAGTAAACAGCAGAAAATACCCCGAGTCAGTCCTCCAAGGAGGGACAGCCAATTTCTTGCTCTAGTTTTTGGCTCAGTGTTGACCGTGATGGATAGACAGCAGCAGCAGTACAGTAGCTGTCTTGGTTTTTTTTTTGTCCCTCATGATAAAATTAGGGGAGAACTATGGACGGATCTGCAGCGGCTGCTCATCTGTCTGTTGCTTGCTGAAACACCATATCTAGGACACATATCTACACTTTTATTTATATTTCTTCTATATACAAAATTGCCCTGATTGGCCAAAAAAGTGCATCATCACATTTTGTTCCTGCACTTATTGGCTCTCCTCTCCTCTTCCCCAGGTGCATATGAAACATGAGGTAACACGTTTTCAACGTCTTGCCCCATTACCACTCAGCATCATTTGTGGGGCAACATGTGTACTTGTTTGTTGTTGGTGTGTGTTGATGGACTTTTTTCACAGTCCATCTGCTCTTCCTGTCTCCTCTCCTGCAGGTTTGTATTTGCTGTAAGTCATCGAGTGTCATTGTTTCAGAAAAATACAAGCAAACCGACAAACAAACTCTGGCAGCTGATGAATGTTATCCATCATTGTCCTCCATCCTTCTGTCTGTCTGTGACTAACGTTTCCTAAAACTGGATGAACTGATGTCCCATATGTCCAGCTTCAGACCAAACTTTGTCTTTATCCAGGAAAATGTTGATGTGAATATCGCATGCACTTCAGTGAATATCTTAGTGCAAAGATCTTGGAGGCTTTGCTCTCTACTGTGAAGTACTGGATTGTTGATTATTCAATTAGAGAATCTGAACTAATTAGATGATTCAAGGTTAAACTGCTACCCGAACCTTGTCCCCTAGTAACGTTTGTCCTAATAAGGAAAATTATGTTATGTTAAGAGTGAATACCATTCAACATGTGAGGTATTATTTTTCAGATACACACAAATTAATGTGTTTTTATCCAAAATATCTATTCTTTAACAACAATACACTGTTTTGGGCAGTATTGCACTGGCAGAATAGTAGTGTATAAACACACCGTAAGGGTACAGAGTTAAAATGCTAAATCTATTTATTATTTGATGCTATTTTAAATGTGCTTTACTTGTTTCACCATTGGTTGGACAAAATCAGTAATTTGTAGTAAAAAAAAATTATTTAGTTTTGAGAAATTGTGATAGTTATTTCTCAGTGATATTATTATTACAATCATTATGATTTTTAATCAGACAAAACTAGAAAATTAGTAAAAGACATCATTGTAATTTCTCTTTCTCTCCTTCACTCTCTCTCCCTCTCTCTCTCTCTCAGCCCAACGGTCACAGCAGATGGCCGCCCACCTAGAGCCAGGTTCTGCTCGAGGTTTCTGCCTGTTAAAAAGAATTTGTCCTCGCTGCTTCTGCCAAGTGCTCACGGAAGAATTGTCCTTGTTAATTAAAAACTATGGTTTAGATCTGCTCCATAAGCAAAAGTGTCAGTAGATAACTTATGTTGAGATTTGGCATTAAACAAATAAAACTGACTTTACTTAAAAAGTCCATCCAGGGTTGCATGTTGCTGTCGCAGGTTTAGGCTCACCATCATTATACATTAAAAAAAGAAAACAGGAGAATTGCCTTTGAGAATGATCACTGCTGTCTCTTAAGCAGCGGTGCATGCATGTCTAGAAAAAAAAACAAAACAGCACCCGTCTCATCCTGTTTTTGTTGGAAAAAAAATTGCTTGGTTGGTAAACACGAGTGTACACTTTTGGAGTTTACTGATATGACATTAAAATATCTCAGAGCAGTTTCCTTCTGTTGCCAATTGAGAGCTGCCAACATGTGAAGCTGCCAACTTTTTAAAAGCTCTGTGTAAAAGAGTCAATTACGGTGAGAGAGACAGAAATGCAGATTTTGGAAGAGACAAAATTCATCGTTTGAAGTCACTTCCCCATTTGCTCGTGGGTGCCCTCCATTGCACTTTCCGCCATTTTATTTTACAGGATTGAGTGTGAAGTGTAAAATGTATTTATTGCACTGCAGTGTGTAACTACTTTTCCTTAGATCGCACAACCTGATGCTTCACTTCCTCTTGTGACATCTTAGATATATAAATTAGGTTTATCTCAATTTACTTACTGTACAAAACAGAAAGATTATTGTGTAGAGAATATAGAGTGAATACGTAATTATCCGTCAGCGTTTTTTTTTTAAAGAAAATAGTGTTTTTCACCTCTGAAGGTACTTAAGATATCATACTAGATCTCATTCTTTCACTGTAAAAGACATTTATTTCAGTCAACTTAGGGCACAGAAGCAATTCACTGCAGTTCAGGGTCATGTAGAGTCAGTAGTAAATACATGCCTCATTTATCCCTTTCATTGACAGAATTCATAAACACAGACCCAGTTTCAGGAACGGTTTATGTCAGAGTATTAATTTGATGACAAATTTATACAGGTCTGACACCTGTCACAATTTGTGACAACGTTACTCAAGGCCATCACTGAAAGGCGTCAGCCTGCTTGTGTAATCTTGTCCCCAAAATGTCACTGTGAACATACTTACAGAGCTTTCTATGGAAAAAATGAAAAGACCACAGTGGAAGGAGGCAGGCGTCTCAGATTTCTGTGCTTGAAGCAGAGAGGTAATGAGTGAAACAGATAGGGAATTAAAAAGAGACTATCTTCCTCTGTACTCTGATTAAAATAAAGCAATGTCATCCTTGGTGAGGGGTTATGATTGTATTCATATCATTAAATACTAAAACCAGATGCTTGGTCAACATTAAAACATTCTTTTTTCTTATGATGGATAATAGAACAAGCAAATACGAATACAATCCTGGAAAAAATTCTGGTAAGAGTGTTTTAATTCACAACTAAAAGCTCGTCTTGGATCGGTGACACTGATTATGCCTCTTGAAAAAGCTTTGCTTTCCTTGAGATGAAACAAATAGAATAATAAGAACCTGCCACTCAGCTCTCATTTTAGTCAAGTTTCTATTTTTTAGTATATATTCAGTTACCTCTATGGATAAAAGACCTTCAGTTCTGTCTGATACACAAAAGCTTAAACCTTTACATATAAAAAAGCACTTGAAAGTTGTTTTATTGATTAAACTGCTGGCATAACTGTATCAGTTGGACAGAGTTTTTAAATACTTCTCTCTCTCTCTCTCTCTCTCTCTCTCTTTTGTAAATGTACAGTGAGTGAAAAATGTCCAAAAAATTTTCCCATGAATTCACATGGCCCTTTCTATGAATGATTTAAGACAAACAGCTGCTGAGTCACAATTAATGCTTCAAATATCAGTTTTGAATTGATCCTGATGAAGATCTCAGCCTCTGCTGTAACTAATAAGCTAACATTAGCGTACAGTCTAACAGTTAGACAGAACGAGCTTTCCAATTCTACTTCCACTGTCCAAAGACACACAGGCGAATTATGGTGACTCTGAATTGCGTGGAGGTGTAAATTTGAATGCTTGTTTGTGGCAGTACCAGTAGTTGGCAGAGTGCACTCCACCTCCTAGCGTCAAACAGGATCAACTCCTGCAACCCTGCAAAGGATAATCAGTTATGGACAATTGATGGTGTCTTGTCCTTTCACTCTCTGAAAGGCTGGGACTGACTGACTTGGGAAACAAGTTAATCATAAAACGGATGGCAGTTTCATATTTATTGCACATATTTGGTGCATTAGCAAATTCAGGCTCAAACCCTGACACATTTTTTTTTTAAATTTGCATAAACATATGCTTATTTTGCTCATTTTGTTTTATTACTGTGTAGCTTACATTTAAAACTCAAAGACCAACCTAAAATGCCATGAACAGTATTTGGGTATTAGTCTAGCTGAAAGTTTCACCACACAATTAGAAAAGGTCACCTGAACACTGTTTCAGGTCTCATTCAGTTTTTATTCAACCATGTCTCAATTTTGCACTTACTCTGGCCTCTCTCTTTCCCTCAATATTTACCTTTATAAAAAAGTGCAAAAATGTCCCTGGAATAATAATTGCAGCTAGAAACTGAATGGCAGAGATGTCAGATGAAATACAAGCAGGTGATTCTGAAATTAAAAAGATGTTGGTTTTTTTTGGACTATAGAAAGGATCAAATGAATGTTCAATTTCACTTTAATAATTTTAAAGAAACATTTTTCTTTTAAGGCCACATCTGAAGAACTGGCAGCATTAATGTGGCACTTGACGAGGTAATACTGGTGAGACCCCCGGGGACTGAAAGGTTTGAACAGTTTGTTTCTCTGAAGCATGCTGGCTGGTGCCTTTTGTTAGTAGAACTTTTAATTTGCTGGTGTATTGATTTCTTTACAGATTGACATATTTGCTTGTTAGTTCCCTAATTTTCCCTAGCATGCTAGCTGATAATGCTTACTGGTTTCTATGGTTGCTCATTAACATTTGCCAGGACATTGATTATTATGGCTGCTTAGTTGTAGCCTGTAGCAACTGTGCGACAGAGGAATGTGATTGGAAGATGCATGCTCTGTTTGTCACGTAGCTGCTGCACTTTATTCCTCAGAGTTATATGTAACTTGGTTGATGCATGCTAGCTGTGAAATTGTTTTCAAGGAGTGTGATCCCACTGTGTATTTTTCAGCATTTCTTTAGAGATACTGACAGCGATAATAATAACATAATTGTGCATGTACACATATGATATTTTACAATGTCTAGTTTATATTCGAGCTTTAAATCAATGCTATAACAAACATATTGTAAATAAAAACATTTTTATCAACATCTACATAATGTAAGTTAAAACTGATAGGTTGTGTTCCTAACTAAGTCTTATTCTGATGCCCTTATACAAAAAAAACAAAACAAAAACACTGACCAAGAAAGAGCAGAACATGTACGTCACATACATGTCAGCATGTCTCTAATTTTTGTTCATATTCATTCACGGGATTTTGGACTTTATCTCGATTGGCGATTGATGTGTAGATTATTATGTATACTTTATGATTAATTATTATCAATTTTGCTCACCTCATGCAAAACTAAACTAAACTGCTTAAACTAAACAAAATGCAATTGGAAATCATTAACTTCGCATGTTTAGCCCGTGCATTCATACACTGGTGTTTAAAGATGCATAAAACTGTCTGGGGAACAATTGAAAATGTGTATTTACAAAACAGTCTAGTTAATGTACTTTCTGTATATTTTATTGAACAGTTTATTTGATATTTATTGTGCAAAATCTAAAGGGCTCTGAAGAATCTGACAGACACTCTCTGGATCCAAGATTAAGAGAAGAATCCCAGCAGAACTTCTAATTTTTTATAGTGTCATTAATAGTTCAGCACACATGGAAATGATTGTCAGCTACTTAATAGAAAGTGCTTTGTATAAGAAATACACAGACACACATTAGTCACCAAAGAGCCCTGAGGTTTTTAAAGGTCGACTGATAATTTAATATTCTTGAAATATTTGTATTCTCCATGAAAGTACAAAATCCTTATTCGAAAGAACAACAAACTAAAAGATAGTGTTTAGAATATTATAATACTGGTAATAATGGTCTTCTTTACATGTGTGGGATGATCTGGGAGACAGTAAAATGAATAAAACTTCCTCTTAATTAGTCACAATGATTTGGCATTTCAGTGACATTTTGCTTCTGCTATTATGTTTGTTATATGGCCATCCTGTCGAAAGAAGTTATTGACTTTTTGAGTGTGTTATCCTGAGATAGCAATTAAATAATTTTATTTTGGGATGTTAAATGTCATTTTCTCCAGATCACAATTTAAATTAGAGTTAAATTATCTGTGAATAGCAGGCTTCTGCTCTTTATACCCTCTAATATGACTTGATCATGGAGTCATTCCTGTGGGCCTTGACAGAAAGTGGAGGCCAGGATGAAAAAATTTAAAAAACTGCAAGAGGATAAAGCAAATAGGCCTAAACATAAAAGTGCAATTGTGTGATCATTATAAGACAATGGTTTTTGGTCTTGAGGGTCAGAGGTTGTTAATTAAATCATTATCTCTAAAAATGGGTCTACGATTGACAGTAGCAGCCATTAACCACTTTTACACAACTTATTCAAGGCTTACAAAGCAGCTAGCAGCATTTAGCAGCCAACTAAAAAAAATGATGGAAATATCTGTAATATGGGAGAACAAGAGATCCAGGACCTTCCTACTGTTTGGGCAGAGAACAGAGCAACTGCCAGGCAGCAAACTGGGGATAATAAATGTGTTCCTGTGACAAAATGCTGTTGTTTTATTTTGGAGAGCATTGCCTGATTATACATTAGACATAACTCTAGATACTGAGGCTGTTGTGTAATGTGTCATGCCCTTCATTCCCATATTCTACAACACCAGCATGGTGTTTTAAAATCGCACATTGGTGCAGCTTTGTGCCAACGACGTTTGGTTCAGTAAAAAAAAAAAAAAAAAAAAAAAAAAGGCGGGGGAAAGGAGGAACCACGTTTTGGCGCTATTAAATTGCTTTTCCATTAAAAAAAATAATTAAAAATATTATATGATTTAAGGGTTGAGTTTTTTATAACATTCATACTATTTTTATACCGACTCCTGTCTGTCTTTTGAAATAATTAAACTTTGAATAAAACATTTTAAATGGCTGCTGAGCATAACATCAGTCGGCTGTTTTTCTCGAATGTGACTATATATTCTATGGGATTTCTGACTCCCACTGTCCCCTTGAAGTCTGTATAATAGTAATTGTGTACAGATTTGCATGTCATCAGCATGTCACTTCCCCAGGAATAATCTCCTGTATGCATGCTGTGATCTGGGAGAGTGTGACAGCTACAGCAGACCCTTCATTATTCACCCCACACATATAGTTTCATATTTATCTTTGTATTTGCACATTCCTAAAACCCTGCGACAGTTGGACTGACAGCATGTGACAGCTAAACACGTATCTGAGCGTGTGACTGCCTCAGACTCTGACAGAAGTGTATTTCCAATATGATGTGTACTGAAGTTTATGATGAGTGTTTTCCCATCAGCAAAGTCAAACCCATAGAGGCTTGAGAACACACACCAGTGTAAATTGTCCAATGAATCCCATTTGGTTTCTTAGAAACAATTATATCCATGGTGGTTTAATCCTAATGTAATACACATATAAAGCATCATGGAAACTAGATCAGTAGAACATTTCACCAAATATCAGGTTTACACACAGGAAAAAATTATGTCACATAAAGTAGAACACACGCATGCACAAGCTGATAAACAGCAGTTTCTCCCAGTATAAAAGCTCCATGTGAGGAAGATGACTCAATGCAGAGTGTCCACATTAAAAGATAAGAAGCCATACATGTAAGCTGATGAACTGCAGAAACACACAGCTTACAGCTCATAACAGCTCACACATTACAGCTCACATAATGGAGGACAGTTAGATCAGTGTAGCTACAGAGATGGCTTTGCTTACTTAGACAGCTATTTAAAGCACAATCTGCTTTGGATTTACTCATGCATGAGCTATCATGTACATTCAGCATATGTAGCTCCAACTTGAGTTAAATGCACAATACGGGAAATTTTAGCATTAAAATGTCTGTATCTTTGAATATCCTTGTCACATTATACCAAATGTTTCCATCAGTGTTTAACATGGAGAAATCCCAATCCGACTAATTAGACAGTGAAACATCATGAAATACAGAAAGGGAACTGGGTATTGTTCTATATCAACAACTTACCTCATCAGTCCTGCAACGGTAACTGAGCACAAACAGACAGAGGATGAGAAGAAAGACAGGGGAGCAAGAAACAACTGCTTAAATAAAATACTCTGATCATAAATGCCTCTTAATGTAAACCACCCAAAGCATGAAGATGTAGTAATAAATTGACATTTTGTTTAATTTAGTTCCAAGAATACAATTGTGGCAAGGCATGTTGCCTGTTGTGACAGAGAGTTTTTTTTAAATATAAATTTATTTGAAGTGATGGGGGTGCAGGGCAATTTAGGGGCAATATATTTCCCTCGTAATATATATTTTAATCACAGTCCAACTTCAGGCCGCAGTAAATTTAAATTTTTATTATTCCAGTCAATTTAGTTCCATTTTGATACAAACAAATAAATTAGCGGGGTCGTTCTGTCGTTCATGGCAATTACAGTAGCCAGTCAGGTCAGAGCAGTGCCGAGCACTTTTCATGACTTCTTACATCTCAGTCCCCAGTTTCCACATCAGTCCAGCAGCCAGTGATCCAGCAGCCGTAGCCTCCTGCAACAAAACAATACATCGCTGACCGTGCATTGACTCATTTTGCCGCAGCATGAATTATATTTTATCCAGTCTGCATCTCTGTAATCTCCTCTACAAGCAGTCAAGCACTAGTAAAAAGATAAGAACACTTTGGAATGGGGTTGCTTATATAACATAAAACAAGAAGCTCAAAGTTAAAACTGAACAGATGAGCAATTCCTAACCTAATCAACAAAGCAAATTTATCTTAGTCGGATCTAAGTCCATTATCAGCATGAAGCTAACAACAGCTGCTCTGTTGTAATGGAAATCTTAATTACACACATTAATTATCCAGGGATGAATACAAGAGAAATGATATATAAGCCATTATCATCAAAATCAATTGAACCATGCAAGACCTAGTGGACTCTTGCACTACATGCAGAAATGTACTATACTTTAGCTGAATTTGTGTTACATAGACCTCCACCGAGCAGACCAAAAGACCTGTGAAGACTGAGGCCCCAGCTTTGTTTCTATCAGCCCTCACCTTGGCCCATGATGGGATTTTTATCTGGAGGCCTGTGGGAGGGATCTGTTTGAATAGAATCTGGACAGGCCCTGAGATAGCCTGCTATTACCAGCGACCCAGCACCACAACAACCATCAATCTCTGCAAGTTTCTCTGTTTACACACAGGACAGCACAGCAGTCATGAGTCATTGCTGCTTACGATGCAGTTAGAGTGAAATGATGTTTCACCACCTCCTCTGCTCGTCGCCCGGACACACCTAATCAAGCTCTGCTGTGAATGTACTGTTGGTGACAGGAGTATCTCGCAGACGTTGTGAGGAACAGCTGATATCCAACCAGTTATTACACCCAACATTGTTCCCTCTGATTGCAATCACATGTCCTGGCTTTGTCTCTGTCGAGCTCCAAGGCTCGGAGATCTTTGAGATTTGCTGCTTCTTTACAAACTGTCAGATGCACCAAGTCTGCCTGGTTTCCCACTCTGGCTGCACTGCCATCCCAATTCATTTTCTATAACAGCACAAGATTGCTGGGTCTTCACAGTGTAACCCTGATGAGACAGGTTAGAGGGTGTGAACTTTATGGGTGCAATCCTTTTTTTTTCTTTGTCCTAATTCTGACTGAACTCACTCAGTTTGCTCTTAAAAGTACAAGCAGCCACACACAATCTAGAGTTAACACATGAAATTCATATGAATTAAAAAAAAGTGCAAAGAGATTATGGATTATTTATGGATGCTTTTCAGGAAATATTGAAGACATTCGATTGGAAAAACAAAACAAAAATAAAAAACAGATGTCTTCCCGAGTCTCAGTCACGCACTCAAAAACACATTAATGCCGACACAAACACTCCTGACGCTGCATCCCACTGAGCGATTGATTACCATTACTGCACAAGGAAGGAAGAAACATGTTGCCAGGATTTTAATTAATTTCGTTTACTTATGTTGGGAGTGGTTTTGCTGGCAACTCACCATATGATCATCATGCCAGAAATATGACAATTCACGCGGAAACAAAGCTCAGTGGGAGATGAGAGATTGGCAAATGACAGAAGAACACAAACACTCAGCTCCCAGCAACTCGAACACAGAAACAACTTTAACACAACCAGTGTAGGTCCCTTCTTGTGACTGTTTCCAATAACTTCTTGTGTATTAATTATATTCATGAGCTCAAAATTTCAAAAGCACCAAATCAACAGCTTTTATGGACTCCTATCAAGTTTTCATAATTTTCACATTAATCATTACTTCTGTTGTGATTTTTGATTTTTTTTTTTTTAGGATATTAGGATTTTAATCGTTCTGATCAAAACGAACAACATCGCCCCCCACATTTCAAGCAACATGAGAAGTCTAACAATTAGACAGGTTGTTAAGAAATATGCAATTAAAATTATTTTTCAAAGAATTAATCTGAAAGTACAAACAAAGAACTTTCAAATTACCTTCTTGACATGCTGTATTTACTAAATTGGTACTTTCAGTCAAATAAAACAGAATTGTTAATCACATTAGACAGTTTAGGTGCATTTGCTTTTGTTTTCTCTTCAAAACAAAAGTGTGTGAATAATATAGCTGAGTGGGTTTGTTTGTAGCCTGTCCAAACATTTCACCACCTGGACTTGTAACAGTGTTTGGATATAATTTGAACCTTGAAAATAATTAGAAAAACTGGAAATAAGGTTCATATCCTAGAGGCTTAAAATATCAAAGGAGGGGACATTATGTGTAAATAAAAAATGCAAAAGATAAATAATCACCTGGAATAGGTCAGCTATAAGCTAACTAATAACATAAAACTACATAAAGAAAAAGACCCTAAACCTCAAACCTCTGCAGTGTGTGAAGGGAATGCATTGGACACACTCATTTAAATTGTAAATGAGTAATTTCTCTAATTTTGATGTACATCTGTCTTTCACTACAGCATGACTCTGCCATAGTAATTCTGTAATTCACAGTAATTTGTTATTTGCAAAACATGTGCTTTTTTGTACTGTTTACTAATTTGAGGAGTTAATGTATGGATGATGCACATGGAAAGTGAGTTTGCAGATAGCTTGTTAAGTAGCATGTCCATATTCTGTGCAAAATGCCAGCAGATGAGCTTTTCTTTCAGCCATCTTCATGGTTCAGCAGTAAAATGTCAGTATGTTGAATGACACTGACTGACTGAGCCTGTCAGATTACTGCCATCAGTGTCACTACCATGACTGTCATGTCTGTTAAAAGACCTGGATTCTATTGGCTGTATGTTTCTACACTGTTGCTTAATTCATACATAAAACATTTAAATCATGTGTCTTGTGAAGCTACAGAGCGAAAATTCCCTCAATGAGCTCTCGATGGACTCTGCTTTCAGATTTTTAACACAAAACTGGAAACTCATATTCAGAGGAAACATAATCTTTTTCTCTGCGCAAGAGATTTGTTGCTCTAAATATATCTAATGTATCTCTTTATAAATGACTTTTGTACATTATGTGTCTTGCCTTTTCTAAATGCTGCATTTTGTTCTCAGCAGGAAGAGGAGTTGAAGCCAGCACACCACTGTTTTTTTTTTATAGTAGACTGCAGGCAAAGACTGTGGTTCATTATGCAGAGGAAAGCAAATAATTTCCAATGATTTTGAAAACAAAACTGACACTGAACATGATGGCATTATTTTAAGGGCTCCACTTACCATCTTAAAATTAATCTGAAGCTAATTTATGGGTTTAATTAACAATGGTCGTGTGCCCTCTGTTAACTCTTACAAATGAACTGCCCACACTCCTCTCCACCTTTCTCTGCTCTTGTTATTGATTATTTAATGCAGCTTTGAAGTTTCTGAATCTAATTTTGTTCCATTATCTCTTACAGTTTGGTCTCTGGCTTGCAGCAAAATAATTTGAAACCATAATGCATTTGCTACACACTTAAGCCAATCTAGTTTGTTATTTATCAGTTTTAGGGTATAACTACACATTTAAAATTCAATTGACATTTACAGTAAGTGTCACACACTCCACTACTATTCTTCATTTTATGAGCTCAGCCAAGCTATTCCAGAGTGTAAAATTGTCTTGTTAAGAATGAAATAAACAGAGCTTTGCCATTATAGGGGAGATGTTCACTCAGAAAGTGACACTGATGTACTTGATCTTTGATTTGTTGCTACACGGCTTTATATTACCACAACGCACTCATCTCCTGACTTTAAACTTACAGGATGCTACATTTCACACAGTGAGGAAGGAAATCTGACACCATGACCAAAGACAACGTGAATAAACCTGAATTTATTCCCTTATCA
The DNA here is from genome assembly GCA_029814765.1 of Acanthurus leucopareius. Classification (NCBI taxonomy): domain Eukaryota; kingdom Metazoa; phylum Chordata; class Actinopteri; order Acanthuriformes; family Acanthuridae; genus Acanthurus; species Acanthurus leucopareius. The sequence goes on along the minus strand of JAQMCX010000055.1, from coordinate 4,407,986 downwards.
GCGAAAATTTCTGCCTGAGACGGTCAAACAAATTTAGCTAATTAGTGACATTAATGTTTGACGATGAAATAAATAAATACCTTTATGTCTCACTTCTGAGAGACATCATCAAACTTACTGTATTTTTTTTTGTTGTTTCAAATGAGTGACCTATTGGGACAAATCTTATGCATTGTGAGTTTAAAGCCTCCAGAGAACAATTGTTTGACGTCACATTGAACAAGTCCAATGAGATACTCCTGATTTGTTCAAAGAAAGCTGTAATGTTGAGCTAGTTTGCTTTCAGTCCTCAAATAAATGGACTGAACTGCATTTCTTTTAACACTTTTCTAGTCTATCGCAGTCATGGCGTTTTACAAAGCAAGTCAGCATTCACCCATTTACAAATACACTGGCGGCTGCTCTACAATGTGTCAACCTGCTCGTCAGAATCACACACACATGCACACATACAAAAGAGTCACTGGGAACAGTTTACAGTTCAGTTTCTTACTCAAAGACACTGACAGGCGCTGGTGGTTTAACCGTTGACCTTTTGATTAGTAGACGATCCACTTTACTTCCTGAACTACACTTTCTAAGAATACATAATTATGCTCAGCTCTAACGTTGCTTCATCATGTATTCAATTTACCTGAAACTCTGTGAAAAACACAGAGATAATTTTACTTTTAATGGGGCTACGTTCAAAATTAAAGGTTAAAGAAAGGTTAAACGAAAGTAATCAAACAAACTTATTATCATTTCACCGGAGAGACGCTCCATTTTACAATGTCCTGTGAAACTGTCACAGAGTGATGGACTAATTTTCCCCGCTGATTTTCTTTTCCCTCCTCTGTTACTATTTTTGACGGCTGTCCCATCTGGCTGCTCTTCACAACAATATTGCCCAATGAACTTTCATTTCCTCTGTTGTTAAATAGAAATGAATCTGCTCTCCATCACAGGTGGGAGGCACACTTAATTGACTCGTGTTAACATCCTCCCATGCCTTGTACACCTGGTGTCTTTCTATATGCACATTTTATCAATGCGCTTCATTCCAATCTGGTGATTTGACAGTTTACCCACTGATGGACAATCAAATCACATCAACACATTGCTCTGGCTTCAGGTTTGCAGGGAGGCTTGAATTATTTGGTTAGGGAAAGCTTGTGGGCTCAAACATATTTGTATACGTTACACTACACAAGCTGAATGTCAATGTGATTTGTAGTTTGTTAAGTGCAAAAAGACCTTTAAAGCTCCACATCAGGTAAAATGATGAGATGAATCTGATTCTAATTTATCATCCAGTGCTCTGAAATGAAGAGAAAAAAAAACTTGCAACATTCATTTCTGATTGGCTGCATGTTTATCTCGGATATTCAAAATGAGCTTCAATTTAATCTCATTTATTGCCTGACAGAACTAAAATTGGATACCAAAGAAAACATGACATAATATCACTATTTATTCATAACATGAGAGATATTAAATCAACATTTCCATTTTCTACATCCTCCACCACATATCATAGTTGTTGATGACCCAAGAGTAGATAAAGAAGTATTTTATTTAAACTTGTAGGAACATAGACAGAAAACTTTTCAAACTGAAATTCAAACGGCTCTCACAGACACGTCATTTGCTCAGCATTTATTCATGGGTGTTATTACAAATGTCTGAGTTGTGCTGGAAAGGCTCATCACTTTCTTGATGCTGGCTTGGGTGTCGCATACCAAATATTTACTATTCCTCGTGTTCAATTTCCCTCCTGCAAGACTATTTTAACAACCTGCCAATCCCTCTGGCGCAAGCAACATCTTATGAATTTTCCAGGATTTTTTTTAATCATGACAATTACCACACAATGCAAGAGAAGCTGTTAATGTTAAAGTATCCCCTTATTTCCTACACAATTAACCTTTGGCTAATGCTAATTTAAGCCTTCAGTGCCCACAAGATTCATCCTGGAAATGGTGGGTAAACATAGAAGGGCCAGAAGCATAAAACTGGAAAGGCTCAAGACTAAAGAAATATGCACATGCAGTTTTTTTCCACAGCTCCTGAGCACACTGTGATTTGTAATATACATCTCAAAAGTGGTGAACAAATGAGCATATGCATGAGTCTATTGTCAGCCCCCACAATGCTCCATAATTGGATGCAGACACACCCCTGTACATCATTATATGGACAGCACAGATTGTTCTGGCCTTGATGAGGTGCTGGTAACCTCCTATATACACTCTTATGTACATACTGCCAGCCATGCAAACATGAATGCTGATGGGGGAATCTTATGTGTGTTGACGTTTTTCCATAATACAGCAGTTTGATCTAAAGACCAAAATTGCATGTAAAGTAGCTTTAGAGTAGCATTATTTTGTATTTTTATGTCAATCCTACTTACAGCACATTTTCTTACTGCCAGAAAAACACAAATGTGTTTCAATTTTCAGCTGAAAAGTCTCTAGTAAATGCACTGATTACTTCCATTTGAGTCATGTTTTCTTAATTCTACACCACCAGGCTGTTCAAAGAAATCACAAAGCCTATTTTAAAAAGTGAACTATTGGTGAACAAATTTTAAAACTTTTTGTCTTCTGTAGGAGCTGATGGACTTGAGGCAGAGTCAGAGAGTCAGCTGTAGCAGGAGAAGGTCTTTAAATGTATTGGAGTTTGGAAAACATTAAGAGATGGACTGACAAATTCTTGCTTTTTTTTCGTGTCATGTTTTTTCTTGACAGTAAGACATTTTTTAAATATCACCATCTAACTAATAATTTTGCCTGAAGAAAGTGGTTCATGCATTTTGTTAGTGAATACCATTACTTTATATATTTGGTCTCAGAAATTATTATCAGTACGAGATTCAAATGAGAGCTATAGTGCAAGCTTTCATTAAATCTTCATAAATCATCATGAATTTTATGATCCATCAGAAACTAGATGTGTTTGTTTTTTACCATTTTTTGTTTGTTTGTTTTTGTAGCGCTGCATTGCTTCACCCCAACTGACTGAAACCTGTTGCAATGTGGCTTTGAAGGTAGTTAGAAGCAAAACTCCTCACACTTCCCATGTAGTTCATGCTATTATCATGTCCATATACACAAAATTGTCTGAAGCTATAAAAAGAGAACACCAAGAGCATGCAGAGCTAAAATATGCTGCCTCGTGTCAAGTTGCGTAAATCACAGGGGTAATCATTAAGATAGTAAAAGTAGTTCACTGTGTGCTATGTGATTATGTTCTGAAAACAAACCATGTGGTGGGTGGATTAATACGGTCCAACGATGTTCTTAGATCGGTGGGGAGAGAATGAGGAAGAGAGAGAGAGAGAGAGAGAAACCTACAGCCTGAGCCTTTGATCATCTGCGATGCTGAGTGTAGTGATTTACTACACCCACAAACCCTTTGAAGGCCCCCCTGCTGAGGCGATGGGCCCGGTCAGTCCTTTGAGCATCCCTTATTTATTTATTCATCTCTCTGGACCCACACAAGAAGATACTCATGATTCATTAGACGTTGGTACGTTAAAAGTCTTTTATGAGGTTAAGCAGCATCAGCTGTTTAGTGCTGTGGCTATTGTTCAAACAAATGATTCAAATTTACACCAAAATGTGACATGACACCTCAAATTGTATTTAGGTGACATTTTTTATCAAAAATTAAGCTAAAACTTTGATGGGTTTTAAGAACTCCCTTTCCAAAACAGTAGAGCTCAATGCTGTTTTTGAAGTTTGTTACATGCCATATTTATGTTTATTGTTAATGAAACACTTCAAGTGGCTTTAGAAATTATGATGAGAGCAAAGGAATTTTTTCAGATGATAACATATAATTAGTAACAGAGTGTGTGCTGGGGGCAACTGGGGTGGACTGACAGGTCACCCAGACGACTGCTGTTAGATATTCATTTGAAACAATCTAACATGTGTACATAAGTTCAGTTATGTACATTGTATCATAAACATAATGTCAGCAGAATAGTAAAATCTTTCAGACACCGATGAAAACAACTCACTGTCTCAAGCAGAAATGTTCAAATTTTTATTCAAAATGCAGTTAGTCACATTTTAGTCAGGCCTTCCTTCCTCGCTCTCTGACTGGACAAGATTTCAGTCTCACTTGTATCATCATCAGGCTATTGGGACACTCTCTTTCAAAAAACTGAGGTGGCACAGTGTAAAGTGTAGCCTTGCATATATGTGATATATGTAATCACTCTCCATCAATTTTTTTGTTTATTTGGACAGTGAAGATGATTAGACAATTGCCGTAAAACCAAACTGTTATGAAAAATGTTTTCTGTTCATATTTTCAACTTTGTTGTCTGTTGACTTCAGGGATGAAGTCAAAGGTAATGTGAGCTCTTCAATGTCAATGCATGCTGTTAAATCACTCCAAATTAGCACTCAGTGTAGATCCAGGCGTTTATGCTTTCTCTCATTCAGCTTAAGAGCAAGAAGCCAAACAAATTATGAGACCACTGATGACAAAGATCTCCCACAAGGACAAAAATAATGCTTTCTTCCCCTTGGGAGTCACATTAAGGTCAAGAGTATCACAGTGATCTCTGATTGTTGTGTTTAATTGAAAAGCATGACCAGAGCCACATGATGATAAATGGGCTATTATTGGTGTGAAGCATGTTAAATGTTTCTCTCTAAAACTGTGGATTTGGCTTCTCGCAGCCTGTCATGCTGCTATGTTCTGGGGAATGACTCATTGATGAAAAGCAGCATCCTTAGAAGTCAGTATCTTTGAAAGTTGTCTGTCTTGTTCCCTCGGTGACATGTTACACAACATCTATTGGCCTCAGTATGTTCCTTAAACAAATAGAGATCCAAGAAGTCTGTGGATATATTGGTTCTTAAAAAGGAAGCTCGAAGCCTACAAAGCCCTGTTAGCCACATTATATAACAACATCTGAAAATCAAAACTTGAAGTTCCTCCGTTCTCACGTTCCTCAGAAGTTTTTTCTCTTCGGAGGCACGCTCTCCACGCGGACACGCGCATCGACTTCTGTGCTCTTGGACTTGATTATTACCTTTTATCTTGAACAGTGGGCTGCACAAGGACCTGTTCAAATTAAGACAAATACCATTAAAGCACTGCTAGGAGATGTGAGTAATCTACCAGGAAAATAGCTTTATAACTCTGTTGTTTTTTAACTTGATTAGGTTTAATTTATTGAAATCAGCAAGTTAATGATGGATTGCAGACTCTGAGTCTGGAACCAAACCAATTGCTGATGTTAGGAAAGGCTTTGAGCTGCGTTTCACATCCATCAACGTAAACAATGTGACCTCCTTTCGCACACAGGCCTTTAGTTAAACCAAGGGCTGGTATCGACTTGTTAAAACCTTAATGCATCCCTCAAAGTATCCAAGCATTGTTTATGTTATGATTTCCCTTTGTGAATGCTTTCAATGTACAACATAGTTCCAGCTAGCAAAAAGCGCAGCAGGCAAATGTATAGGCCATGATAAAGGAACCTGAGCTACTGTATCAGAATGCTTCAAGAAATCTGTGCTTTTCATGCCCTAAGCCTCTTGTCTCTAATCTATCCCACTTGATGTGTAGGTGTGTATGGGTGTGAAATATGCTTTTCTACCATGGCAATGATTCCACACTGCTCTTGCCAACAGGAAGGAGAAAATGTTTGGCAAGATTTGGCACGATTCTTTAAAAAGAAACACTGACAAACAAAGCAGATTTAAAAGGAGGAGAATACAGAACAGCGCTGCTCTGAGCATTAAGTGGCTTTGCATGCACCGTGACATCATCATTTCCTGGTTATGAACAATTATGTCAGTTACAATACAGACGCAAGTGCATGTCATGACCCTGTGTGATTGCTGCGCCTTCATTTGAGTCTTCAGGAACCAGACAACAGTGGCCACATTGGATTCTTCATTAAACAAAACCATATACAGCATTTTTTATAACTGGTACATTGAGCACATACAATCGACTCCTTAACTTCATCCAGTAGAATTAGTAGATGTCATTTTCAGTCATATTGGGATGATGAAACCTTGACGAAATAGCTTTAGGGGGATCAAATACGAAGCCTCCTTCTGAGAAAAATAACCCCCTCCATCAGGTGAAATTCTCTGAACATACTTCTGCAAAAAATACTTAAGAGCAATGTTCATGGAAACCCATGCTGATCTTTAATTTATAGCCTTAAATTATAAATATCCTGTTATTCATAATTAACGTGCATCCTTGGATTCCTTTTGCTTGGATAAAAATGCTTTTATAGATGTAGGCAACATCCGCTTAAAAGGGTTGAATTAGCAAATTAGCGGCAGCAATGAAAGCTTGACTTTTTATTAAAAAGACAGAGTTAAAGAGACTCTACACAGATCTGCCAGTTGATCATATAAGGTAATGACAATACTTAATTAAGGTCAACCGATTCCTATGCAAAGATTTAATTTTATGCAGTAAATTGACAATCAAAGACAGATAATGAGACAGTCAGCTCCTGGACAAAGGCTTAAGAAAGGTACATCAGCTCTCCTGCATACCACAGATTGAAAATGAGGTAAAATGAAATAATTCTCTTACTGATCCCCTAAAGACAAACAAGAGCAAATGATGTGGACGATTTATTACATCTTTTTTTTCTCTTTGTGGTTGTTTTGAATTATTTAGTGCTTTCATGCTTCTTTGTGGTCATCTTGGGTTTGTTTCTTGTCTCTCTGTGTCTTTTGTCTCTGTTCTTGTCTTTGTAGTTACTTTCAATCCTTATGATGTTTTACATGTCTTTGTTATCGTTGTGCATCACAGTTGTGGTTTTGCAATTTTTTGTGTTTCTTTTGTTTTTGCTCATTTTGTATTTGTTATAAATTTATAGCTGTTTTTTGTCACTCTGTCATAATTACACGTCACTGTAGTCTCTTTGCATCTCTTGGTCATACTGTTTGTAGTTGTTTAATGATTTCACATCAAGAAATATCAACAATAACTTCAAAAACAGGAACTTACCCAGAGGTCCCTTCACCCCTTGGGCTCCTGGCACTTTCCTGCTTTAATAATCTATACACTCTGATAACCATTTGTAAAATTTTCAGTGTTCAATTTCTTCTATTCATTATTTATCTCTCAATAGCAACTTTATGACAATGCGTGCTTTGACAAGTTGGAAAACGTAAACTAAAATTTATAATGTACAATGTACACATAGGAAGCATTTCATGTTTAATTTTAAAGTCATTTACACTGTCTTTTAAAATCATAAGCCTCACTGTCCTGTGCCCGAACAAATGAGACACAGTGCCATATTAGATAATGCTAAATGAAATCCATAGATCAAGTTAAATTGCTGCCTCTGCTGAGCCCCTGAGAAGAAAAATCTGATACCGTTTATGGAATTAATGCTCCCTTCTTTGCTAAATCCTTAGAGCATTATTGAAGTTCATGTGCTAGCTTTATACTGTATACATTTTTTTTTTTAATAAATATAGAATCCATGTGAGTAAAACCATAAAAAGACAAAGATGATCTGCTCACGCCCTCCATACCTACAGCCAAGCAAAGATTAGAGCAAAAAGTTGTCTGACAAAAGAACTGGACTCATAATAGGCTGTGCTGGCAGGATCTGTAATAGTATATACCTCTGTTAATATCCGCCTCACCTGACATCTGATTGGTCACTCCTAAATTACAATTGCAATCTTACATTTAGCAATCTATAATAAAACCTTCAACCCATCTGCTTATATATTTATACTTCAATATTAACGGTGAGTAGGATGTATGTGTTGAAAAAGGAAAATATAATCAGAAATGTTACATGTAAAATAGATGTATCACCTGTTTTGTATGCATTTGCATTTATGGCTCAAAGGCTTTTTTTCTCTTATTTTCTTGTCTATTCCCACAGAAGCCAACGTGTGCATTTACAATCACAAATACAGCTGAAATGCCCTTGAGCAAGACACCAAAGACCCGCCTGCTCATTTATTTAAAGTGATCATAAATTAATCGGATAATACTATATGGAAATTTGTGAAAGTCAGGAGTATGTGATCTGTGCTGAGACATAATAATAGACAGTCCCTGGTGTGTAGGTGGGATATGTAATGCGAAGGCGTAAAGATTTCCCACAAAGAGAAAGAGCTGAGATTTAATGATGGAGATGCATTTCATGCTACACTGAGTAATTTAAATTAGTGGTTTGTGCTTAGAAGGTGTTCAACAAGGACTTAAAAACAGATGCTCCAATTTATATTTTCATAAAATGAAGATGATGGTGGCTTGCCAAAAATCCGAGTTAACTTAACTGTATAATGTTTTTAATTACTAAATGCAATTTAAATATCAAATCTTAATTATTTACCTTTTTTACTCGCAAATTTCAACTGCAAGTGTGAGCACTGATATACTTTAACTAAATATGTTCAGTTCAAGGGATCAAATGATTAGATTAAAGGTGTTGAACAAAGTCTTTAGGGGGGAGTGTTTCAGCTAATGGTATTTGCTTTAAGGTCAGCAACCTCACTGTTTTGTTTCATTCACCTGGCTCAACCAGATTTCCTATAGCAGGTAACAGTTTTCAGCAGATTCACTCTATCTGCCCAGAACTGAACTGCACACAGACAAAATTAGTGAGTGGTTGGTGAGCACAGTGAGTATTTAGAAGCTCTTAAGCCAGCTACATCCACCAGAAGTTACATTGCTATAGGGAGAGCAAATATTAGACTTACATTCACCAGGTGGCAAAAAACCCCACAACTTTAAACTAATGATTATCTCTCTTTGTATCTGCTCAATGTTTAAGTGGGCTACTATTAATATAACCATTTTACAAGGAAATAGCTATGTGAGTTTACAGCTCTTTTCCAAAACAAACAAACCAATACATCAATTAATACTCTTTCAACCCGATAGACCCCTTAGAACCACAGAGCACCCATACTGTATTTTATTATAGCACCTGAGAGTGCCTATCTTTTTATTATCTTCCCAAGTGTCTCAAACCATGGAAAATAAAGCCTGTGCTTTACACTGAAGATACATTCAATTTTCATCAGTAGCTGAAACCAGATATTTTCATCCTTTTGAGATCTGTGATTATTTTAGTAGGCTGCCTCCAGGTTTCCACTTGTAAATTTAAAAATGTCTCCACAGACTCCTTATAATCTTTGGGATGCCACAATATACCATTCAAGTTGCCCAAGACACTACTTATAATCACTTTATTGTTGTACATAGATTTCAACATAGCTATTGTTAACAGTTTTTAAGTGTTTTTTTTTAAATGTTTTCTAACAGTCTAAGAAGCTTTAGCGGCCACATATTTGATATCAGAAAAATAAGGAAGATGGGTTTTTTTTAAATTAAAACAACTTGTTCTTGTTATTTTTTTCTTTGTTTTTGGAATGGAGCTGTTTGTTTTGCTGCTTGTACATGAATAGGTTACCTGTTTGTACAATACATTACCAGCATTTCTTTAAAATACTGGTTGTGCACATTCACAGAAATTAAGACTATGCATCAGCAAGATGGAATTAAGCACAATAGATGGAATATTAGGATTTGAGGTAGCTGCAGACTCCAACTGAACAACAACAAAAAAAGATATTTACAAAAGAAACTAGTTAAGCTGTTTGCTACAGCTCTTTTTCTTCCAGGATTATTTATATGCAACAACAATCGTGACCTTCAGCCTACCGTGAGTGGATAGCAATTAATGCTCAGTTTTTGTACATGCAAAGTATGCATGCAATTATATAAAATATGTTGCTCTCACTGCAGCTGCTCGTCTCTGTCTATGTACTGTTATGAACATGTATATTATGAGTGTTTTTCTTTCCTGCCACAAACGGTAAATTTAAAGACATATCCTACTGCTGGACAACAAATCTTGGAGTTAGAGATCGCCACATGCAAATATAACAAGGAAACAACATCTCACCATTCTTTTAGCGTGGCATTAATCAGAAAGAACCAAAAGAATGAAAAATGCACAAATAAAAATTAACAAGTTAAATATTAAAAAAGTGGGGGTTTTACAATAGATGCCTCTCAAGTTACTCCATCTTTGTCAGCGTTGTGTCTTAGCCACACACTCAGTGCCCCTGTTAAAGAGTTTGTGACCCTTTTTGGAGCCGGTATGGATTACACAATGATATTTGGTTCAATCTACGCGGCGCCACAGAATTTTCCTGTCTGTTTTCATCAGTGGTGTTGACGTGACAAGCAAAAGCAAATTTGGCAGGCTGACTCACGCAGGGGCTCAGAGGGGGCTGGTTGCAAGGTTAATTGGCAATGGGAATAATTGGCCACTGGGCTCAATTTGTCTGATGGGAGAAATTGGAAACCAATCTTACTGTCTGTTTGGAAGCTTTCCATCCAATTCCTCAATGGAGGCATCTTTATCTGATGCACTCTGCTTGAGCTGCACACTCCTCTCTCATCACACTTGCTACAAATGGTTGTGCTGGTGCTGTATATCTGCCACAGATCTGTAAATAACCAGGACATTCTAACAGCAGCAGCCTTCAAATCAATATTTTTAAATATTTTACTTGTCCTTCTCGGTGCAAAGAGATAAAGGATAATGGAAATGGTGGTTTTGAGCTTTCCAGAACCCAACCAGGGTGGAAACCCTGGATGGAAAAAGAACTACAAAGAAATATGTTTAAGTCCATAATTCAGACACAAATGATCTTATTCATTAGAAGGCTAGTGTAGCATAGAACACAAAATTTATACACAATGTTGAATTTTCCAGTTATTGTAGTATTTTTGCCTGCACAGGGTAAGTTACTGTAAACTTCTATGATAATGCATTTTAAACTGGTGCAAAATAAAAAATGTAGGAACACTCCAGCGTGTGAAGGAGTGGGTTCGATACAGTGCTCTTTCAGAGAAATTGTGTGGGTTTTTTACTGCAGACCCTTCTGCACTTCTAGCTGCTTGCTAAGCACAGCCTTGTCTTGAGGGCATGATTTGCCTGCCTTTCTGTTGATGGCTGTTTGTATCCATAAAGAGGGGATCAACAGTATCAGCATGTGAAATTGATTTTTCTCTCTGACTACATGTAAATGAACTTTCCAGTGATTTTAACTCAAAGCCAATGGAGCAAATTTAATGCCTTTTTGGCTGTGTGTTTATACTCTAATTCTGCTTAAGACAGCCTATGTGGTGACATGTGCCAGACTGTGCTTCTCTTGAGATAAAATGAAAGTAATATTCATGAGGAAGCCTACAGTTGGGATTAAAATTCTGGTTTTTCCTATTTCTTATCTAAAAAAGGACACATCCTTGTCGTTGCGATATTTGAAAATCATTGATTTGTGACTGAAAATTTAATTCCTAAACCTTAAATATTAACTAAGGTGGAAATAAGTTGCCCATGTAAAAGTCAATGATAAGTTTCCAGTTTAACTGAGAATCAAGTGAGTGAAGTGTAGTCGCTGCTCTCAGACAAACAAGTCAATTAACATCATTATGTAACGAGTCAAGTTACACAAAACTCTGGTGATTCATCCCAGTTCTCACATTTGAACCAGTGAGAAGACTGTGGTCATGAGAAGTTGAGTTTTATATCATAATAATAAATATCGAATTTTAAGAAAACATCCTTTAGCAGATCTTTTATGGTCACTAGTTCAGAATATGCTCATAGTTTTGAAAACCTTATAGGCAAACTTACTTGTAACATAATGCAACAGTTGTTTCTAGAAAGGGATTCCTGACGGATCCTTGAGGGACTTACAGTGCATTTCTCAGAAAAATCAGTAGCAGTTCAATACAGTTCTCCTTATGAACTGATTCCCTGCTAGACTGTATTTTATCTCTTACCGTATTCCTATAGAGCCCCATCATGAAGAAAAAGGTATTTTTTGAGATTTGGCTCACCCACAGTTTCAGATTGCAATACCTCCCTCGTAAATACAAATCAAGGTTTCTATGACATGTTATCAGACAGACATACATGCTTTACACTAAATTATAATGAATAACAGACAGCATACATTTTTGAAAAGATGTAGATATAGTGACAGATAAGTTATATTACATGTAGGGCCGGGACTTTAACGCGTTAATTTCGATCAATTAATTATAAAGATTTTAACGCGATAAAGATTTTAACG
>JAQMCX010000055.1:4354048-4395785 GCA_029814765.1 Acanthurus leucopareius | reverse complement strand
GATTAATTTCGATTAATTAATTACAGACCCTATAATTAACGCGATTAAAAATTTTAATCGAGTCCCACCACTAATTACATGTAATATCTCTCCTCTTGCAGCTTTTTCAGAATTAGGTTTTATTATCCAACATTTTATAGCAATTTTTTCATCATTCCAGGCAGCAGTATTACATGACACTTTCAAAGACTTGTAATGGAGTTGGGAAATGTAGAAGTTACACATGTCATATGGCAACCAAAAGTTCCACATACTGCAAAGTTTCAGCACTAAACCCCATTTATTTTCCAAGTTTCCCAAGCATGCTACCAGTAGGTTGATAAAGCTTTACAGCCATTTTAATGCATTAGCAGACCTTTTGTAATTCTGGACAACAATGGTATTTATTATAGCTGACCTTAGGTAATGTTTACTGTCAGTTAATACCAAACACAGTTAGCTAACAGAGCAACACTTTATTAGGTAACGTTACCAAGACCTGGTGTCAGTTGGCTGACGTAGTCCTCAATTAAATTGCAATTTTTGGCCCTTTGTTGTATTAATTTTATCCTTTTTTGACAAGATTTGCTCTTAAAGTTAGCCCTTAGGTTAGATAGAAGCCCTGGTTACTTGGGCAAAATGTTCAGCTTGTATCAAACATGGCTGGCTAATTGAGTCAGTAAGATACCTTCTTTATTTAGACAGTTAATTAGTTATAAGTGTTAAAATCACCAGTACAGAAGTGCGATCACACTTAAATAAAAGTATAACTTCAGAAAGCTACAGATGTGTGAAACCATGGCTTTAGATGTGTCCTTCTATATATAAACCTTAATACTTTTTCAGTCTTTTTTTTTTTATTAACCCCTCCCGGTTCTCTCAGACACTGACAGGCTTGAATAAGACTCGGTCTCCTCTGGGGCCTGTGACATGGTCTGCTTCTGATGCTGGAATGTCCTCATCAACTGTAACATTTACCTGAGGCATTGACTTTGTTTTTGCTATCACATATTAATATGGGTTTGGGATTCTTGTGTGTGTGTTTCTGAAGGTGTTTTAAGCATTGATCAGCCTGTGAAGTTTATTGAGCAGTAAAAGCTAGGTATCCAGAAGTGCAGTAGATGAATTCACTGCTGTTTTGAGCACTTGCTTGCCTTTCCTGGCCTGCTTTCAGACACCTTTCTCACCTTTTATCAGGTCAAATGAGTTTCTTAGAAGATGACTATTGAAGTAAAAACTTATCTAGACTCTCCCTGAATACATATAAAATGGAAAGTTTTGTGAATGCCAAAGGTTGTCTGTTTATTTTGCGCTATTGACCAGACTTCTTTGTTGGCTTAAATTGAGCAGTTGCTTGCATTCATTGATTTTCACTAACTTTGTGAATGTTTATTAGAGTGTTGTAACATGAGATAACACTAGGATGTAAGTAAATAGGAACATGGAAGCATGAGAAATAAATTATTGTTTACATTGTGTAAATGTAGTGAAAGCAAAACAACTTTCCTCCACAGTTAAACAAAAACTGATTAATTCAATGCAATTCAAAATACATCACTACGATGAAAGTTATAAGAACAATGTAGCCTAAATACACTACATAAATTTATCTTTTTTAACACTCCTCAGCACAAAAAAGCTTCTGTATATTGAAAATAATTAGTTAATAAAGGAATCTATATACTTTATGTACATATTAGTGCAAATATAGTGATTTTCTAAATATATTATTTTTTAATGGGAGCAGCACCCTTTGTCTTCAAAATTTAACAGAAAAACTGATTCATTCTTTCTCTCTGGCACTCCTCAAAAAAAGTGTAGTTAAAATAATAAATGTCCAATTTTTGTAAATATTTACCCTAATTTTTTGCCAAATGTAGTTGCTATTGTTGCTTTCTGTTCTAGTTGAAACCATCAAACAAACTGAAGGCACAGAATTGTTTGGCGCTATTAAGAGCTACATGAACTGTGTGACTGTGTGGCAGTGAGATCATAGCATGTCACAACTCTTTGATTCAATGACACTTTATCCAGGCAATTAAGATAAACATCACATCCATTGCAACACTTTTCCTAAAAGTAAGAGACCAACCATTTTATTATTCAGTCTGTTTTTGGCATGTGTGAATTTTATAATAAAAAACATATTTGAAACTGTTTCCCAAAGAGCAAACCTCCACAAGACTGTGAGCAATTTTATATCTGTGCTTCAGTTTCTGTATATGATACAACAAATTCCCGTCTTGTGTAAACAAAAATTTTCTGTGATTCAAATTGTCAAAAGCCCTTTAAATTTGTTCAGTAAATAGCATATTTCTTTATAAGATTACATAAATGATTTTTGGTATAAACTGTTTTGAGTTTTTATAAACTGTGATTAATCTGAAAATGTCACAGCACACAAACTTCAGAGAGGCAGTTGATTTATTTCATGAAATTTCAGCAAAACAGCTAAACAGGTCGAACACAGCAGGACAAAAAAAAACCAAACTCAATGCTGTTAAACTTCGCAGCCAATTTTTTAACAGAGAAAACAAAAATAACAGACACAAAGTTTAATTCAGTGTAAGAGAAATATAAATGTTTTGCTCCATTTGATGTCTTCAGAATCTTTTTAGATGTTTTCTTTTACCAGTACTGCATTGGTGTGAAAACTTCCAGCACGACTGAGGATTAACAGTCTGGTTTTAATGTGGGATATGGACCCTAATACCAGTCTAAGCTCCTATCATGCAGTTAAACTCACTTGTTAAAAACTGAAGAGGAATTGAGATCTAACATCACAGATCAAGAAAAAAAAGAGCTGAACACATAAGCTGAGAGAAACTGTACTTACTTTGGTGTTAATTTATTCAGTTCTTTTACCCATTTATTGTGCTCACTATCTGTAATTCTTTATCTGATAACTCCCTCCCTGTTTTGTCTCCTCAGGTTTTCATCCTATGTAATAAACTTATTTGGTCATACTTTTTGTGTCTACATTTATTAGTCTAATTATTGTATCCCTAATTTTGCCCAGAAGTCTCTCTGATAAGAGCCTCTCGGTGTGTGTTGTAATGGAGGCTGGTGTGCACACAGTTTTCAGTTTATTAGATACACATTAAATCTACTTAATAAAATTGGTTGTTTTTGATTTATCTCTTAAGTGGTTTGCCAGAGGTAATATTCTGCACATTAGCGTTGAATTCAGATGTGATCTGCCTCCCTTGGGCCCATCTGATCCACAAGACATTGACATCAAGTGCTTTTTTTTTCATTTGTCGCAGTTGTTGCTAAAAACCCTTCAAGCAGGGACCAGAATAACAACCATTTGTCCCAGAATAAACAATCATGCCACCATAAAAGTTAACAAGGTCACTCATTTAGCCCGTTCCTGCACTCAGTGGAGCAGCATAACTGATGCTCACCTGATGTTCATTTCACTGTATGGTTGTGTCAAATATGAAAGTTTACATCAATCATACACTGGAAAATGAATATGTCATTAGACAAGGCACTAATAATAAGTTTAAAACAAATATTAAAACAGCTCCATAATGGATTTGTAAAAAAAAAACATAGCATCTACCTTAATTAATCACTGATTCAACATACCAGCTGGAAAACACACAAGTGACACAAATTATACACTTGTGTGTGTGACCTGCAGGATCAAGCTACATCTGGCAGTGTTGTCAGCTTGATGACTTTCATGCTGTTTAGCCACATTTTAAACCCTGTGAGCAACTTTATTTTAAAAGAAAAAACTGCTAACAAATTTAACAACTCTTTCAGACCATCAGGGAGAAGCAAAAATATATTATAGTTCGTTCCCATGATTGCTGCTCAGAGTAATGCAGTCCACAGGTATTTTGTCCACAGCACTGGGGTCTCTGTCTTTCCTGTTGCCTCATTTGGCAGTATCCAGGTGTACCATGTGATAGAAAGCTGTTTGCCACAGGAGTGGAACTTCAGCAATCATGGGTATCTCTGAGTACGCTGATGCTCTGATGCTTTAAATGTTTTAACCGTAAGTGCCACAGCCACATAACACTGTAACCACACGCCAAGCTCGGCTAACAATGTTTGGGCCTCGTCTGCCCCCCACAGTAACCCGGGTTAAACCTGGCTCATGACATATAATAGCACCAGTGCTGTAACTAAGCCATAAGTGCCAAATGTGGCCCAGTTTAGGCCCAAATGTGTCTGCTATCTGAGAACTTCTGCCTCTGCTACATTCCTTGTGAAGTTCTACCTTCAGTAAAGTGAAGCCTCTCCTCACTGTTCCCCGAAAATTTCTGCCCCATGAGAAGAGAGTGCAGAACTTTCTCAGCAAGGAATGTTTGAAAACTTGGAGGAGCCCAGTGTAACACAGAGTAGTTATATTAGAAGACTGGACTGCTCATAATATGAACCAAGAAAAGTCAAGAAAAGAAGATAAATCAAAAGTACTTTCATGAGGACTCTATTAGTTTTAATATATGTGTGTAGCCGCAGAGTATATATCAGAGTATATATATATATATACTGTATGTGTGAAATAGTCACAGAGTTAAATATACAGAATTCTTATGCACAAGTTCTCTTTTTTTCCCATCGCAGTCAGTCAGCCAACTTTCAAATGAAATATTTTTATTCCTGTGCAATAAAATTAAAGAATAAATGTTGTGATTATTTCACAAACAGATTCCATTGAAATCAATTAAGTACAAATTGCGTTGACGCTTTGAAGGTAAATTTGCATTGCCAAACAAGATAATAGATTAGAAAATATAACATTAAATGTTCACTTCAGCTGTGCTATGCAAATGCAGATATATAAAAATTGTATTGCTGCACAGATACAGATATAGATAATGACTGTGAGCCTCTGTTTTATATGATTTGTTCCACAATGCAGAGTGTGATGTACATCGTGTTTCTTCTTTGATACTCAATGAAGTTTTATGATCAAAATGTTGCTTAAGGGGTTTACCACATGACTTTAACTCACCTGACAATAAGTTGAGATTTTGCATATGAAGGCTACTGTACATTTTGCATTTTTGATTAAATTTCAACATTTGCAAAATGAAATAATAACACAGTGAGTGGTATCAGTGTCTTTTACTGGGGCTGGATATAGAGATAGCTGTTGATCAAAAGCGAAAGGTAATTTGCATTCATCACTGGGAAGTTCCTGGCGAATCATAATTAATTCCAGATATTTATAGTGCAGAGAACTGAAACATTTTTATACACAGAGATATTCCTCAGGCACTTGCACTTAGGTGCATCTGGGGATTTATTTACTCTTCTCCATAAATTAGCTGACATATGAAATCAAATTTGAAAAATTAATTTAAGATGAGGTTGAAGATGAAAGTCAAGTTTTTTCTATGAGACTGCAGGTCCTATTTTAGTGATTACACAGTGTCATTTATTAGGCTTCGCAAATTAACTTTTGCACAAACCTCGGCAGCAGAATTTCACAACAGTTTCGCTGAATGAGCCATTTGGAGAAAGGTGGAGCTGCAGAGATCAAAAGTGTTAGAGAAGACTTGGAAAAACGTTTCAACATCTTTTTCTAAAAGAAGTAAATGAGAAACGTCTTCATTTTTGCTCTTTGAACACATGCTCGAGTCTCTTTTTTTCAGATTCAGATCCCAAAAAACCTATTTTCCCACACAACCAAATTCCTTTACTCACTCCCAGCCGCTACTTTATTCATTTTAATCATCCTTTAACTTCTCTTGCTACATTGAGAGTTTAAACTTAAACAAATGTGAATGCTTTAATTTTTGTCGTAAACCACAGAATATACGAAAGAATCAACATTATTAGTAATAGATTGAACATGAGTAACACAAGTAAACAATGAAGAAGAACTGGAGTTAGAATTTGTTCAATGTCATCCCCCTTGTAGAACAATTTAGTTCATTATAATGCAGTTGTGGGATGCTCTCTTCGCTCTGACTTTCTGCTCAGATGGTAGCAAGTGAACCTTTCATCCAAGAGCTCTGCTAAACAATGCTTCCCTGGTCATTAAAGTGGCTTAGCCTGCAGATGAGCTCATTGGGTAAAACGCACTCATCACAGTAATCATTACTGACAGGACATGCAGCTGCTAATGATCTTCTCTTAATCACACTTAATCAGGTAATAATGATTTTGAGGTGAGAGATGAAGTGCTTGCTCTCTGCTTTCGCCATGGAGAGGCCTTGTTTCACTTGAATGGTTTTGGTGTCGGCGGGCAGGCTGAAGGGGGCGGCGCCTCCATATGCTGCACTTCTCTCCACTCACAGGGTCACTTGGTGGGATTGGAGAGAGGTGGGATGTATGAGTTTATGGGTTAGGGCCCAATGCCTGCCAAGCTGTGCAACCACAGACCAAGATCATTAATAAATAAATGAAAAAAAGATGGGACAATACAAAGAAATACGCATTGTGATTTACTCTGCGGAAAACAGATAATGAACAATTTAAGACATGTTAGAGTTTTTTACATGCACTCTAACATTTGAACTTATGGTAATGTTGGCAACTTGTAACATGTTGGTTTTAAAGTAACATTTCTCCACAACCAGTTTTTTAATGGATTTTTCAGAACTACAAATGCTGGTGCTGATATAAACAGAATGTCTGTTTTTAATTGAAGTCCTGTTTTAGTTTCTGTGAGCTGCCACAGACATCAAATCACCAGGCTGATATTTTTTAGTATAAACTCAGAGTGTGTCTGTGTGTTCTTAAGATTTAAATTACAAGGGTTAGGGTTAGGGTTAGTATGGTAGGGTTATGGTTAGTATAATCTGTCATTACGTCTGTGGTCTCCGACTTTATTAGAATCAGTCTAATGGTCTAATTAAAATCATCAAGATTTGAAAATCCTTGAGTGTGCACCAGGTATTAGCTAATATTTTCACGAGCAACACACCACTATGACACTGTCACTCTGTTACTTTTTTATACTACAGTCTGTCATTAAACACCTCTGGTGCTTCTCTATCGTTGTAGTTATGAGTCTTATGAGAGGCAAGACCAGGAAAAGACATCAGCATCTTCACCGCCCTCTAAGTCTCAAAAGTCAACTTACCAAGCGAGTGAATGTGAGGCAGTTGTGTGTGTAGTTTACACTAATCACAGCAGTTTGCTCACAAGACTGCATTTATGCACAGAGTGGTGGAGCAGCCCTCTCTCACTGGTTTCTGTGTGCAGGTTTTGAGACTAATTTAGCACCAAAGAGGAGCTCAGTTTTTCACGCTTTTTACATGTCTTTTGCCTCCTCTAGGTGCAGCCAATGCTCCTTCCTGATTCAGATGTCAATAACCATGGAAACAGTAGAAGCTTTGAAGCATTCTGCTGAAAACTAAATTACATTTTAAATCAAACATCTGGTTACTTAATGTAACTGACCAGCATAGAGCAAAGAAAGAGAAAAACAGTTTTCACTGTGCTGAGAGGCAAATGGAGACCACACAGTTAAAACATCCCAAACAACAATCACTGTGATGAAAAGTGATTGTGTTAACAGCTAATTACGCTGGTAATAACTACGGAGAAGCATTTAATATGCAGGAATTCAAAACACTGACACTATTCACTTCTCCTGTAACAAAATAGCCATATTTTTTTAAAGTGGCCAGGCACTGTTCGGCCAGGTTTGACCCAGTCCAGTTTCAATTGCAAAACTGATGTTTTATTGCAAAAATAAAACTGTTTTTTTTTTCAAAAATAAAAACAAATTCCAAAATAAATTCTGATTGTTTTCCTGTGATCAGAGTTAAAATGTTTTTTAAAAAATGTAATTCATTATAGTTGAGACACAAAGTGACTGCTGCTATATTTACAACTTCAATCATAAACTCACATAAAGGACATATGTTGCTCAATCTTGTATCTTCCCCTTTGACTCTGACTCTAACTTTAACTTTTCTATTATGTCCGTACAGTGGTGAGGCTATTACTTGTTTTTGATGTCTGGCTTGGCAAAAGCATTGATTTAGTGACATAAAAGTACACTTAATCACATAAGAAGCTCAAATAAAAGAGCAACCACAATGGCTAACAGCTTACATATACTGCATGCCATTGCTGTAGTAAATGCAACAATGTGGTGTCTGTCTGGTGGCCTGTTAGCACAATTTGAAAAAATCATAAATTTAAGAGAGACAAGCTTACTTTCATTACTGTCTGAATAACAATTACAGCAAAAAAGCCTCAAATGTCTCAAAGTTACTATTCTCCTTTGAGTTCTTGTATACACTGGAATGTGGTGAAAGTATTACTCAATTTTAGTTTGTTAAAGCTTTGGTTAAAGCTGAGTTTTATTCCAGAAACAGAAAAAAAACACCACTGTGAATGCCACACTTTGACTTTCCAGTGTGTGATATCAATGTCAAGCTATTGTCTGCGTATAGTAGTGAAACCCAGTATCAGGCTCAAGCATGTAGTGCACCATCTGCTCATCCGTCTCACTGTCATGCTGTGCCTCCCTTATGTGTGAAAAGAACATGGTCTCATCCCGTGGTCAAGTAAACAATAATCAAAATAAAAATTCCAGTTACATGGTTTAAAATGAAGCTTACTGAGAAACATTTCAGGTGACAGTCTCAGTTATGCGCTCAGCAACAGGCAGGGAAGCATCAGGACATGTTGGTGGTCAATCCCAGTGCTAAACTGAAGGCAAACAAGCAGAGCCAAGTTCACACTTACTGGCAATTTAAAAGATCTGGACAGAAGTCTTTGTGTGTGATTTCTCCTGTTGTTCCTGTTTACTCCCACAGCCCAACTCTGGAGCTCCATACAAATTAGACCGAAGCTGAAACTACTGTATTGTAACCACTGAGCCACCACAGTGCCAATTATAGTTGTAGTAGTTCATTTGTGTCATCTTTTTGAGGTATAAAAACATATATCTACTATTTTCAAATCTATGTTTTAATTTTCTTTAAAAATCAACTTGTTTTTTTAACCATAAAAAATAGCTAATATTTCGCTGAGTGGTGGCTGCTGTAGGAAAAAAGTAGTCATTTAAAATAATTGCACACAGAATTTCTCCACAATCCTTTTACATTCCCCAAGGCTGAGAGTGAACAAATTCAAGACAAAAAAACAAACAAACAAATTAATGTGAAGTCTGCTTGATCTCTCACTGAACTCCTGAGAAAACTTTCAATATTTTATTTGTGACATGCTAATATTCAGCAGTAGATGAATTTTTTCAGTCAGGCAGACTAACAAACACATGGCGAATGTGATGTCTAGTTTAGTATCATTTAACTTTAACTAACTTTGAGATTCTAGAGACAAATCCACTGTCCTCACTGTAGTGCACCAGTTATGTATTTATCCACAGCTCAAAACAGTCCTCCTTAAAATCTATTTTTACTACTATAAAATTTACCTGTCCTATATGATGCAACCAGTTTAGGATTGAGAGTAATGGACAAATTAAAGAAACATTAAAAAGGACTGAAACACATCTTTTTCACTTTTGTCTTATAATTCAATTCAGTTCAATTCAATTCAAGCCTTTATTGTCATTGCACAGCTGTACAACAAAAGTCTTGAGCAACTCCTATCCATGGTACAAAAAGAATAAAAGTGCAAGATAAAAAAGATAAAGATAAAAAAGATGACAGGCCTAACAACTCACATATAATATATAAACTGGTGACAGAATAAATAATAAGATATTGCACAGTGTATTGCAAAATTGCATTTAACCATAATACTGCATATTTCTAGAGAGAGTTTAGTTCTTATAATTTAGGTTGTTCAAAAATACTTTAATTTTTCTGTGAATCTGGCCTACTTTCATTAGACCTGTTAAACCAATATACCAAGCAGTAACAAAATTCCAGCTCTCCTTTCCACTCTGTGTAAATCCGAGTGCCTTTCTCACTTGCATCACGCTCTCTGTGGTCAAACAGCCTGGCAGTGAACCGTGGCCTTTACTAATTGTAAACTCAATGAAGCATTCTTAACAGATGCTGGTGGAACGGCTCCATTAGGCCTTACAGGCGGCTGTCGTCCGCATATCAAAGCCATGAAAAGTCAAACTGTCATTATCACGTGGCTCAAACCACATCTATCCAGCCGCCAATTTAATTCTTATTAAATGCAGATTATAAGTGGAGATGGATGGTCTTGGTCCAATGGAGTTACCACTTTGGAAAGATTTCTTTTAGGCACACACACACACCAAGACCAGCGCGTGCACACACACACAGGATACAGCGATACCCAGCAATACCCAGCAATACCACAACAGTACTGAAAACATCACCATAAAGTATTTAAACAGAAATATAATATGACCAGTGATGGAAATATAGAATATTTACAGCTGTGGGTTTTGATTTAAATGGATTTAATAGATAAAAGGTGGACCAGAATGTATGCAGACCCTCTTTAGAGAGTGATTGTGTAGAGAAAATAAAGCTGTGACAGTCCTGTGTTGCTCTGCCAGCTTGAGTGAGAACAACTGCACGTGGCCCAACAAATAAGCTTTGGGCTGTGTGATGCAGAGGTTATACCAAATGACTCCCAGACCACGGTCCCTTATCTCTATGCAGCTTTATTTTTTCCTATAAATGAGGGATTAATTACTGCCTCCAAAAAGGAAGAGGAAGCTGCATTCAGTAGATAAATCTACTGTAGTGGTTGTCCCCCTGAGGGTCTTTTATTTAAAAAAAAAAAAAAAAACAGCGGTAGGATGGTTTAGGAAAACAGTAAAGTAAATAAAACAAGCAAAACAACTTAACACGCTTTTACTTTAATTAGTAAAACCAAATAGAAACAATTACTCCTGCAAATTTCTCAACTGGAGAGTGATGATTGTTTTTGCTGTAGTTGTTTATATTTAAATGATTAATTGATACACTTTGCAAAGTAATTAGCATGCAATTATCATTTTCTGTTTCAGCCATCCAAAACAAATCAAAATGATAATAAACAATTATCTTTAGAATATCTCTGAAATTGTCTTTTTTTCCTGTCCTATGTCTTTTTCCACATACTGCATGGCCCTGTGTTACCTTTAAATGGCCTTTTCATTATCTACAGCACCACTGGTATTTCAAACAATCATGTGATTCCAACAAGGTGCATGCCGAGCCTCCCGTGTGTGTGTAACAACAAGCCAGTTGCTCCTCAGGGATATTACAGCAGACAATCTTCCTTGAATATTCATCAGGCACTGTTGTTGGCACACACACGTCTACGAGCACACACACTCAGATGATCATCATATACAACAATGCTTCTCTGATCAAAGAGAGCTCATTATCTCCCTGTCGTGCTGCAGGATTCTGCTGAAATAACCAATCAGTTGAAGCTTTCAGAGTTCGCTCCTCTTTCTGCCTGTCTCAGCACACCATCTCCTTTGACTGGCAACACTTTAACCAAGGCACATTTAATTCCCATCCTCTTACCAAATGTTGATTCGAGAGTCTGTTCAGAGAGAGCCCTTTGATTGCATTAACAATAAATGAGGAAGTGTGTCTGATTTATCTCTAGTGTACCGTTTGATTCTGCCGCGATGAAGATTTCAGGGTGATAATCAGCCTCTTGAAATGTATGGTCGAATCACTCCTCAAGATGTCCCATCTGATAGGCGTGGGTTGGCATTAATGCATACGTGATGACAGTCAATTTCTGTGAAGTGAGAATGAGATTTGACCCAGATTATCCACTTTTTGATACTGCCCGCAGCTCTGTGATAACTGCAGATCAGATTTGTCCATTGACCTCCACTCTTTTAGTGAGACAGACTTGCAGCAGATCCGCTGATGACGACACTCACAGAAAACAGCTTTTTCAAACCTGTGATGTGTTGCAGAAGATGTTTTCCTTCTTTTCCTTTCTCTGTGACATTTTAAGATTTGATTGGTTGGGATAGATTTTTTTTTCCCTGGCAATAAAAGTGATGGTACTTTGAAGCAGAAATTTAAAAGAAAAAAGTCTTCTTTTAAAGCAGTACCTTCCATGACTGAAAACGCTGTAGAAGGTGTTTAGAATGAAGATCTAAGAAAATCAAGAGGTGCTGGAAGTATGAAATTATTAGCAGAAGCATCAAATGCATTATGAATAGGCCCCTTTAAGGGTGTTGTGTTATTGATGTCATTGTAGTAAGTAGTTGGTCTGCATGTACTCACAGTAAGCACAGTGCATGACCAAATACATTTTACTTCTCACCTTTTGAACACAAGTCAGGCAGAGGAAACATTTCTTCAGTTCCATGCATTTATCTGCTGTCTGTAACCTCCTACGCTGCGTAAGGTCGTGGAGATGTGGAGGAGCTGGAACCTTGCTCACGCTAAGTGGAGTAGGTTCACAAGTCTGTTGCCGGGCGGAAATACAGCTCACACATAGACAGACAACCATTAATGCTCACATGGACATTTAATGACAATTAAGAGCCTCTTGCATATCTTGTATGACAGTGCACGGAAACCAAAGCTCTGATTAATAAACCTGTGTAGGCACAAGGGAGCATGCAGACTATAGGCAGAGAGACCTGCTGACTGTCAACTGATTCAAATACACTTTGCAAAGAGCTCAACATGTCTGCAGCGCAGCAGAACTTAGCTGTCCCATAAAGTAAACTCTCTCTTTGCAGCAAGGAAGGATAAAAGCACAAACATTAAACTTAAAATGTTTAGTAACATTTTACTTACTAAACAGTAAAATGTAACATTAGAGTAAATTTCATAGCTGTGTTGTGAACCAAGTAGCAGAATATCATGTTAATATTTAAGAGCTTCAGTCCTTCATCAGTGTCTGTCCTATTTGTGTTCAGCCATTGCTGTTCACTCAGAAGCACAAATAAATTTAAAGTGCTATATGTAACATATTGGCACCTATTACAAAATTGATGCTAAAATGCTAAAAAAGAATCCTTACTTTAACTTTGTATTCAAATTATTGTTAATTGATGCATCACAAAATAAAGTACAGTGTTCATAATGATGTACAGGTCCAATATAGTCTGTCTACTATAATTTCTGGTTTTCACCAAAGTGATAAAGGTTCAGCTCCCATCAAAGGAACAATTTTATTCTTTCAGTTAACTTTCATTAAGCAACCAAACACCCTTGTGCTTCCATAACATGTTTCAAACTAGACATCAGCCCTTTAAATTCAGCACACAATGCTAATTTGACTTTTATATAGCAATTGTGATCCATGCTAAAATGTTTAACATAGCACTTTTGAAGATCCTTTTCATAGCGATTAATCTGCAGGATTTTTATCAATAATCTGTTTGTTCATAAAATATTGAAAAAAAGTGAAAAAATCACATCACAATTTTCCCAAAACACATGCTGGCTTTCAAATTCCTCTTCCAGTATAAGAACAGCACGCATTTGAGAGGCATAACAAGTATATTTTTGTTATTCTCTCTTTTGAAAGTTACTAAAGTGATTCCTTTATTCTGGCTATCAGTGTTCAATTGTTGGATAAATTAATCAATCAACCACTGTAAATATACCAAAAAAATCCTGATTAAACAAGGGTTAGAAACAGGGCTAAAACACCTTAAATGCAGAACAAGTGTTGAGCTCCAAGGCATTCAAAACTCCTCACTTGGTTATATAAGAGATATATAAGATATAAATATATATATATACATGTGATATGATATTTAAGATACGACCAAATAATCATCATTTTCTTGACATTATTCACAGTTGACTGAGAAATTAAGATATAAGTCATGGTGAACCCACAAGTCAATAATGGCCATATCGTAAAATAGAATAGTACAGAGGTGAAGATTGTACTTCTTCAGTCATCTTGTGAAGCTGCAGCTGTACTGTAGCCACTGACTTACTGTTGATGTTGACTTGTTTGATTGCTAGCTAATTTAGTTGATAATGATCAGCTGTAGCTATCTGGACACAAAGGTCACAAATTCAGTAAGGATGGAGATTCAAACTGATGTTTTAAGCATTTGCACAGCCTCAGCAGGAAGATAAGAAGCTTAAGAGCGCAGGATAACACAGAGCAGTGTATTCACAAATATCTGTGTGTGTGTGTACGAGGTGCTGACTTTCATCACTTCCGTAGGTGCATGCAGGTTTCTGAACTGAAAGTAGCATTCCTAATGCAACGTAAACATTGATCTGGTGTTCTGTTACTTCAGCCTTTTTTAGCCACTCTTGAGTGATCCTGCTTCACTTGAAACAGCAGCCTTTTTATTATTGTTTATTTGCCCTAATTAAGTTTTATTTTTCCAGTCCAGTCAGCTAATGGTTTTCAGCGGTCTCCCACAAGCTGAGCGCTCCTGGGGTGTTTCAAAGTAATTTGGTTCCACCTGAGAAGACACACATGCTTGCTCAAATGTGGAATCAATATTAATCGACTGTGAGGTTGGTTTGGAGGGGTGAAGCATGTCTTCAAGTAGATGTTGCAGCTTGGAGATAATATCTTAGGAGGATTGTAGTGCTCGGACGCTGCTGCTGTGGTCTGGGTTATTGATGACCTCGAGAGGCTCTTTGTCTCTGTGTTACTGTCTCATTCATTTGTTTGCTTCCTTCCAAGAGCCTTAAAGCCATTGGGAATTTTCCTCTCAGTTTGCTTTTTCTCATGCCAGCACCAATACTGTGAGATTAATTAAATAAATGAGACGTGTAGGTCATTATTAAGCATTTTTCAGGGCTCATATGAGGATCTATTAAATATGTTTGCAACGGTGCCTTGTTTATAGGTCAACAGTTATACAAATAAAGTCTGATCATCAGTCTTTAAAGCAATAATTGTTTTGAGTTAGAATCTTAAATAATACTGTTTGACATTGTCAGCACCTGATTTATTTTAGTTTTTGTGTCCACTGGTATATCCTGAGTTTTGGTTCCCTGACACCTTGGACAAACAAGTAGAAAGAAAAGTAATTTATGAAGATTAATTTTGTAAACAAAATAGAGTTTCTCAGTAAAATGTGTGTATCCTTGGGGTCTAACAAATGTGTTTAAAAAATTCCACTCTTCATAAAATACTTACAAAACCCATTTTTGTAATATGTCAAATTACAAAATTGAAACAGATGTGAAGGACTGTGATGTTGCAGGTTGGTATGGACACACTCACACTGATATGCCAACAGAAACACAAGCAGCAGGATTCATTGAAGAAATTAAGACATTTACTCATTGTTAGTGATGTTAGTGCATGAACAGGATATATAAACTACAGGCTTGCCATATACTCTCTTCAACTACTAATTTACCCTCCACATGCATCCATCCCTCTGTGAGGACATCCTTAACCTTTCAACAGCTACCTTTTTGGGCCTTTTTGAAATAGCTAAATCAAAAGCTTTTAACAGAAAACTACCAGGCCAAAATTGCATATGTGCATTAGTGAATTCATTTGTGGATAATTGAACATATCAAAAAATGTCAAGCGTGTCTGAAAAATGTGAAAAAAAGTGAACACTTAAATTTTAATAAGTTCTGCTTAGTCAATAGCGTTAGGGGATTACTGATGATCCAGTGGATGTTAACAGGTTAAACAATAGTTAATAGCAGAATTAAAGTATGTACAAAAAAAGCACATGCTATCACCAGAAACCTTAATAATCCAATAAAGATGTAAATGTAGTAAGTGAATATTATTTATATGGTGCCAAACCACATAATTAATTGTGTCAAGACATATTTTCTAATTTTCTTTTTTAGAAATATGTGCGATGAATTTGTGTCAGTTGTGAGGCCCCACTCTGATCCCAGACCAGCATAGTAATTGCCTCGGTCACAGAAACAGGATTCGAATTCTTTCGGTCTCAGTTTTGGCTTCCCTTCCTCTCAGTCTTGGTATTGACTTCCTGTCATTTCCAATAATCTTGATTACAGCACAACATAAAACGTTATCACATCTGACCTGAATCATCTTTGGCTGTAAATTTTAAGCCCCTGTGGATAACTTGTCAAACACAGATGATGCAATGTGATAATTAGCAGCTACAGATTTTCTCATTTTCTTTCCAGTTATTGGCACATCAATAGTAAACATCAGGTTTGGATTTTTTCCCCTTCAGAAGCAAAAAGAAAAGGCTCCTTTATAGACTTGGTAGTTTTGTACAGATGTGCCAGAAACAATCGATGTTTGGTACAAGCAGAAATTCATCATCTGACAGCAGTCTCAATAGTTCAAAATGCCGTGCAGCCGGACGAGATGTTGTGTTTTGAGTAATGAGCAGGCGTGACCTGTCTGTTTCTATTCTCTGCAAACACTTGCTTTTAACTATTGATCTGTCATAAATGGTCACATTCATGCCCTTTTTCTGGGAGCTTTTGGCCTTCAGGCTGGCGAATGAAGACTGCACCAGGAAGTCAGACAGGACTTCAAAAGTCACAATGTAGCTTTTCAATTCAAAAACAACTCAATACACTGAAAATCATTTTATGAAATATCATCCTGTAAGAATTTTCAGGCTGTCCTACTAGCTGTTGAATGCATCTATATTTGCATTCATTGTAAGGCTGTGACCTCTTGTGACCATTAAATTAAGAGGTGGCAAAGGAGAAAGTCAGGTGACATTATATAAAAAGGAGGTCAATGGGCGGGTCAAACAAACAGGACTTTCAGCCATGAAGCTGCTTTCTTTGTCCCATGTGAAACCAGAAGTCAATGCAGATTTGTTTTAAACTACATAATTCACTTAATGTATGACACATCATGTAAGTTAACTTTTGTGTGTTGCATGAATTATTTTACAATTTAAACCCCAACAAGATCTTTTCTTTAACCTAACCAAATAGTTTTGTTGCCTGAGTCTAACCAAGCAGCAGCCATTTCACAATATTAAATGCAGAATGTAACCACTAGAGGTCTCTCGAGAGAAACAACTACTAGCGAAGATGTAGTCTGATGACGTTGAGATGTAGAGTGGGATAGTTAGGCTTGGGGTCATGTTTAACTTAACAGCTTATGTCAGAAAAATATAGTTGTTTTAGACATTTTAACTTTGAACAACTGCATGTTTAAATAGTCCTCATTGAAAGGACAAAGTCCAATTTTTGGATGATGTGGATCTGTCACTTTGATTCTTCATTTTGTGTTAGCAAACAAGTTATTTGGTCATTTATATAGAAGAATGTGTAGCAATAACCTCTGGCAGATTTTTTCTTCTCAGTGTCTCGCTCAAGGTCACCTGTAAGGAGCCTGCAGGAGGAAGTAATGATTTCACTGAGTCACTGTGTCAACTTTGCATTCTCAGCCGGCACCTAATTTGAAATGGTGATCTTCTGGTTACAAGCCCACATTTCTAACCTTTAGACCTGAGATTTCTAGGATCTCTGAACTGGCAGGGTTTCTCCTTGTGGCATTACAAATAGCCTCTGGCAACACTGCGAGCTTTCACACTAACAAACTACAAAGAGACTTAGAATTTCTAGGGAAATTTAGGCTTTTAATTGCCTCCTGGCAAAATGATTGTTTCAAACAAGTTCAAGGAAACGACTGCTAGTAAATGATGAAATCATCAGGGCTAATTTCCATTTGCTCAGCTCTGTTTATTGCATGTCAATTAAATCTATCAACACTACTCACTGCATTACAAATTAAATGTTATGTCTTAAGAAGATTATTACTACATGTTTGTAGTTGCTCTTGGTAGTTATGTTTTTATAAAAGGCTAACAAATCAATTTCCTCTATTGTTACTGAGACAACAGCTGTAGTTCTTTTTAACATATGCAAACATTTTTGGTTATTTCATTATATCTTCATTTAATTGATTTTTTACAATTTGTGACCTGTTTGCTTGGGCAGCATTTTTTAAAATATTTCTGCTGTCATATTGTTGTTTTTTTCTCCCATAACAAACAAAAACTGGAATCCCAGAGTGCCTTCAAACCAAATCTTAACAAAATTCCATCAAAGCGTCTTAAAACGTTGTCAGAAAGAAAGTGCTGATTGATAGGACTGATGCATTCAGAGGCCTTTCAGCACACACAGCATGCAGGCGTGTGAGGTTAAAACTCTGTCTCGCTGCAGTTCAGCTTCCATTACTTATTTAACACTCCTGCATTTGACTGGTGCAACAGAGAGGGCCGTGAACACAGTTAATGAAGCTATCTCTCCAGGACTAAGCAGTGCAGCACACACAGCTCCACCACAGACTTCTGTGCCTTTTCCAGCTGTAATATTCCAGCATCCTCAAAACTCAGCCCATGTTATCTCAATGGAAGAATGCGTGGAGGATAAACAGTTTCTTCTGCCCTTCAGGCAAAGCTTATTTTTCTGCATTTGTTTCAAGATGACTCAGTCAGCACATAACGCTGAGCTGTGGCAGGACAGTCAGAATTGGTGGGTTAGAAATTCGCCGATATAGCAACAATCACAGGAATGTATGAGCTAGGTGAGATGTAGCCTTGTGTTCACGCTGTTGGTGTGAGATAAGACAAGGCCAATTTCATATTTTTACCCTGTCGACAGCAGCTGGCAAGTTTTATTCCTGCTGTGTGGTTCGGCTATTTCTCATGTGTCAGAAGTGAATTCCACTTGGCGAGGTTCTCAAACTTACTCTTACTTTGTTTTATGTTTGAATTCTTTACTTAAGTTGGTAAAATCACAGGGAAAATACTGATATCTGTGTGTTCTTATAAGAAGAAATATTTAAAAATTCATGAGTGTAAAGTAATACAATAAAATGATTCATCATGATGGTCAGGATATGTTGTATTTGCTTTTATGTCAAGACATGTGAAGGATTTTCCTGTATAATTGTTTTAATTGGATGAAGTAAAAAGCAATATTGTTATCAAATGGTAATCAAATCAATTATTGCATAAGATGTATTTTATAGTAAAAGCCTGTTTTTTCTCCTAAAGCATCCTCCCATTTTCTGTGTTCCTTTTTCCCTTTACCCACAAAGTTTATTGACATTAAATAGGATTAAATCCACTTGTTTTTACACATATTTTCAATCTGCATGTATTGGTCTATTGTATGTCAGATTAAAGTTAAGAATTTTCAATGTTTCTCACAGTCCAAGGTGACATCCAAAAAGGTCTTTCATTGACAGTTGTCTAAATGCCAAAGATATTTTATGTACAATGGTGTACAAAGCTGAAATTCATGTCCATGAGCTTACAAACCCATTTTATTTTTAACGTTTTTCACATCTTTGATCATTTAATTCCCTAAACTTTAATATGCTAATACTGCATCATGCCAGTCCAATATCACAGCAGGTCAGAAATTGTCACAAAGTTTCTCTAAATGGGCACAAATTTTGAGAATTCCCACCTGTGTCAACAAATATTATGGATTAAATTTTCACGACTTTTTCACGATTGACTTTGTGGGGGGCTCATAATGTTACTGCATCATTCTAGAAAAGTGTGGGCGTGTAAGCCAGTCATACTGAGTAACAAGGAATACAGCTTAAATGCCTGTCCACGTACACTAATAGATTAAGTGTGGAGAGAGAAATGCTCTGCGACTTTGTTGAATGTCCTCATCCCAATATCAATTGAAAATCAGACAAATGTTCTTGTGAAAATTTTAAAACATTCAGTTAAAATGCACACATTTGGAAGAGGACCTGAGTATTTGCCAGTCCTTACTGTTTTGGGTTGCAGAGACGGAACTGCTGCAGCCAGTAAACCCAAAATCCAACGTCAAGGAATTTTAAATTAGTATTGTACTTCTTTCTCTTACCATGAATGGAACCTACCCAGTAGACAAATTAAATAACAGCAAATAAAGAAAAAAAAAATGTCTAATATTTTATACTGGTCATGTGTGAAAAAATATGTGTTCATTTTGTGAATAACAGTCGCTCTGTGTTGCTGTAACTAATTAGTCCCTTGAGAGGTCAAACTCTCTTTGAAAACTCTTATAAAAGATAGATAAGATGAGCCTCTATTGATCCCCAGAGAGGAAATTCAATTGAAGCAGCACAACAGAAATGAGTACAGATGATATTGAAAGCACAAAATGAATAATAATGATATACAACACAAAAATAGAATACAAATAGAGAGTGTAAGACATTTAAGTCAGAAGTACAAACTCCACTGACAGACATGGAAATGAACTTACCTTCACGTTTGTTCTGTCGTGGACTGTTCAGTGCAAAAATCCAGAATCAGAATTTTCTCATTAAGCATCAAGCTATTTAAACAATTATTATGATTTTATGCACACCAGTTTTCTATTAATATTCATAATATGACAATATTCTTAACTTTAATGACTCACGTAAACAGCATTTTCCATGTAGATGCTCTTAATTAGGCATTTTTCCAAAGGTAGAATTTTTTTGTTTAAGATATTCAAGTTTTGGGAACATTCTTTCAACGTGGTAAAAACACATTTGTAATGTGTGCCACAGTTCAAGTATTTAGTACAAGTTTTTACCCTAATTTGTGTGTCACGCTGCCTCTTGGAGTGTGTTATCTAGTTAACAGCTTGCACATTTTGAGCTGAGATGACAGCTCTAAAAGGTAACATTTCAGGTCAGAAGGAGAGACACATCTACTTTTCATTATCATGAAAAAATCCTGTTTGTTTTTGTCTCATTTTGTTTTTATCCTCATTATCTTTTACTTATTTAAAAAAAAAAATTCCTGAAAATATCTTGTGTGGACTCCTTATTTGATATATTCTCTGAGCCAGGTTGCAACAGCTTCAACAGGATTTTGGATCTGTTTTAATTTTGTGACACCTACATTTTCAAGAATGTGGCTAATGGAATAAAAAAGGGAGATTGTGTTTATTAACGGAAGCATGTGCAGCTGCGTGTCCTTGGAACAAGGGCAAAAGCTGGCATATTTTTGTTTAAGCTAATGTAATTAACGTTCAGTATGTTTTTTTGAGCAGCAGGGGTCCAGGGTCCCAATGTAACAGTTGAGTCAAATGGATTAAGCTTTTAAATGTATTGAAACCCATTTCAATGCAAATTAATCCAATGAATTTGCTTACTTTTGCAGGAGATACAGCGAGCTTGTTGGGCCCACGAAGCAGCTTCTCTCTTAAATGCAGACACACAGGATTAGATAAAACACCTGCAAGTAATCTTTACCACCCTGAGAAGCAGATGAGTTAAGCATTTGATTTCCATCTATAATCACCTCCAGGTTGACAGTTGCCGATCCACTGTGTATTGTAAATAAACTCTTTGTGAGGATGTTTTTTTGTGGATTCTCCTTCCTGTCAGAGAGGCTGCAGGAGTGCTCAACACACCTGTCTTTGAAAACTTGTCACAGAGCTCAGCAGCTACAGTGTTACCTCTGCTCACTGACAAGAAAAGAAATCATTTCACATTTGATTAAGTATTTATAAGCGCATCTTTTATTTATTTATTTTGATCAACGCGTCCCGTTTCATGCTGCCGTCGTTTTGTATGTCAGAGATCCTCAAATGGCATCTCGAGTCGACATTATGGGTCTCCGATCCCAGCTGACACTCAGGAAATCATGAGTGTACTCGGTGATTCTCAAATGCAATTGCAATCTAGTGCGAAATGTTATCGCCTTTTCCCTGAACTGAAACTACTCAGATCATATGCATCTCTCCTTTGTTGTATTCATCAAGGCTTGAGAAATTACCCCCTTTGTGGTTAAACGTGATGGAAATGGGAAATCATTGAAAAGCTGTTGTGTTCTCCAGCTGTGCCTTCACACCAGGAACTAAATCTCAACAGAAACCAGAAGTACATGTATGTAAGAACAGTTAATGTACATGCAATGTACATGGTGTTTAACTTCCTATCTGGATGCTTTTGTGTTAGTTTGTTGATTAAATTTCTAATGAGTTATACATTCTCCTCGAGAGAAACTGAACAAGCTGAGACAATGCTCGCTGAAGCAGACCCAAACGCTGCTTTTCAACCAGATAAACCCCTGAGAGGAGTGATTGTTGACTTGAATGCCAGCCAAAGCTCTTCAAGATTACGGGGTCTGTTTGTCTTCTCCTCGAGCTGACCCAGTAGTACCCTGGCAAAAAGACGTTTCCACCTAAACCCGAACCTCTCATCACTGCTGGTCACTCTGCCGAACAGACTGACCTCCACGCTGCATCTCTGCGGTGCATTCGGACGAGCTGAGGACAGGCCAAGAGAGCGAGGGCCAAACATATTATTTTCAATGCTGGCACTCATGGTTTTTATTTTTCAGAATACATAAACGCAGAGGCACATATCTAAAACCTGCAGAGTCTGAATTGATCTCTCAGAAAGCTTTAGAGGGCATGATTTATTTATGATATGACAAACTTATTTGAGCAAACTTTTCTAAGCAGCGTTTTGGGTAAGAGGTTCACAACAACAGGAAGTAGGCGGATTAAAGAGATGTACAATCAAGATTCATTGCAAAGTGTTCCTCTAATTCTATGTTATTTTTGGTGAGAGAGAGGAACAGACTGTCTCTATTAAGGTGAAAGAAAAATCCTTGAAGACGGATAAAAACGGAACAATCTCTTCAGCTTCACAGAAAATCACTAAATGAGTTCCCTGAGAAACAAGTGTACTTGTTAGGGGGAGTTCAGAACAAATGTGCTCTAAGTGATCCAAAAATCAGTCCCCGAGACGCTCCATCACATTCACTTAATCCACTCTTCTATTCCCATGCATTTAAAGCCTCTGTGTGAATAATTTTCATTTGATTTTTAAAATTCAAACTATTCTGATAATGTTACTTTTTGGTTTATGATAGAGCTGAAACTATTCAAAGGAAAATTAAAGTATATGTCTTTTGTTTTTAGCTTAGTAGGAGGGGTGATTGATAAGGTCATAACCAAAGATAAAAACAGATGACTCACAGGCATTTGTTACATCAGAGTGCAGCTCAACAGTTTGAGTTATTGTGCAGAAAGTTTGAAGTAAATATTTTGTTTGGCATATCTGTTTCGGGTAATTGAACATTTCAGTCACGATCTGAAGAAATAGAAAATCAGCCTTAGTGCAATCATCTTCCTCTGCCATGTTTGAATTCGGCATTTCCCATTTCACCACTGTTGATGACAGATGTCTTTGGAAGTAAAAGGTGTATGTCAGACTGAGAGAAGCACGGTTCCAGTGACATAAGAGGTTGTGGCTCTTACACATTTTAAACTGCCAGCTTTTCCTGAAGAGAAGTGGACGGATGAACTTCCGGGTTTAAGTTGGAAAGGATGGGCGAACAGGCAGCATGCCACACTGCAGGTCACCATTAAAGACAAAGAGACTTGATGCTGAACTATGTTTCAATAACAGTCACAACTTGTAAATATTCACCCTTTTCTTACTGAAGGACAACAGAGAAGAGCAAGCTAGGGAGCTGGAAGGACGACCTCAACCACTGAAGGAAGCTAACAGAGCTCGCATGCAGAGACAGCGAGCCATAAGAAAGCTGGGGTCTTTATAAGCTGGTGAGCGGTCCAAACACACACACACACACACACATGCACACCCACACACACACCACCACATCCACCAGTAGCAAAGATTACATGCATACAGAGAAGATTAGCATAAACTTGCAAGCTTATACTAACACAAATAGGGAGAGGCACTGGGTTACGAGCTTGCTAACCTTGAGTTAAAACAAATCATGAGCCGAGGTGCCAGCACAAAACACCATGCTGTGAGAAGAGACACACCCATGTCCTCATGGACCTCTTTGGATGAGTCCTTAAAAAAACTAGCAGAAGAGGTTTTCTTAGACAGTTCTTGCTTACAACTTCCAATCACTCAAAACAGAAATACAGCAAAATTTATTATTTCAAATTATTTGCATAATCACTCAGGGAGTTGAACTGCACATACATGAAACAAGAGCAACATAACTCATCTTTCTCAGTGTTATCAATCACCCATTGTAACTCACTGTTTATATGGTAGTGTTTTGTGTTGTTTTTAAATATCACTACCAAAATACTGTGACAGGAATTTCGTGAATGTTAACTACTGATTATTTCGTTTGGTTTTTCCATCAGTTATTTTTAATGATATAAGATGACAAGATAAAGCCTCATCAATTGCATGCAAGAAAATGAAAAATCGCAGTCATTTTCAAATATGTTTTAATGTGTGTGCAAATATCAAAGATCAGTGGATTTACAATAACATTAAATGGACAGAAAAGCCTCACGTCGAATAAGACTTATGAATGTTTGATATTTCTACCTCAAAATACTCAAATGATTCATCAGTTGATCAATAGAAAACTGATCCAAAAAACGTATTGATAAGTGATCAATCACTTGAGAAAATGATCAAGCTCTGTAATGTTCTTCCTTTGTTTTTTCCCTTCTCTAAAATATTCATCAATCTTCAAGTAAATTATATGGTTCTCCAATCAAATGTGTATGTAGCATGTAAAGGTTTTTCTATCCAATAACACAACATACATCATTTCCTCCAATGAATCAAGTCCTCCAACAACAAGGAGATTACATGTTTATTTAAAAGAGAGGTTACGATACACAATTTTATAAACTGATTATTCAAACCCCCGGAGTTTAGGGGTATGAAAGAGATATTTCTGAAGATAAGTGCTTTTCTGAGTCGATTCAGACTTGACTGGTGCTGTCTGAAAGATTTCACAAGGGTTTGACTGGAGATTGATCAGTAAATTGAGTGTTTTGCTTTTTGAGTCTGCAGCTGATGCACCCAACTGCTGTTCAGCCTCATGGTCCCTTTTATCAGCCCTTGTAAAAAGGTCTCAGAGATGTTTGAGGACCTTCACTTGAGGCGGCTGCTTCCTCCTCACTGCTTGCAGATGATGTTGTCCATTTAGTTTCAGTGGACCGTGAGCTCCTCTGTGCACTGGAGCGGTTTCAGGGTTAAATGTAATGCAGCTGAGATGAAATCAGCAACTCAAAGTCTGAAAGCATGTTTCTCTCTCTATCTCTCAAAAAATAAAATTTGGTGGAGGGTGGTGACATGCAGCAGCTCTGGTTAACAATGCTGATGCACTATGCATTAGGTCGGCAAAAGTACAATATATTTGCATTCATGTCACTTAGAGGTGCTTTATTACTACAGTCTAAAAACAAAATGAAAACCATTTAAATTGTATAGCTGCTTTTAAAACAAATGGCCATTTAAAGTATTTTTAAAGCAGCCATTTAATATTTTCACTCAATAAATCCATTCTGAAACAGTAAAACCTGCCCATCTCCATTTCCGAGAGCCAAATGCAAGATCTGAAGTTTTCTTGCTTTGTTTAGTCCAAAACCATGAAAGTATTACATGAAAGACAATATAATAGAGAGAGGTAAGCAGAGATCCACTTATGTTTGGCAGTTTAGTCAATAATAACTTAAATTTATATAACATTTCTGCATTAAACTGTCTAAAAATGACTACTACATATTATATATTTTGTTCAGTTTTGTACTATTATGATCGCAAATGAAAGTCCAAACTCAGAGAATTCTGTAAGTGTATATGTGGTGTTTTGTCTCCCATCACTAATTTATTGGGCAACACCAGT
This sequence comes from Acanthurus leucopareius, assembly GCA_029814765.1. Taxonomy (NCBI): domain Eukaryota; kingdom Metazoa; phylum Chordata; class Actinopteri; order Acanthuriformes; family Acanthuridae; genus Acanthurus; species Acanthurus leucopareius. Next base: position 4,370,419 of record JAQMCX010000055.1, on the reverse strand, counting down.
CAAACTGAAGACAGCAGTTGGCAAACAACACTTAATGTATCGTGTATAAAACATTAACACATTACCTCGTCTGTGAACAGTCAATCAGACAGATTTCCGTATGCGAGGGTGTCTGTTCAACAACGATGTAAACAAATGATCCCATGCTGCTTCATTAGGTCATCAAACTGCGTTTTTTGTTTTGATTGTTTTGATTGAGAGACCTCTCACAGCAGAAATTACATATTGTGCTTTTAAATGATTAACAGACGATCAAAATTGTTGTCTGCAGAGCCACTAATTGATTAATCACCTAATCATTTCAGCACTAAACACATTCCGCACTCTCTTTGGAACAGCTTAAAAATGCACAAAGTTACTGATTTCAGGTGAGGTGGTGATCACAGACTGTAATAAGAACTGTGGGGCACAGCTAACACTTTCAGCTGCTGATTCACAAATTCAAAATGTTGAAAAAGCTCACCTGACACCTGTTCAACAAGAGTCCTTGTGTAATTTTCTCGTCCCGTTCATCAGTCCCTTCTCGGTAGGTTTCTACTGCCTCTGTGTGCACCGCTGTGTGTTACAGAGAGACCCTCACTGGAGCCTCCTACGGTGACTGAATATGTGATTTTTGGAGTGCCGGGATTTTAAAGAAAGCCTGGGATTCTGTACAATGGATATAAATTCTAGCAGCCCTTGTGAGCTTAGTTGTTGGGGCATATCCACTCTCTGAACTACTGTGCCACTAAGGTTGAGAAAATTGCTTTCTAAAAAGAATGATCCTGTATGCTGCATTTTAGAGCTCTTTCCTTATCCCAGAAGGGCATGATTGGGCCTTTGAGACAGAGTGGGAAAGGTGAATTAAATAAAGCTGGTGTCAGAGCACAGCGTTCATAATAGTTTGCTCAGGACAGTATAGGTCAGCGCTATCCTAAGGTTCTGTCAGAAAAAGCCAATTTGTGGAGTAACATCACTGCATTTAATCAGGTGTGTAATTGCACGGCTGTCTGTCTGATGTATGTGTGCGTGGGTGTGCGCGTGTGTGTTGCACCACTTGTGTTTCTCACCTCTCTGACTGTTTCTCCTCAAATATCTTCCCACCAAGTGAGCAGCTTCAGGGAAACTTTGTTTTGACAACCATTTCAATAGCTGCTGTAGAGATCTGCCCACCAAGCTGAACAGCCCTTTTGTACAGGTGCTGTCCGAGCTCATTGAAATACTGCCTTTGAACTTCACTGCCTTTTTCTCTCTCCCCGCACATCATGCGAGGCTTTTGTGCAGAGACACGATTCTACCGACCTGTGAAACCTCTTTGATGACGCGCGCTCCTCTGCAGTGGTTGATTGTTGTCATAATTAATGTGTCTGTTGCACTTTGTTCAAATGCTGCAGCTGTTTCTTCTTTTCTCAAGTCAAACATGAGGGAAAAGGGAAGATGAAGCGCTAATGAAAATCATGGGATTTTTACAGTTAGCCAAAGTGATAATTTATTTTTTTGTGCTTCTTCTGCTGTTCAATGACAGGCAGTTGAATGTATGTAAACATTGCTTGGTCATTTCTTTACATAATCGTACAAATAACACTGTAATTAGACCGTCATTGTGCCAAAACATGGGCATGTCATTTGTAGCAACACCTGCAGGTTTCTGAAGCAATGGAGGCTCCTCAATTCTTGGCTTTCTTCATGTTTCTCTGGTCCAGTAAAAAAGAATAAGATCCGTTTGATCTCTGCTTGGACGATCATTTGGAGAATATTTGCTTTCTAGAACTGACAGGGTTTGTTGATTAACTGGATGAGTTGTTTACACGCGTTTGATATCTGATGAATCATTTTGTCTGAACATTCTCTGGTGTCTGCTTCTAAAGTGTTTGCTGCTTTTCTCTGTTTTAAGTCATTCTAAAGTAAATTTCTTTGGGTTTTTGAACAGCCTTTCAGATAAAACAAGATATTCTGAAGAAGTTACCTTGTGCTCTGAAAACTTGTGATGGGCATTTTTTTTTTACTATCACTTATCCATTAAATGTATGTAGTCTTTATGTTGTGTAGGGTCACTGTGGGCAACATTGCAAATCTTGAATAAAGACTGTTTGTGACACTGAACCTTCTTCCCAGGTATCATTATACTAGATATGTTATATCAAGAGTAAATACACTACATAACATACATATACTGTGACATTTTTAAGCACACAATTCATTCCTTATTGTTTTGATGTGAGAGAAATTGGTAGACAATCAAACTGAACATATTCTACGTCTTATTTGTTTTCAAACATAAATACCTAGTTTAAGGAAAATGTTCTGTCACCTCTACAAGAAAATTCATTTCTGAACTTTGTACATCAGGTGAGGAGATTAAATATTTTTCATTTAATGTCAGTACAGTTTTATTGGAGGCAGCATTCCACCACCATTAGAAAAATTGCAGCTGCACTTGACTCAGACAGCCAAGTCAAAAGTTGCACTCTTTAGTTCTTTTCTGAACTTATAGCTTTCTCTCCTGTCTGTAATTTCCTAATGTTCGACAGGATTGGAAAATTCAATGACTTGCTGTCATTACAACATTGGCTGCCATCAGTGATGCAGGAGTGCATTCTCTTAACAAAGGGAGCTTTTTCTGACAAACAACAGGGTGCTGCAATAGGAAGGTAATACAGGAGCTATACCGCTGCTAAAGCTGCTTTGTGATGGTCTTTTCTGGCCAGACTGCAGTGAGAGGAGGTGAAAATTGTTCATTTACCAAGACATCTGCTCCTTTCCTGCTCCTCTTCTTGTTTTAGAGAGGCACAGCTAAGGTTGACCTCATATGTTTATGTGCACCAACGCCAGGCTTTCACTCTACTGACTTGTATCTGTCTCAGCTTGTCACTAGGAATGTGTTTTCACATTCCTCTGCTGAAGGGGGCAATGTCTGTTCATGTCCCTAAAATCTGAGATTCAAATGTATCCCAGGTAAACTATTTGTTACGTCACAAATTCAAAAATCATTCTCAAGCAAAGGGCCTAAAAACGTGAGTGCAGAGCAGACTAATCAGTGCAGAGAATGAGAGTTAGTATTAGCACTGTGTGTGTCATAACAGCAAACATAAAAAAAGTGAGCAGATCTTAGATGCAAATCAGACCCTAAGGCTTCCTTCTACAGTTAACTCTACAGTTGACAGTTAATAACCACTGTAACACCTCAGCAGATTTTAACATGTTTCACAACATCTAATATTGTGCCACCCAAAAACAAACAAACAAAAGATGCTTCTCCATTCTGAAAGGTCGTCAGTGCACAACAGACTCCCCAACTAAAGCTGGTAAGAGTTACTTGTCTGCTTTCTACTCTGTTTCCAGAACTTTCAACCCCTTTTTCAAGTTTTTTCCTCACAGATATACCGAGTGGACTGTAAGATGGAGTTGAAGGCAAAAGAATTTTCTTATTTTTTTGTTTTGAGCCGATGGATTCCCATGATGACGGAGAAAACTCCATCCATTACTGAACGACATCAACTGTGGCTGAATGCAAGAGAAAAGCTGGGAAATGGACCTTAAGATTTTCTTTTTGTCAAACTAGTGCTTTCAAAGTCAAGAATGGATTTTTTATGCTCAAGCAATTGAATGTTTTTAGCCTGAAAGGGTTTCACTAATTATGGAGAATAAAAAGCATGAATGATTTTCAGGAAGTTGTCTTTTAGCACTTAATTAGATGGATCACATCAATTAACAACAAAGGATCCAGTGTATATCAAGTGTAAGTAAAAGAGCAGTCAGATTATTAGGAGTCTTTACAGCTTTTTTTTCTTTTAATAAATGTGGATAACATGTATAAAGCTACTGATAGCATTACTTTGACCACAGATACTATGACTGTAAAGAATGAAAGAGACAGATGGTGAGAGAGAGGCTGCAGACTCAGTCAGGCTCTGCTGCTATAGTAACAGTAATGAGCCAAAGACCTTTCCTTTGTGGATAAATACTGGCCCATGCTTCAAAAAATGAGTCAGTTTACTTAGTATCTGACAATACGAGTCCAATAAATCTACAGTGCTTGAGAACAGAGCCGGAGCCATGGGGACACATCCCACTCAAAGCTCCAGGCTGTTCTCACACAATGCACTCTGGGTATTCTTAAGTGTGAGAATGATATGCCTTCAATGGGATATCAAAACAGCCACATGAATAACACTGAAAACTTTGAAATCTCTGCTTTTTTTCCCTTTTTTCTTTACTTGCTTTGGGGACTGGGGACAAAAAGGAAATCCAACATTTCAGCGTAGGTTCTAAAGATTTTGCTCCCTGCTGTATGATTATTTTGAAGATTACAAACAATGGCTGTCTGCAGCACACACTGCAGATATTATTGACCATTATGCTGAGGACCTCCCCAAGGACAAATCACGTCCTCCCTCCAGGGCTGCGAATGGAAAGTGCTTTAAATTGTTTTCACTTCAACAAGGTGGAAGTGCCCTCGTGGGACCCGGAGCTGGAAGGCTGAAGGCAGAAGGACTGCGTGATTAGGCTGGGGATCTGATAGAAGGTCAGGATCTGTGGTAGGCCAGAGACGAACACAGATGCTATCAGGATCAGTCTGGAGAGTGGTGATAGTTCTGAATGACTATGATCTACAGACTGACAGTACTGTCACTCCTCCCTCTACAGGCTGTCACAGACGAAAATATCCAACAGCTAATCGATGGTGATGTAAACTGCATTTAGAGCCGCTCAGGTTTACAGTCCCCACACTGTAAACTTTAGCAAAAATGTGTTGCAGTGTTGCATCATTGTATACAAAAATTGGTGGAGAGATGGAGCCTTGCTTCTGTGTTTTTTGCTTTGTAAACTTTGGTAACGTTGGTTCAGAAGAGCATTTGCTTGCATAATGTTTCTCAGACAACAGCTTGAGCCCCTCCAGCAGGCCTACCTGACGAGATAATCACGTCACTTTTTGAGCTGTTCATGATTCTGATTTTCAGCCTGGAACACAGGGTAGTTTTTCTGCAAAACTTCTCTGACCTGTCCCAAACTGTGTAATTAAATTGGGCTTGAGCTGGAAAGACTGATAATATTAGGACTAAGGGATTAGGATAACACATAATTGTGATGACATTTAATATTTTTTGATACATTTTTAAAAGTTTAGTTGTTTGGTCCAAAAAGCATCTGAACAAAAAGTTGCATCAATTTCAGTCTTAAGCCTCCGAGCAAAAATTGACCTCACAGATGTAGTCTGTTTGTTTGAGGCTGAATAAATTGTATTCATGATGGAATATGTCTAAAGACTTTTATAAGACATTTGTTGTTTCCTCTGGCTGTAAAAACAAGAAATAAACTTCTCTTTTCAGAATTTTTATTTTACTTTGCTGATATTTTCATATAGCTGTGGGAATTATAGAATTATTTAATATTAACTGATTAAAATGTGTTTTATTCTGCTGTAACTGTCCTTTTAACATCTGTGGCTGCAATAAACCACACTGGCCAAATTAATAAATAAATCAGATGGTTTGATGGAAGTATTGGACTGATAACTTTTTAAAATTTATTTATGCATTTTCCTTTTTTATTTTTGTGTAATTTTTTGATTAACGTACATTTTTTCAAGTGACTTTGCAGAACATATTAATTTAAATACTAATATCTAATCTAAATTACCTAATCTAAACTAATAGAGATAAAATAACATTAGATATAACATAATATAAAATTTTAACAGTATGTGCCGCCTCTATGTTCATATTCTAAAACTATGTCCTAAAAAACACTCTTATTCTTTTATTTTGTGCAAACCAAAACAAAGGACAAAATTTTAGCCAAATAAAAATACATATAAATGCAATGTAGCTTGTTTATTTTGCTCATGTTCCACACTAACTGGCATTTTTATGTAGTCCCCTATATTTCTATTTATTTATATATTTTTTAGCCTTTAAAATGATAGGAAACACTCTGTTCTTAATATTACCCAGAAGAAGACTGACACTCAAACTGCACACTGATTTGTTAAGTGTGTTCAAACCTCTAATCATATCTGTTGAATCAGACCACATAATTTGCATTTAAACAAGAAGAGCAACCCTGAAATTTTGTCATGTTCACAATGTGACAACCACAAGGGCTGCAATTGTGTTTTAAGAGAGATGCCTGTGTTTTAAAGCTTCTTCTCTAATTGCTATCATTTGTTCAACACTCAAGATTCTCCAAAAGAAAAAAAAAAATGTGAGCGACTTACCTGCTGAAACCGGACAGCCTGTGTTGTGAGACATTCAGTCTTATTCGGATTCTCCTTTCATTGCTTGCAGTTTCCTGTTGAGCTTATAAATCAATTAAATGCGTCTCTGACAGGCTTCCTATTCAAACACCTATGAGGATGGATTTTGCTGCATATCTCATCTGTCCTTGTGTATAATGGCGTGCGATGTGCATGAACAGTAAAAAAAAAAAGGAGCGGCCCCTATTGTCTGCTGTGCTGTCTTTTCTGTATGCATCACATGGAATACTTCCATTTGAGAAGTGGATAGTGTGTCAACATATCCCCGCATCCCATCTTCCCTCAGGCGCTTTTTCTCAATGCAAAGCTGGCTTTAGCCCCTGCTGACCTGTGTAGTTCTGCAGGAAGATGCTGTTAGCCGTGAGAAGAACAAACATGAAAACAGTCCCTCTTTCTTACACAGTTTTTTATAGTAATGTGGGCCCTGTGGGTGTGCCTCGTTTCCTCTGAGCTCTAACACAATATCTCAGAAGACCAGCACCAGTGGATTCACTGAATCAACATAGAAGAATAGAGACTGAAATCCCTCTTAGTGCTGTTAATCCAAAACATTAAAAAAATAAAAATAAAAAAATGAAAACCAAGTCTCTGAAAAATATACATAGCCTAGTGTGTATCGGGAAACATCATTTAAATTGTGTCAATGTGAAATAGTATTTGCTCTTTTTACTCATTATTATCTTTTCTTCAGAGCCTGCTAGCAACAGCAGGTATAACCAAGACAAATGACTAAACATTAAACACGTGAGATGTCACTGTGCAGTTCATAAAATCACTCAGCTCACTTGTCGGGCCCCCGTGGCTTTATTAGAATCTGTTTAGTGTGTGTGTCCACAGCCCAGAGTCCAGATTTTTTTATAGAGCCACAGTATAAGAGAGGAGAGTTATCGTCCGTCTCATCAGAGAGGACAGCTACTTGCTTGACTTTGGCCAAGGACACAGAGAGACAGACCAACGCCACATGGGACATCTGGATTTTCACACTTCTCGACACCCATGTGTAATCGACAGCGACAGGCAGTGAGTGACGGCATCAACTCCGAGTCTGAATACTCAGGTGGACAATGATTCCTCAATCATGTCTGTGGCTGGAACAGATCAGCGTCCTCGCTGCGTCGCAATAATACTTTAGTCACACGAGTTGGAGTCTTTTTTATAGGGACTGTGTCATTAAAAAACTCATGTCTGCTTTGTTTGTTTTTCGGGAGATGGCAGGTTATTTAGAAGGCGGGTGACAGCTGCATTGATATGATAAGCTTTTCATGAGATGGAGGTCCACATACAATCATTCTCAATAGAGATCCATCTTTCTTCATATTCCTGATGAAAAGGAGGGCAAAATCAGTTACTGATCAAAGATTGGAGAGATAAATTATATCTGAAAATAGTTAGAGAAAAAAACACCAATATTGCATTTCTTATAATGCTATAAATACAATGCCTCTATATATATAATCCTATTTTATTGCTATAAAAATTCAGACACTCTGTATCAGAAAAACAGTAGACACAATAAAAGACACCATCAGCAGCTTCAAGGTACTTTTGTGAAATGTATGTACTTTTATGACATTGCATTCCCTAAGTCATACATCTACACTTGATCTATAATATCATTTTAAGAGTTTATATTATTAAGCATTTCTCTTTTCCTTTAAGTTCCTTTAGTCATAAAGCCTGAAAGACAATATAAGTTAAGATTAAATAACCTTAAGTGATAATAATGAGAGAACAAACTCTGAAGTTTAAGAATAGTATAGGTTCATAAATGATAAATAAACTCATGGGTAAATTCATTAAAAAAGTTCTTAAATAATAAATAGATGACTGAAATGTTAGCTTAGTTGTTTTTTTCTCTAAAGTTTTACCAGCTTTTATTTGACTTCCAGAGCTTCACACTAAGCTCTAATGAAACAAGCAGTTTGTAGCATTATTCAAATCCTACTAATTGCTGGCAGCAATGCTAATCTTGCTTCTTCATTTTTTTTCTGCTTCCTCCTCTGCTCACACAGAGCAGAAATGATGCAACATCCTTACATCAAGAAACAGTAAAGAGCACTGCATGCCTTCACAACACTGACAGAGTAACTTGGACCCAGTCTAATAATCTAGTTTTCACTGCCAACAAGTGATGTCAGCATGCTTTCTCTGCACTCTGATGATGTGGCCTTGAACTGTAGGACCACATCACAGCTGCATCCACAGAGGCCAGTGCAGCTGTGTTTGTCCTGCTGTCCAAAATCTAGTGCTGAAATTCCATCTTTAATTCAAAGCTCATTCTTCTTTAAAAGTCAGGACTTGTAACAGCCTGTAGGGAAATAAAACAAACAAGCAGCCATACCCCAAATATATCCATGATACCATAATTCATTTCTTGACTGTTGTTTCTAGTCTGTGATGTCGCAAATGAACATTTTCTCTTAAGAATCCGTGAACAAATCGAATCCTTAATTAGCAGTTTGAGCCTTCACCTTCAAGCTTAATTTTTTGCTTTGTTTTGTCTGGTTGGCTGAACTTGAACTGAACTGAATCCACACAAAAGCAAAAAATTAGACACATCACACCACATTTCACCACTGATTTGGATAATTAGCATGCACGCATGTGATTGGTTGGATCAGCACAATCCTTATTTGTAAGCAGTTTGTGGCAAAGACACATTGAGCCCACTGTGGCAGTCTGCAGCATCCCTGAGAGCTTAAAGAAACAGTATGCTAAAACATTTCTCTCTGACATGGTCTGTGGAAGTTTCACTCACCTGGCTGAAGTCTGCCTGACAACCTGGAAATGTTGACGCTTCTACGTAATAAATGAAAGGCAGACAGGGTGAGAGAATAAACAGGTCCACACAGAAGTGCAAGAGACGCATCATTTCAGAGACATTAAGTGAGACGGGATTCAATTTCGTCTTGCCTGCTGGAGCGTGTCATCTCGTCTGTCACTTCCGCTATTTACCAGCCGTTTCTGAGCCAAAGGATTCCATCGTCACATTTCCCAGCATAGCTCTCTCCTGTTCCTATCACACACTGGACATGGGGACATGGTTAAATCAGCAAACCTGACACTGATCGTGGTCCTTTTGATGGTAGGCTACTGTCCAGCCATCCTCCAGCTGCTTCCTGCTTCTGCCCATTGCCCATGATGAACATAACTGTAACCATGCTTGGATTTCCACATCACATGAATGCAAGAGCAAATGCATGGATAAAGCTGCCTTGGTAATTTAAGGAGGACAAATTCCAAGTTCAAACTTGTTCAATCTGTTTATCAAAAACTGTTGTTTTCAGACAAGGACAAGCTGGGAACTGGAGTATTGCCTGTGACATTGTGTTGTGGCTTGGAATAAAGCTCAGTGATAATCATAGTTCAGATAGTGCCAGTAAGTCTGCATTTTTTCCATTGATTCATCCATGAAATAAAAACAATGCCACTTTTGGTATGAATGAAGAAAAATGAATGTTGTAGCAATTGAGGGCTGATTATATATTGCAGCATACAGCTCAGTTTTTGAGCCAAGTCTCATACAGAAACACTATTGAATCAGAGTCTTATGTGAGTCCAACTCTGTGTTATTGTTTTTTTCACACAGCTGTCTGGAGACATTTTTTTTAAAATGATTAAATGAGAAGTGTGGATATTGAAGAGAATATTATAACCCTTTTTTATCTAGAGGGAACAATGTTGGAAACTGTGCTGAACAGAGTGAACAGAAAGATTAAACCACATGTCTGCTTCCAGAAGATACTTTTACCATTTCAACAGTTGCTAGTTGATCAGAATAATAGGTAAAAACATGCCATGCGTGGTTCATTACAGTCAGTCTTTTTGTCCATTTAACATGATATAACTAATATTACAGTTGTTATTAGACCTCTAAAAGAAAAGATTTAACTCCTGTACTGTAATTATGAGTTCCATAATCTACTGCATGTGATGGAAAATGTGGTGGTTTCAAAAGAAGTTAAGGTAATGGTTGAGCGATTATAATAACTTCTACAGCTAATTGGTATTTCATGTAGCTCTTTCGTCAGAAATCATATAGTATGAAAACACCACAGGTTAATTGCAGGTCAAGACATATTTTGATGACATCATGAAGTAGCTTGTGGTACTGATGGGATCATCCGGCTTGTTTATTGTATTATTCGCAGCCACCATTACAGAAGAAAATCTATAACACTGACTGAGACAGAGATGTCCACAGACGAGGTCATGTATTAAATACTATTCCTGCTGCAGGTTGGTCACAAACTTTTCATTTCTCCCTCACACTCTGATTGGCTAAAGGGTTCAAATGCAGCACCTTAGATTTGATAATGATACTCCAGAAGTTACCAACATGAAAAATGAATATGTATTGTTACCTTTAATAAAGTTACATACTTCTCTGGGTTTTGACATAAATAGAAACATATGGGATAATTTATGTTAGCTAATGCACTGTTTTGTTTCAAAGAGTTTTTTTTTTAAATCACAGATGACACATGAAGGCATAAATACAGAACTTGTGCTTGCTGTTATTGTTGTTAAGTTTATTAATGGAGAGAATTAATGAGAGGAAAAACCATCTTTACAGTAGATATGAAAAGGCATGAACCATGGGCATTAGTGTCCATTTCATTCCTTGTTTTATTTAACTGACACAGCTTATCATGAAATATGATTGAGATTTAAGTTGGTGCTTATATTTAAAAAAAAAAATCACAAAGTAAGAAAAAAGACAACTGCATGAGGAGGGAAATGACATTTAGGTTTTTTCGTGTCAAACTCCTGCCTGTTTCAGTCTAGTGAATGCATAAAATATCACACTAAAGTAGGGCGCTTTTTACTTTCTGGAACAAGTAGGAATTCTGACATATGATTGTTTCAGCTCTTAAGCTGCCAGCACAGCACTCCAATGTAAAAACTACTGTTTGCTCTTAGGATCTGTCCATGGTGCTGAAACGCTCTGATCATGGCACTTGTCCTCCTGACTCACAGCACACACACTGCCACCTCGTGCTGCATGCACAGTTGTTCACGAAGTGTTTAAGGTCAGTCTGCACCCTACTGTGTTATACTTCATTAGTGTTTGACCTTGCATGCCCCTGCTGTTGTATTACCTCCAGGAAGAGAGAGAGGTCTCTCCCACACTGAGCCTTTTGGGGCACTGCACATCATAAATGTAACAAACAATACTTGAGTGACATTAAGCAAAACCTATAACCTTGGTTTTATAAATGCAATGCAAGAGTGCGAACATGAACTTCCTGTCAATCAATTAAACGGATAAGAAGTGAAGGAGTGGACTAAGAGCAGAGCAGAGCATATCGGGATTAGAATCTTTTCAAAGATCAAAACAGGAGCAGAAATGAGCTGTTACTCTTCCAACATCTCTGGTCTGGGTTGAGACTGTAGCAATGATAGATTTTTTGCTACACAACTATTATGGCTTAAACAATTCATGATATCATTCATAATGTGATATCTACAAAAAAATATTAATTAATACTTTAATAATGAGTCAGTTTTTCTAAAACTATGTTTATTGTGTTTGTCTTATTTTTGAGACAGGAATTACATTCAAATTAATAGACCGGGAATGTGGAGAGAAAGTCTGTAACCATAAATAAACACATGTGTATTAATGGAACAATTACACTTAATGAATTTTCTTCCTGCACACAGCTCATTTGCATGTTTTAGAAAATATTTGTTTCCTTTTTTGAAAAAAAAAACCTCTTTTGAAATGCTGCACTTTGTCTTGGTGAAGACAATCAGCACAAAATTCAATGTCAAAAATAAATAAATTTTTAAAAATTTATAAATTAAATGTTCAGCCAATGAATTCACTCTTTGCCAATCTTGCTCTGCGACAATGTGCAGCTTCTTAAATGACAGCAAAATAGATGTGGATGTTTTTTGCAATCAACATGTCATCTGCCAGTCAGTCTGTAGGAACACAAACACTCATTTAGCAAAGATTTACTCAAGATTAATGGGGCAAATGTAATCATTCCTAAAAGTCATCAATATTACTGGCTGCTGTGTGACAGGTTTTATGAAGGATCAGGTTTTATAGAAGTGTCTAAGAGGAGGTACTTAATACACACCATGGGTTGTCTGTTTTATATGTAGGTGCACACATTACACAGATTACATGGTACAAGGCCTGAACCAAACCTTTTTATACTCCAAGAATGTGCACACCAGCAGTCACCTGCACTCACGGTTGTTATTCTATCATCAAAAGTGCCCTCCAAAGGTATTTGTTGAAATATTGCCATCAATCCATTATCCCCACTTATCCTTAATGGTGGCAGGCGGATGGAACTGATCCAGCTGACAGTGGGCAGGTGGTGGTGTACACCCTGAACAGGTCACCAGTCACAGGACTGACAACCATTCACACCCACATACACACACCTACAGGCAATATATAGGATTGCCAATCAACCTTACCAGTGTGGTTTGGGCTTTGGGAGGAAACTGCAAAACACAGAGAAGAAGAGATGCAAAACTCTGCACAGAAAAGATAATTTTCTATTGAATTTGTTCCTACTGATCAATTACACTAAAAAAATTTAATAGAGTCTATATCCATGGGGATTCGTTATAATTCTCATAATTTCATTAGGAAACAAATCCCCAACTTTAAATAGTGCCTCTAAAAATGAGTCACCATCCCTAAATTTGGTATAGACATTATTTTGTTCAACAAACTAAAAATGTGAAGAACCTTAAAAAAAAATCCAAAAATTTGCTAATTATCCCCTGAAATTAGTAAATGTGTTGTAACACCACTGAAATGTATTTGCTCAAATCCAAAAATGTTTCATTCCAACACTCACAAATTGGAATTTTGCAGTCTGGAGCTTGTGGGAGTTGGGATTTACAGGACACAGTGGACAATTGAACAAAATCACACTTGCACATACACACACAAAACATTTACAGCTGCCACAGGGGTGGGTGTAGTGGCAGCCTCTTTCATCACTTATGCCTCAGGCAACATGGTCCAGCAAAGTGCTTCAGATCGCTTCATCCACCAACTGGCAAAAATAAGTTGGTCTTCTTGTGTCATGTTTTAATAATCTTAGTTTAACATAAGATGTAATTTATATTTACACTGATTTTAATGGCATGTGCAAGTAAAACTGCGGCAATGTTACAGATAAATAATGACTGCTGTCTGTTTGTGGGCAATAGCAAGTGCAAGTAATGGTGAAGGTCAGTGGTTTGACCTGCAGGAGCATTGGCTTAGTGAAAAGAGAAAAATGCACCGGCGTCTGGAGAGCTGACAGAGGCAGCAAATAGGGAGCATGAAATGGAAGTGCTCCTCGTTTGAACTAATTTCCAGAGAGAACGACTGTTCTCAAAGTGCCAGAGTCTTCAACTGACAGCTGATATCACCTGTGAAAAGGCTGCACTGAGCCCTAAAATGCTCTGGCAGCACATATTTAACAGTTACCACTGCAATATATTGTTTCCAGCATCTTTAATGCATGATCTTGTTTTCTAAAGTACTTTTATTAAACTTTTCTTTCAACTTCAATCTCCTGTCATAATACGACATAAGATGGTTGCTTACCCTGACATTATCGGACCCATAGAATCAGATTGGTTAAGTAGCAAAACCTATTATGGCATGACACACTATGATATATTGTATTCAAAGCCATGATTATAGGCTTTTTATTTTCTTGTAATGATTAACGAGCACACAGCTTCCTTTGGTCTATCTTTGATCTTGTTATCACTGTGATTCACTGTGAATGAAGCAGCTACATGTGCAAAATGAAGCTTTTCTCTTCTTTTGTTGGTCCAATTTACCCTCAGAACACGATGATGTGAAGGTGGCTCAAGTGGACAAGCCCAGTGAAAAAGATGCATATCGTATATGGCCAGATTATGAGCCGTGATATGTTAAATTAAAACTGGAACAAATCAAGTAGGAGTCCTTTTGGTGTTCCATTGAATATTAATTAAGGTAATTAACTGAGGTAAATTGCAATTTAGAATGTAATTGCTAGTGAGATGACATTTGAAGTTCAAACAGGACTGAGATGCAGTCACCCCTAACCATATGCTAATGGAATTTCCCTAATCTTTAGCCTCACTTTTGAATGGATTGGATTTTACTGTCCAATTAGTTTTGACCAAACAACCTCTGGGTTGGCAACGAGAGCGCAGCTGAAAGGTGGTTTTTGAAAAATAGAGGGACGTGTTGGCTAGGAAACTGTGAGAGCATGTGAATCTCATATAGTAACTTTAATGGAACGTGGGGAAAATTCAGCACAGGGAGCGAATGCACTTGGCTTAGAAATAGAAGCTGAAGGCTTTGTGCTTACCCACCAGGGGTAAGCTTTGTACTGTTCCCTGATTGAAGAAAATCATACAGTATGGATCTGTTGCACTGCCAAAACAAAATTTCTCTCCCTGTACTCCAAACACAAGATTTGGGGCTAGAGAAAGGAGGTGATTGTCTGTTCTCTCAGATATTAAAGTGGTCACACTGGAATAAAAACTGTTTGATATATTTTTCCCTTTTGACTAACAAGAGCGAAAATCTAACAGGTCCTTTTGTAGTTTGTACCTTTCATTATGCTGTAAATGATATGAAATGAATATCATGTGGGTTAACCAATACACAAGACCAGGAGAAAGCTAACAGAAAAATGAATATATTGTGTGGCAATTTTTCATGCAGTGAAATGCAACCAAACAAATAAAAGGTGATAAATTATTAAATGTTCAATCCAAAAAGAGGACAAATACCAGTGGAAAACATTTGGAAAGAAGATTGCGAAGAAAAATAAGTACAAAACATCATAATATTGAACACTAAATATTCTTAGTAAACCAATTATACATAATGAGCTCATCTGAACTCCACAATGAGGCTAAATAAGCTGGGCTGAATGCAAGTATAGTTCATCACCATGTCAACAATACATACCACTGCTGTAATTGCACAAACCTTTTGGAAGCTTCTACAGTACATGTGTGCGTGACACTCTATTCTGTCCCCACTAAACATGTTTATTGAGGTCTGAGGGCCACACTTAAGTGCAACACACAATGGCCACATCGCAAAGGGTCACATCTTTTGACAGGAATTATTTAAAGCCCTGAGGACACATGCTATGATGTAGACAGTCGGGTACAGTCGGTCTGGATATACTTAAAGCGATAAAACTGTTATTTTAGAAAAGTCTATTCAAATTTATAGTAAAAAAAAAGGAGGGTAGAAAATCCTAATGGATTTAATTTGAGTTTAATGTAATATGACATGTCTCTGACACTGCAGAGAAAAAATATTTTATTTTTGTTTTTTTAAAGTTAATAGATTGTACTAATAGCACATATTCATGAGTTACAGTATGTCTTTTTAAAAATATACTGTAAATCAAGGTAAAGTAAAGTGTTTTATTTATCTAACTTATATTATTTCTGGTTAACTGTGCTTTACATTGCAGTGCACACATCAACAATTAAAGAAATGTCAGCAGTGAATAATGAAGGATATAGGTATGTATTGCTATCATTCTTCCAAAACACTATTCATTTTTTCTCATGATTCAAGGCAACTTTACTGAACTATTTTGCCATTAATGGAAAGCTAAAAAAAGCCCCCAAAAACTCTTTACTGCACAGACTTAGAGAGACTGACGCAGAAACATCATCCCCTATATGTGTCCTGATCACCAGTTATTGCACACAGCAACTTTTTAGAGTGTGTACAAAACCATGCAATACTCTGTCTTACTCACCAACAACTGACACAGATTTTAGTGAAAATTGATCATATTTTACAGAGAAAATACTGAATGGTTTGCCTCGGATGTTCTCTCACTGCTTTGTAACCAGTGAAAAAGAGATTTTTAATGTCCGAGCTAAGAAAGGGCCCAATGGAGGACGCTACTGGGGAGATGCCCGAATGGGCAACAGAAGGCAGCCAGCTGTGCATGACACACTGGCCCAGCAGCCTCAATGGACACCATGACATAGGTGAAGACACAGAGGAAGAGGACGGAGGAGAAAGAAAGAGATTATGCGTCTTTTGTCCAATGTCTTATGTACACTCCTGATCAAAATTTTAAGACCAGTTGAAAAATTGCAAGAATTTACATTTTGCACTGTTGGATCTTAAGAAG
>JAQMCX010000055.1:4326263-4353948 GCA_029814765.1 Acanthurus leucopareius | reverse complement strand
CTTCTTAAGATCCAACAGTGCAAAATGTAAATTCTTGCAATTTTTCAACTGGTCTTAAAATTTTGATCAGGAGTGTAATGTTGTGTATCTTGTGTTGCTGCCTGATGTTTGGCTGTGTTGGCAAAGTTGTTGAACAAGCTTTTGTTTGATCGTAAACTAATTCACCCAATCTCAACTGAGGTTTTTTTGGGGGAGCAGATAAATCTTACAGCCAGATGTAGACAGCATATTGTCTCTGGTTCAGGTTATGTCAGTTTGACATGCAGTTGTTCTGAGTTGTGAGTAATGTTGTGAAAACTATGACCTTCACATAAGTTTTCAGGACATTAAATTGTGACAACCAGTGTTTTTCGTGGTTTACACATATTTTCCAGCTCACAATATAATTTAGGAGATCTGGTTTGGAGGTTATTTATCCAAAGCTAGGGGGTGCCAAATCACACAAAAAAAACTAAGTTATTAATTTTGTTGCTTGATAATGTCAAAAATACAAAAAAAAACCATGAAACATTCTGGGAGTTCAAAGTTGTGTTCAAAGACATTATTTTACATTGATAGAAAATACAAAAAAGAAACTTATATAAGCTGGTGAGCCAGTATATCCTTAAGCAAATTTTCCGATTGGTTGTTGATAAAATTTTTGTCAATCAACAGATGGATTGATTTTAGAATAATTTTCGTACCAATTCATATCCAAGTTAACTTCAATAAACTGTAGTATAGATACTGATTTGCAAAGTTTGGCTTGAGTATGTTCACACTTCTATGTCTGAGCAGCTATTTTGCACCACAAACACTTGTGTTCAGCATTTCAGGGTTAATGTAAAGATACCTTTAATTAGTTTTTCTTTCATAACATTTTCACAATGTTATACTTACATAACTTTGAAAAAGTTTAACTCTTTGGTTGTCTCTGGGAGCTGCTGCAAACTGCTAACACAAACCATACTGCAATTACAGCATGCTTCAGAAGATAAAACTGCTCCCAGGAGGAGAGACTGTTCCTTCGCCTGGTTCTTCAAAAACATCATTGACCCCGTTTAAAACTCTCTTTTAGAGTTACAACCAAAAAGAGAAGCTGCTGCTGACAGAAGGCAGTGTAATAAAGGTTGGATCTTCTGTTTGAGCAAAGCCCATCAGGACCAGCTGGCCCTACAAACTTATTGATTGATCTGTTGCAGATTTTTTCTCACATTGATTATCCAAATGTCTTTGTAATCTGAGAAAATCTGCCATTTTCAGTTTTTCTCTTGTGGATATTTTGAGTCTTTTTGAGTGGTGGTTGCTGGTAAGTTAAAAGTTCTTTGACATACCAACATTCAATTTAATTGTAATATTTTGATTAGGGAAGCTTTTTTTTTTTTAAAGTCATGCTAGCAGCATGGCTTCTTGCTCTGTTAGTCAGTCGAACCACCAGTTAAATCTTTACTGGATTAGTTCAACAACTATTAAATGGATTGCTATAAAACTTAATACAGAAATTCATGGTCCATGGCTCATTAATGACTAAACTAAGTTACCAAACATCAGCATGCCAGCATTGTTGTTGTGAACATGCCAGCATTGTTGTTGTGAACATGTCAGCATGCTTATTTTAGCAGCTAGCTCAAGCACTACTTTTCCAGAGTAAAGTCCAAAGAGCTTATACTATGGGTACAGTTCAGTCCAGACAGAGAAGGGAAATAAGTTAGTCTCTTCAGTTACCTGAAGTTTCAGTCAGTGTTTGAAATACAGGCTTTGAGTAGGTCAAAATCTCCTGTCTGCATTTTGTATAAACTCTACACAACTTTCTTCCAAAGCCAAGCATAAAAAACTTTTATGCAGTATTTCAAGTTTTTTGCAGTTTCAATGTTAAACTGAAGAAAATACAAAAACAGGTTGATGGAAACACATGTAATAACTTTAACACCAAGTAGTCTTACAGCAGTCTCACATCACTCAAAGTTGGTGCTGTAACAATGTCAACGCCAGTAATGATTATATTGATCTGACACCCTGTAAACCTAAAGGGGAACATAAAATTCTGCGACACTTAAATTGGTACAAGTCTCCAAACTAAAAGCACATACAGCAGCCCTGATTGTATTTAGAAACCCATCTTTTTGAGACGTTTAAATTAGCACGCATGTCTGAACAAATGTTCTATCAGCCAGTCTGCACTCAACTGTGATGACTCAGCCTACACAAGATCCTGCACACAACAATAACAGTCTGAAATAGAGCCATTAATCTCTAGCATGCTCCGCTGCAATAACAAAGACATAAAGTCACACTGTGTGAATCAAATGGAGAAGTACATATATCTAAATTTAACTTTTTCAAGAGATCGAAGCAGACAACAGCCCAGAGATGGAGAGAGTTAAATGAAGCAGCAAATGATGCTGAGGCCACTGATACTATCAAGCCCTTACATGTCCTTGATTATACATTCACCATAACATGCGTGAATATATGCTTAAATACCTGCTCTAAGGAGCCAAAAAAACACTCTGCATGGGTTAATAAATAATCAAGGGCTGCAAAGTATTCTTAAGAGACTGCAAAGGCAGAGTCACACCTTCCACCGCAAAGTCCTTGGTAGGTACTGTGGCAGCAAAGGCTCATCGACAGCAGGAGAAGGGCACACAATGGTTCAAAAAATACTCTTTAATGCTTTTCAAATCCACCAGAAAATCAAAGCTGTACTTGAGAGGGCAGTATTTAGTTTAATCCATTAATTCAGAAAGTCTCAGAGATTTAACTGCTATTTAAAACATCCCTGAACGCCCCTTTATGCCTGTAGTGCTTCAGAGTCTTTTGGCTCAAAGGAAAATTGACAGAAAAACAGATTGCTTCATTAACTTCAAATCATTTTAATGTTTGCTTTATCTAAAGACTTCAACTTTTGTGTGTGTGTGTGTGTGTGTGTGTGTGTGTGTGTATGTGTGTGTGTGCTTGTGCATGTGAGTGCGTGTGTGTGCAGAAGTGTACTTCAGGGATTTTTAAATGAGTTTTGGATTCAAGACCTAAAATTAGTCCCTGTTTGCAGCTCCCAAACAAAAAAATCCACTTCTGAGATGACAACTAAATGCACAATATTTCTTTACCTTTAATACAATGGAAATTATGTAATAATATAGATTTTGAATTGAGAAATAAAGTAACTAAGTTCTTAATGGGTTTTGAAACATTCGGTCCATTAATCAATGACTACATTATTTATTTTAAGCAAAAAAAGCTTCTCACATGTAAAGATTTGCAGCTTGTCTTCTCAGTATCAATTAAATTACACATAATACAATTACACATAATTTGGTTTTGAACTACTTGAACTATTTAGTAGACTAAAAAGAGATACTTTAGTGTGTCTCATTGTGATGGACATGTTTCACAGTTATCTGACATCTTCAATTACAGCGGTTTCCAGTCTTTTTTCAGACTATAGTGCACACTCCCACCTCCACTTGAAACACACAAACATCCAACCTTTTCAACTCAAAACAACACATTTCATATCTGTAATAAGAATTTATATATCCATCCTGCAAAAGAAATATCCGAGATTAACTTTAATAAAACTGGTATTACTCTAAGGGGAATTTGCTTTGCACAAAAACAGTGGAAGAATATATATATTAAAAAAAAAAACATACAAAACAACACGCAGTATAACATAAAACATACCCACTGTGAAAACATAATGAAAAGCATTATTTAGGAAATGGATTCAATGTCAAATTTAAGCCCTGTATTTAAAGGGACAAAGGATGGGATGCCTCTTTAAATCTGCCTCCATACTCTTACAGGTAAAAGTGCATAGAGACCATGTGATATCATGAGTTGTGCTTGTCATGCTGTGCTGGTCTATCATGTCAGTTATTCTGCACATCGGCTCCCCTGTCTGCCTTTCTTGCCACTCAGTTTAACAACCCTGTTCAGTTTGTTCTTGTTTTGTACAGACAATCCTCTCCTCCTCTACTACTGCATACAAAGGTCAATATACTCTTGATGAAGGCCTTGTAAAAGACACTCGGCAAAGTTTTGTCCACATTTAAACTTAGTATAAAGTTGCTCTGCAAACCTGTGATTGTTTTTTTACATTCAATTCCAGGTAACAGATCTACAGTGAGTTTTCAATAGACATATCAGGAATAATCACAGTCCAGAGAAAAGCTTCAGTATACTCACAAACATATATAAAACTTCAAATACAGACATTTTTGTCACTCATTCAGAATGAGAGAAGTTATCATGCAGGTTATTTGAATAAAGCATCTATTTGTCTGAGGAAGAAATCCCACAGATAAAGTATTCCAGTGTGGGACAGCAAGCTTCTCTCTACATGAAAACCCATAAGCCAAGAAGCTTTCACTGCACAGCCAGATCTTTGTTATTTTGGCCTATTCAGGTTTGGTCAAACTGTGCGGAGTGCTGAGATGCTTCATTTTGTTTTTCCACTTGTATTGCAGTGATAAATCTTTTCATTGCTTTCTCCGACAGTTCTTATGTTCTTAGGCATCTAAGAAACTCATTTAGCTGGAAATTACTATAAAAGTTCATATATTAAAATGTTACACATTTATTCCACTTTCATATCATTCAAAATATGCTATGAAAATGTTACTATTTCTTTGCTTTTTATGTTGTCAATTGTGCAGTACAAATCAGGAAAATGAACAAACCTTGCAGCACCATTCTACTCAAACTAACGTCTCCTCTGGGAGCAACAACACTCTGACAACAAACACCTAACTCTGATGAATGGACAATTACAACTGATAGATTAATCAATAAAGACAATAATCATTAGTTGCACACGTAAACATATTTTCATACTTGACCTCAGACAATGCCTCAGTAAAATAATTGTTGAGAGTGAGGGAAGAAATATGTCTTGGTTCATCACTTTAAAGCTCTTACTGCAGCCATGATGGTCTGCACAAGAGCTTTATAGCAAAATAAGCCATTAGGATCCTCTGTGCTGTGGTTATAAAGCCTGTCTGTGAGATGAATGATGGGGATTATTCATGGTCCCTTGGAGACGGTCTGAACTGATGACTATTAAGGTGGGACTCATTGACCTCATCTTGACTGGCAGTGACACCAGAGACCGCCTTGTCTGGGACAAGGGTCAAATAGGATCAGTGTGAGGTCAATGCTGACACGGAGTCCTGGACAGCTCCCTCACCTGAGTAATTAGGTGAGGGAGGAGGCAGGGTGCCTCAGACTGTTCGCATCCATCGCTGAATGCAACTGAATTTCAACTTCCACTATCAGTCTGCCTCACAGGGGCAATAATGGAGATTTTTACTGCTTCCCAGTGCAAAATGGCCACAATATATCTAGGAGGAGTTGATGGTGTTGCTGATAAATACCAATGACTCCATGATTACATCACAAGGTGCTGACCTTTCTACTGTTGCCTGTTTGGCAAGAGAAACGTCTTGCCCATGGGCATTTCATGATGCTTTCAGCCCTCCACCTGCCCCCAAAACCACATATCCAACCCCAGCTGCTCACATTTACCACTCCTTTTCTAGACCAAGCTGCAGTCAGCACTGAGAAATGGCTCCATTTTCATGTTGGTGACAGATGAATGCAGAAATTCAGACACCTGTGTTTGCGCGAGCTGATTGATAATCAAGTTTATATCTTAGCAGCAGGTAGCTGACAGCAAATAGCAGCATTAGGGCAGGAGAGTTGATGAGTTCACAGAGCACCTTAATGCAAGGACTCAAACTTGCAGTGTAAGCTCTAACATAAAAAGCAAATACTAACCTTGCAGCTTTTTGGTCAACACATTACTTTTGAACTGAGTTACCTTTACGATGTGCAGACATTTATCACAGAGTTTTATCTTTTATGCTGATAAAGCTCCTCAAACTACTACTGCAGATTGTAATATTTTGTTAGCATTTGGATCTTGACACTTCTCTTGGATCTGCAATGCAGCTAGCTTTGCAAAATATGTGACATTTAGGTCAGTTGGTCACTGTTTCATTTTGAGAGATATATCTAAACAAGCAAACGACTGATATCATTAAATTTACCTACACATTCATGATGCTGTGAAGATGAACCTTCATTTGATGATGCCCTGACGTTTCATTTTGTTCCACCATCAGGTCAAATTGCAATTCCTTCTGCATTTTGATTTACAACCACATATTTGCAAAACTAATGAAATTCTTATCAATATCATTCTATAATTCTGTACATTCTGCTCAGTGCTAATTGGCAAATGTTAGCATGCTCCAAGGCACTGTTTATGAAAGGAGAAGAAAAGGAAAAAAGGAAATAGAGGTTAGTTTGATCCAAAAATGCATTCTGATTTTTTGATAATGTAATACATGAGTTCATTTCTCTGTACTTAAAGTAGAAAACTGTGTGCCTTGTAGAGCCTCTTAAAGCATGGTGGTAACAAGTAGATAATGCTAATCAGATCCATTCATACTACACTGTGGTTAACAATCTTCTTTTGCTGTGTTTGATGTAAAAAAATAGTATTTTGCAGTCATCATTTTCACACAAGATCCTGTCTTTTTTTGTATGTGAACTCCTACAGCTAAGCGGCATTGCCCTTTACACGGTGATACTTCCCGTTCAGAGGGAAAGTTGTCTTGATGAAGGACTGATGGAGTCATTAGTATGCAGGGACCTCAGAGCAGATAATAATCTGCTGTTAGTTATCTGCTTCGACA
This sequence comes from Acanthurus leucopareius, assembly GCA_029814765.1. Taxonomy (NCBI): domain Eukaryota; kingdom Metazoa; phylum Chordata; class Actinopteri; order Acanthuriformes; family Acanthuridae; genus Acanthurus; species Acanthurus leucopareius. The sequence goes on along the minus strand of JAQMCX010000055.1, from coordinate 4,347,268 downwards.
GTGCCAGTGCAGACAGAGAGTAAGCAGCATCCTGGTGTTCAACATTCTGCTGAGCCTTTATGGGACGCTCTGATATGCTTAAAGGAGCTCATCCAGAATTTCACCACCTCAGCAATGCCAAGCATGCAGGGTCGTCCTAAGACGCCCCAGCTGAGATATTTGAGAGATTACTGTGACTCGTTCTGATGTCTGCTTCACCTGTGTGGGCTGGCCAGGGGGTAGAGAGTAAGCAGATTTTACTCAAGTCATGTTTTAATTATGTTGACTGGAGGGAATTCTATATATTAAGTTGGAGCTTATTATTTATAATTCCACACATCAAAGCCAATGTAGCTTTCACCACTTCTTAACTTTTGGAGAAAGTTGTTTTTAGTAAAGAGGTTTTAGATAAAAAAGAAAATTAGGTGACAAGTTCAAAGGCTTTGTGTATATTTTTTTACTTTGAGTCAGCCATCTTAGCACTGTTCGGTCAACCAAAGGGCTTAAAAAAATGCAGATGAAGTTCTCTTTTTGCCTTAATATAAACACAAGGACCTTATTTAGAATATATTTTAGTTCTGCATTCATGGATGTGCCCTTCTACTGCATAGAGAGGAATTTGCTGACATTCAAAATGTTCTACTTTTCTCTCAGGACGAATGTTTTTCTGTATTTTTATGGACCCTTAAAGGAAAATTAATCTTTTCAACAGCTATATGAGGCATAACAGCATGCCTGAGCCTGACAATCTCTGTCCTGCTCAAGGACACTTCAGGAGAGCAGATGCTTGCTATTCCTTAATTATGTGGTAGTGTTCATTGTCTGAGTGTTTCACATCAATCCTGTAATGGTGTTGCATGTTTAGATAGAACTGATAAGATTGTCAAGTCAGAGAGACAAGCAGACTGAACAGAATACTAAAACTGTGATAAATAACCCTGACAGTGACTTCAAGCAGTTCGTGGTTCTTACAATTAACTTCCAATGTACAACAACCATACATACTCTTATACAAGAAAAACATACTGCTTCTTTTGTGCACATAACCACTACATCGTTTTGTCCTACTAAGTGGAGTTATATTGCTCATGTTTTTATTTATATTTTTTTATTATAATAAGATCCCCTTAGTAGATCTTATCCTTTGCCCACATCTGGTGATCTATATCTACAGACAGAAATGTTTTTTTTAAAAATACAATTAAAAACTAAGATGAGAACTGTGGACCTTGACTAAAAGCTGCCACACGTTTGTATGTTCATAATAATGGTATGATTATAACAATAATGTATGGATAAACCTAAAATGAATTAGAGGCTCCACTTAGCTTTTTCAGAGCTGTAAAGTGAGTTTAAGCTTAAAGTTTTCTCCCCAAAAGCTCTAAAAAAAACTAATCTACACTCCCTGCTCAGCAGCAAACAGTAGACAAACAGAGTTACCAACTTAGTGTGAAACATAGTGAAGCATTTAAGAGGTAAAGAGCTAGATTTTTCTCTCACTTTGACCAAAAGCAAAGCTAAAGGAGACTGACTATTAGACCATTTATTGTGGGTAAGGTACAACAGATGAAGTTGCTGTGGCTCCAAGTTCTTGAAACAAAACTTAAAGGCTTGGACTCAGTTGAGGAAGTAAATACAGGTAGAGAGCAATCATTTCCAAACAAGCTCTGTTTACTGACATTGGCGTTATGAAGTGTCTCTGGGCCCATGAACCTCACCCCTCCCTTACTTGTGAACAATTGAGCTTTTCCAGACTGCCCTTTTCATACCCAATCATGATACTCACCTGTTACCTGTCAACCTGTTTACCTGTGGAATGTCCCCAATAGGAGTATTTGGAGCATCCCACATCTTTCCCAGTCCTCTGTTGCTCCTGTTCAATATTTGGCACATTGTCTTTGCACTGTTTTTAATAAAGTATACGTCTGAAAGGATTATTCATTTTTACACGTTCTGTTTTATTTATGCTCAAGAAAGCATCCTAACTTTTTGGGTTGTAATTCCTGACTTACAGACTACATTTGCTCCACTGTATGTCAAATCCTGCCTCGTCTTTCTTTTCGTTACCTGAGGCTTAGTAGTTGGATGGGAATGAATCTCCATGGAGCTACCCTATTTAAGTCTGGGATTCACATGCTAATGGCTGTGGTGTGAGTTAAGGCAGAGCTGTAAATGGAAATGTGGAGAGGAATAATATCTTCACTTCCTAGTATGAAGTGAGGGGGGTATTATACAGTATACTGCAGCTAAACACTCATATCATTATCATTTCTTTCCAGGTGAAGAGCAATTCCATGTCTCAGAACATGAATTAAATCAAAAACTGTCGAGTAATTAGCGGCAGCCAGATATACTCCAGGCTTTGCTGTTATATCCTATTTGCTGAGAGAGTAATTATGAATTTCCCTTATCAATGTGAGAGGACATGGAAGTCTTCATTGGGTTCTAACAATCAGTCTGGGTTTGTGAAATCCAATTTCTTTCAGCAATAAATAGTCTGATAAAGTCATCCGTGGAAAACAACAAGAAGTCTCTATTCATTTGAATCTTATTTCCTCAGGGATGTGTTGTTGAATAATGGCCACAGTCACTGAGCTGTACCATAAATCCAAGAATCAATACAGTTTTTGATGAAACTGTCAATTTATGGGACAGATTTGAGTCATTAGATTCTTCATGCTAAATGCACAACTATATTTAATGAGGAACAAAAGAAGGCAGATGAAAACATATATAAATAAATAAATAAAGTATTACTGTATTTTTGCTTCTGACATTAATATTGAGAATTTTATGTAGGTCAAACTGAAAGATACTGATACAAAAAAAGATCTATACCATTTAAGAATTTTTTTCAAAAAAAGGAGGTTTTTTTCAGTTCGTTCAAGTCTCCCTCAGGAGATGTCAGAGATCACATTTACTCTCTGCTGTTTCATGGACACTATCAAACTGAATCAGTGCATGTCAAAAATGGCAATTAAGGGCAGAGAAAAGTCAGAACAGTGAAAATACAATCAGGATAATTTTTCTTAATGCCTACCACAATCAAGGTTTTGAAATCTCAAGGCCCATTTTGACATTCATTGGCAAAGAACATAGAGTTTTTGGGTCCTCAACATTTTCTCATTAGGTTTCTTATATTTATACTTTGTAAACTTTAGAAAATCCTTAATAAGTCTTGACAATATTTCTACAGTGAACTTGTGAAAACAATACACCAAATGTGCCTCATTATTTACACACCTAAAAAAATGTACTATTAAGGAATTGTTAATTTTATGGTTTCAGGAAAAGACCTTCAAAATATCCAGTCAAGCTTCGTACGCACTGTAACACACAATGTGTCTTTATCTTAGTATAACGCAGACATCTTTTTTATTCCATCGCTTCCGCCCAGAGTCAGCCAACTGGCAAATATGCCACTTAAATTCATTAGACACTGGCTCATAAATTGAGTAATTATTTGGAGTCCTGTGCCTCCATCCGGTTAGCGTAAGAGTCAATTAGGGTGAACAACTGAATGTTAACTGGCTCATTAGAAGCAGGGAAACAAAGCAAATGTCACATTTCCATAGGAGTGCTGCTGCATTGCATAGTGGAGAGTTTGCAGGCCGGCTTAAAGTAGTTCAGACAGCCCATACAGAGAATTTTATAATTTGTATCCAACATCGCCACATCAGCAACTGACACTTCATTGTTACAAAATTAAGAAGTCATGCAATGGGCTGAGCACCAAATGGTGTGAGGACCTATTGTAATTATATTTGTATTTGTACAGTGTGGTATTTGTTTCATTATTTAAAAAAAATGTGATTAAGGATGTGAACATTAGTTCATTATATTTCTATTGACAGTTATATTTAATTAATTAACCATTAACTAAGATAAAGCATTCCCCTAGTGAAAAACTCTTAGCAAAAAATTGAAAGAATCAAGTCATGAAAAATAAAATGATTGTCATAAAGACATAAATACAGTGATCCTGAAGTGCTTATCACAAAAAATCTTAAAACATAACAAAAATTTACAAAACAAAATAGCAACAATAACAAATTTCAAAAACACAACAAGAAATCCCAGAACCAAAGAAGAACTCAATAACAAAAGACAACGACAGATCCCCAAACTACTTCCTTCTGAACATAGGATGGAGTTACAGGGTCCTTTTGTGTAAGTGCAGCTGCTGTTAACACTCATTCATCCCTTTGTAAGTCAGACTTATCAATGTGCAGCCCACACAGGATGGACATGGATAATTCATGTCAGGATAATGTATGCAAATGTATTGTCTGATTATTGTATAGTATTGTGTATTTAATCTGTTCAGTAATTGTAATGTTTTGTGTTGTTTGTTGGTGCAGCCTGTTTTCTTAAACAAGCAAGGAAATAAAGTAACCTCAATTTAACCATCAACCTTAAAATCAACTATGATCATTCAAGTGTAACTCACTTCACACCTAACAGAGAGGTCTTATTGATGCAACCTTGTTCTTGGATAAAAAGTTTGAGTTTTTGTTTTGTAATCATGTAGGTTATTAGCACCACTGTCTTTTGTTTGTTGGTTTATTCCAAATAGACTGTTAACAAAAATCATGACTTTAACTTCACAGAGGGACAAACATGAAGGGCTGCAACTCATGATTACTTTCATTTTAGACTTAACTATTGAATATATTCTAGGAATTATTCCATTATGTAATCAATCCTATAATATGGAAAGGTTAAGTGATTTAACATGGCCTTATGGGTTTTATATTTTGAGGTTTTTCTGCACATGTCCAAGGCAGTACATTGTATTAAAGCATAGCTTTTCTGTTTCATTTAAATTGCATGGTCTGTCTGTATGAAAAGCTCCTGCTTTTATCATCAATTTTGAATCAAAAAAGGTCAAAGACTGTTAAAGTTCTACAGAATGAGGTGAACTCATTCATCATGTAGAAAAGGACATGATCTGGAATAACATGCATCACTAATATGAGCTTCCAAAAAAAGGGTTAATTATACAAAATTACAACTTTTTGAAAATATTAAAGGTTATGTTAAATGCATGATGTGGATGCCTTTTACAGAAATATGAACAAGCATTTTAAACTGACTATCATGCTGGTAAAAGACTGAATTTTTCACAGTGCTTTCACTTTTTTTGAATTGATAAAGCTTGAATTTGAAAGCTCATTTGGTCAAGACACTGAGCACAGTTCACTGAACAAAAGCACACAAAAGGCAGAACACCTGAGATCTTTTACAAATTACATATTTCATTCAAAACTAAACAATGATTTAGAAAAACCAGGGTAAAAATTTGTTGCTGAAAAGCACTCATGATTCAAATGATCTCATTATTTTAGAAACAGACACACACTGCTGTGTTTTATCGAAATCACATCACAGTAACATTTCTACTTTTATAGAGAAAGTCCAGGTTTGATTTTGGAAGATATTGTTGGACTAAAGAACATAAATATACTGAGCAAACAGCACACTAGACCAGAACTGCACACTGCTGAAGAGATTTATTTCTCTCTACAAATCACATAATACACATATGCATTCCCGATGATTTTGCACTGAAAATCAGAACAGAGGACATCAGGTAAATAGAATATGGTGCTTAAAGGCAACAAAAACATCTATGGAGTCAAAAGAGAGGATGAATAATGTAAAAAAAAAAGAAAAGAAAAAAGAAATAAGCACATCTTCACCTAGCTGGATCTGGCTTTAGTGCTTCATTCACATCACTGGCTGTGTCCTCTTCATCTTTGCAAAGATATTTTATCAATTTGGTCTTGGGCCTATTTAATTGCTTGAATAAGGGATATCCTGTCATAGGGGGTGCAGATCATAAACCTTCCACTGCCATGCTGAAAAAAGATTCTCAATGGGGTTAAGAAAAGGAGAGCATGGTTGGAGGGATTGGAGTGTAAATTGTGAATGCTAATGAAACCAGTTAAGGGCCAGAGAAAGATACAGTGGGGAGATACACTGTCCAAGAGGATAATGTATCTTGTTTTCTCTGCATCTATTTGGTTGTGTGCTGTGATGACGTTGCAAAGTCGGCCTAAAAATGTGTGAATATGAGCTGAGCTGTAAGTTAGCATGGGAGTGCATGACTCTACTGTGCATGATTGCAGCACACCTTGTTATGTTACTACCTTGTCGACTCAGGACATGTAAATAACAATTATGGCCAATAATGTTTCTCTCTCTTCTTCTGGTTGTTAGAGTAAATCAAATATCATCCATGAAGGTGAATTTATCTGGTGTTGGATCAGCATCCATTAGCAAAACCCTTCAAAACTGGACAACACTGAGTAGTTCAACACCGTAAAGGCTTATTCTGAACTTACATGAGAAAAGGTTCAGTTTGCACAATACTTAAGTGTACATATCTTACCTATGCACATTTTCTTAGAATCTCTTCCAAATAACTCTTTTCATCCATACGTGATGTTTTTGTACGATTTGCCTCAGTGTATTGAAGAGACCTGAAGGACATCAGTGAAAACTGTTTGGTCACTGAGGATGTTTATCTGAGCTTCTGAGCTGTATCACAATTTTGACCAGAACCATGTTGATGATAGCTCTGTCTTGTTCCTCTAATAACATGGGGCCCTGTCCTCCTTGGTGCTGTCAAGATTGATCAAAATACATGTAAATGTCACAGGAAAGCACAAGATATTGTTTTAAACATGGAATGCAGTCTTAATTTTTCTCTTCTGCAGACAAAGGTGTAAACTGCGTTTGCTCTTATCACACGTCTGAATCACTGCTGCATCAGTATATTTGCTGAGGTCTGGACACTTACAGTCTCTCTCTCTGTGTCAATTCACCTTTCACAGCATGGTGATGCTGTGAATGTTGCTTGTTGCTTGACTCTCATCTGATAAATTCAAGCTTTAATGTTCTCTTTCCTTGACCTTCTTCAAAATCCTTCTCTTACAATATTCTCTCCCTCTTACTGCAGAATTGCTTTTATCTTGACAACAGCTGCACTTACCTGTTGTCCTTTTATGACGCTTGCACATGATTGAGGAGTTTACAATGAAGCATCTAAGTGTCTGTATACCTGACAGTCATTTCAGCCAGGATCTGCAGAAAGTCTGCTTTAATTTTGCAGATCTTGGCTGAAGTTTTCATCCACTTACACTAAACATGTGTTATTAAAAAATAAAAATTAAAAAAAAACTTAACTAAAATCTTTATCATAAAAAATCTTTAAAGAAACATGAATTTAAATATAAAATTATACGCAGAAGTTGATTGTTACAGACAGGACCTCAACCTTTTAATCAAACATTTTATCATGTTCAATTTCATAAGCTAAGTTTGGTTCATTTCTTGAGTTCTCTAACTTGTTTTTTATCTGTGATGAGGATGGATACTACTGAAAAAAGTAACCCAACATCACACACTGTCACACAGACAGCAACAAAAAAGGATGAATGATACAGAACCTGACAAGTAGACTTTTGGGTGGCGATAAAGCACAATAAATAAGTGCCACTCTGGACAGCAGAGGAACTGCATTTCCTTCGAGAGCAGCAAAGGAAGTGATACTCCAGTATCTGGACCACAGAGCTGGCTGCAGCGACAGCTCTGATATGAGAACAATAGGCAGCAACACAGGACATCTTTCATAAGAACAAAAAGCCAAATTCAAACAGAAAGGACACTGGAATATAACAACAAACACATATTATCTCAAAGTAAAACACACACACACGAGCATCTAGACTCAGTCAAATGGAGCTGGTTCTGTTTTCCCTGTCACAAATAAGAGTAGGCTGGAGACAATGTGAGGTGAGCCTGGAGAAATATTATTCAATTTTTATTCTCATCCATCAGTGTATATCCCCATGACTCTACTGAAAGTGTTTTCCTATTGGCAAATGTGGCAGCACTTCTGTAATAAATCATGAGCAAAAGCTGTGGCCCCACACTCAGCTGACATTATTCTCAACAATTGGATTCCTCTCTATGTGCATATGTTATCATGGCACCAGCACCATGTATCCTGGCTCCTCAGTAGTGCCAATATAACAGAGATGCAGTTATAAGCATTCTTCTTCCAAATATTCATTATGTCATAAATTATTTGTCCTGTTTTTGCCACTTTATTTTCAAGAGGTCAAACAAGAGTCACTGTGAACTCAGGCTAATTATAATAATAATAATTTTGCAGTTGAAGTGTTGCAGCATTGATAATATAATGTTTTCACAACAATGAAATTGGTGGTCTGTTCAAAAAATCCATTAATAAAGGATGGATTTACTATTTTTTCATAAAGGCAAAATGTAAAGCTATGTAAATGAAACCCATGCAACTACACTAAGCACATATTGCATATATTCAAGACTTATCTTCCTTTCAACATTCAGCTAATAAAACTCTAAGCATAACAATTGGACCTGCAAGCAAGGTTAAACATTTGCAGCTGTGCCCTCTGCCTGCGCTATTTCCATCTCTGTCCAGCAAATGGAGAAGAGTGCTCAGTGAGAGGAGGAAGGGAAAAAAAAGGCAGATTAGTCACCAGAAATTGGATTTGTGCTTTCCAGAAAAGCATTCTGAAAACATGTGATGAGCCACACATAGCTAGACACGACGAGAGAATAAGAGGGGAGAAGAAGTGAGTGGGAGTGGAGGTGGGTGTGAACAACAGCTACTGTAAGAGTTTTGGAGAGATGGCAAATGATCCACGGGGTTGAAGTGGAGAGCGCAGGCCTCCCCACAGTCAGCAATTAACAAACATAACAGCCCTTATAAAGGCAGGCTGCCTATAATTTTCCCTCTCTTCCTTAAATTTGTCGCCTGGTTTGGTTTGTTTAGACGCTGTGATTGCAGGATGATGCCCATGAACAGTTTTTCAAGATGCACACAGCGGAGGGCTTTTATGTTTGCAGGGGATTTCCTCCGATAGAAACTCAGAAATTCTTAATTGTGGTTCCCGTTTTTCTCTTCTCTCCCCGCTGACATTTTTTTGGCCCCGGTAAAGACTTCCAACGAGGCCTGTGAATTTGTGAGTTTTTCTGTCAGTGAAGGACTTATGAGTGCCAGCAGATGGGGAGCAAAAGAGCATTGGAGCATGACAATGTAATGAGTCTACTAATCATAGCACCCAGTCAAGCAGACAGTGAAGTCGTCATTGGTTTCAGCGGTGGCTCTGGCAAAGAGACAAAACTTTTATGAACCCCCCTCACGTAGAAATCAACAGGATCAGGGGACGACAGCTATTTAATAGAGACACACCAACATTCTGTAACATGAGTCAAGAGTAGCACATATTTGCCATTATTTACTTTTCTTTAAATGAGGAAATACTCTGCAGTTCTGATGGAACTGATGCTGTAGCTTTGACCCTGAGCAGCTGCTTCATGAGGTAAGAAGAGAAGCAAGTTTTTCAAAGATTTTGTGGCTCTAAGTTCAGTGTGAGATAATTAGTTGGAAAAAAAGGATTAAGCTGTATCCAACTGTGGTTTGTAAACAGGAAGGCCCACCTACTCCATGTCTAAGAGCTGCATATGGAGGCAGTTCAGCAAATAAAATGTTTGATAGTTTAATGTTGTGTAACATCACAATCACCAGTTATCATTACTTTTTTAGCACTAAACAATTTTTATGTTGTAGTTTCGATCTTTTAGGGACTGTTCATTATTTAGTCGGGGATAGAGCATGGTTGAGAAAGAGGGGAGGGCATTTTAATTTTATTTGGAGTACTGGGGAGGGTGAAGTATTTTCTTTTGAGATGTGGGGGGTGGGCATATAAAATTTTTGTATTGTGAAGTTTCTGTTTTGCATTATTTGCATTCACAGCTGGCATAAAATCTCCTTTCTGATTGGCTGGACGGGCAGTATTGTGCTTGTGGCTCTTGTCAAAATGTTGCTGGTTGCAGCCGAAGAGGCGCTTACCGATGATGTGCGAAAAGTTGTGATGAGTGAAACTGTCGGAGGACTATAGAAGCAGAGAGTGACCACAGCCACTACTGTCGTTTTTCACATTATTTCAAAATCATGAAATAATTGCGTGATATTATATTTTCACAGGATAACTGCTTGTTATCTTGTGATAAGGGGATCCTGAAAAGAGGAGGGCTGATCTGAATGTTATCAGACACAGAGCAAGTTGTGCATGTAGATGTGTTAGGCCTCAGTTGAAGTAGCCAACAATCTGATGCATTAATTAAAAAAATTGTGTTATGTGACATCATCAGCTTCTTCAAGAGCAATTTACATGCTGGCACTGATCCCTGATAAAAATCATTAGTGAAGAGAAAATCTTTTATTTTGAAAATAAACTTTGTTTTCCATTATGTCAGTAAAACAGGTTTTGTTGCCTTTAATGTATAAATTTTTCCCATTATCACAAGATAACAACCCATTATCCCATGATAACGAGAAGATTATTTCATGACCTGGAGATAAAAGAACTGAAAAAATAGATAGTAGTGACCATGGCCACTCCTGGCACCCGTACTCTGGACTTCCGCAGAAGGACAGCTACAATTCCCACATGGATCACTCAATTGGCATCTACCTCGTACCCATCGCAATTGCAGTTTTTGCATCTGCCTCACCCTTTGCCTCAGGGATCCTTTACTTTGCTTCGGCGATCAAATGAAGCTAACTTTAAATACGCACACAAACACCGTTTCAAAAGAGCACACAGTGACATCTAGTGGGCAGGAGATGTACACAGCACAGGTGAATAGAGCATTTTCAGTAATGGTTAAACCTGTTGCTATTGTATTGTAAACCGCTTAAGTTTTGAATAAAATATAAAAAAGGTTGAACTTTTAGGTTGGGTAGGGCAGATTTTTTTTTTGTACAGATGCAGAGGGAGGGCAGAGAGAAACAGTGAAACATTGTCATGGTTATATCGTGCTGCATGAAAATGGACCTAACATCAGTGAGAAAATGAAATATGGAGTGACACACACAGATATGCTCTGTGAAGTCAGTTTGACCTCAAGTAAAGCAAAAAACATGCATTTTTTATTCTCAGTGTGATGGAGCAGTAGGTCTTTTACTCTTGTGATACATCACAAAAAAAGTAGTGCTACAAACAGGTAAGGTGCAGGCACATGCCTAGTGATATGTCTCATCATGCGTTCACTGTTTCCAGGTTTGTCTTGTTACAGACATCAATTTCTTAATGTTTACAGACTTTTCCCTTCTGATGTGTGGCTGACAAGACGCATCAGATTTATCTGTGAGGTCTAATGATGACAACCAGCCCTGACACTGTTAAATATTTCCTCAGCCATATCAAATATTTGAGGTCAAATAACAAAACTAATGGCTGTCTGTCTTGGGATCTAACATTTGGCTCCTATAGTGACACTGAATAAATTTACAAATATCAAAAAGTAACCCAAAAAACACTACGGCAAAATGTATTTGAAATAAAAAATGGCAAATCAGTTTTCTTAATGAGGGCTCGGGAAATTATTTTTAAGATATGACAATTTTAAGAACTGATTTAACAGTCAAAAAGCAAACAGGGAAACAAACCAAAAAATATATTTATTTTACTTAGTATGACAAAACTGAGGAGAGCTACTGATTCTCACAGGAACCAGTCAGTGTTTGCTCTTATTATATGAAAAGATGCTTTTCTGAAAACCAACACCCATTCATTTTTTGTCAATTAACCAAAAATTCCAGTTTCGCTTTGGACAAAAACTGCATACAACTGCAGGATCCACTTCATTTATTTGATATATGATAACACTAAATGTTTTACAATTTTTACATGCACCAGAAAAAGAAAAAAAAACCAAAACTATGTAGCGTTACATACACTTTAACAGTTTTATACTGTAAAAGGTGAAATTTTTTACATTTTAAAAACACAAGTTTGTAAACAAGCAGTCTGTGCATAGGGTGGCAGCTCTAAACAAACAAACAAGCAAACAACCCTCAAATATTTAGGAAATGTTTTCATAAAAATCATCTTTACATGAGCATTTTTTACCACAATTCCTATTTTAATGTTCTGCATTTTTTATTAAAATACTTTTTCTACAATAATAGCAGAAGGTTCAACACAGAACTACAGAACCAAGGACAGCCCCCTTAGAATTGCTGCAGTACACTTCAACCAGGGACATGGTGGTCCCACAGATTTAGATACAGCAAATACATGCGTAATTACCTCAATACTGCTTCCGGAAAATGGGTTCATGTCATGAGATTTGTGTGATTAATATTCACATTTACACTCTATTTAGCCGCAATATAATCACCTTGAATATTATCAGTGCACTTCATGATGTTGAGTTTTGGCACAGCACATAGAGCCCACTTAATTTTTAATTTCCTTTCCAGGTTCATTGCTCATTTCCCTCAATCCTTGTAAGAGCTCATACAACTCTTGGTGACCCTCAGCTGTCAGTGTGCCGTGTAGCTGCACTTTTTGTTAAACAAAACCAAAGTATGAGACTTAAAACAACAAAGAGGACAAGGACAAGACTATTCTTTTTTTGACTTAATTATAAGGTTTTGTAAATGTTCTTGTAAAATGTCTACCGCCCTAGTTGAATGTACTGACAGTGAATAATATTTTGGACAGAGACACTGATACAACTGGGTTTATGGAGTATTATTTTGAAGCATTTAATTTGGCATCATTATTAATTTTTATTTATTTATTTTTTTCCGTGGAGCAAAAAGTTACTGAACTGACAAGAGGATGGAGCTTGAGGATTGCTACCAATACAGTAACTGTGTGAAACCTAGCAGGCAGGTGGTCACACAATTACTCCAAAGTTTAATAAATTAAACAAATGAGTTGTGCCAAAAATTCACCTCTCACTTGTCATGACTGTGGAAATGACCTAGAGATCAAAGCAACTTTTTCTTGCAGTCTGTAAAATTGTATAATTCTGTTGTAAAGTTGATCATTTTTAAATGTGGTTGCACAAGGATTGACTCTGAGTCAGCTTCAAGTGACCATTTAAGGAACTACAGTATTGAGCATTATTGCGTTAGCTCATTTTTATCCCCACAGGGCCCTGCTTAGTTGAATAGCATATGACTCATAAAATTCGTAAAAAAGAAAATGTAACACATGAATAATAAACACCTTGTCACCCTTATATTCTTCCATATCACTCTAAAACACAGAAGTTTTATTTTTCTCAATTAATACATCAGATAAGCATTAAAGAGGTTTTGCTTATACATTAAAATATACTTATCTTAAACACCAGTAAAAATGACTCAAGACTCAGAGGTTAGTGCCCCATGCAAACTTTGCATGATCAGAAACTTAAGACTGCATTCTTAGAAATTAACTTACGAATTAACTTACACAATAATTTAGGTGTGTAAAATATAAAATTTCATTGATATGACAACATGAAAAGTTAGCATGTACAGTAAAGATTTTATTCTATGTAACTTTTGTAGTTTCACCAACAAATAAAAATGCTTTTAGTTTGGTTATGAAATTGTGATTTTTAATCTTTGCAGCGTGTCCAATCTTGTGCCCATCATACAGGAAAGGTAATAGATTTTTATACCATTTGCCATTTAGCTGCCAAACATTATCAATAGCTCTAACTGGTTTTGGTAGTTGCAAGCGAATTAAGCTTGATGGTGTCACGCTCCATCACCCACTCTATTAAACATATTCACAAGTGGTGACAAGGGGTGTTTACAGTCTGTATGCGTAGCACATCTATTTCAGTACAGCTTATCATTGTCAGCTGTAATGAGGGCACTGACTAAGTTAAGTGCATATGTTTTGCTCTGAAGGTTGTAGCGCAACCATTGTAATTAGCTACACAAAGGGAGTTATTTTAGGAGGGGCTTATGCTAGCACTTCACTCCTGCCACTTCCGTTGCTGCTGTTATGTTTTGCGATGCAGACTCTGCTCTGAACCTCAATTAGTGCAGAATAAAAGAAAAAAAGGTCAAAAATGCAGTGTTTGAAAGTTAGATGCTGCAGCTTTAAAGCTTAACTAACTGTTTGGGGGCTGCTGCTATCAACAGAGCTATCTGTAAAAGAATGATCTCTTTTTTAAGCCATGCTGAGAATGACATCACTTGGATCCCTTCTCATATCTACAGAAAGCTTTTTGATTAGAGGAATGATAAGCAGGATATCATCCATTCTGTCTCACATTAACCTTTTTTTTCCAGAAGAGATGGCTTTCCATTACATTTTGTAATCCACTTCAGATGCATTACAAAGCCATATTCTCTTTCAACTCTCAGATGCCCCATAGGCCAAGAAATTCTGCACATGGAGAATCTTGAATCGAACTGAAATCAAAGCTAAAATAAAAACAGGAGGGCTGTGCTGCCTTTTCCCACGACACATCTTTAAGGACAGAGAAAAAAAGCGATGACAGCACATTTGTACCACCAACATTTCTATGAAGTTCACAAAAACAGTGTCTCACAGACAACAAAACATTGCTACAGGAGTGCAGCAAGAAACTGAATTTAACAACTCTGCAGGGCTCAATATGCACAGATATTGTTGCATTAACAAATAAAATGGTAAAATGCCAGGGATGATCAATTTGTGAAATGGCTTTAGGAAAAATTTTTGAAAATTCCTTTTGGTTTCCTTCCTTCTCAAAAAATACTGGAAAACAACTGAAAAGTGTTCTTTTTCTTGAACAAGTTTAATGATTTTTTCATAGATTTTTTTATGAAGATTTATGATTAAAATAGAGGGGCCTGTTGGTGTGTGTGTAGTCAGAAGTCTTGGAATTTGTAGTCTTGTGAAATAAAAATCTCAAATCTTCCAGTTTGATTTTGAGCCATGGGTTTCAAAAAATGATTGATTATTTTCTACTTTAGAAGCTACTTAACACTCATCACAGATCCTTTCACTCCAGTTGTTTGAAATGTAAATTAAAAATGAAGCTGGCATTTGCCATCAGGGCTTCTGACTCATTCCTTTAATATTTCTTTTTTAAAAATTCCTTACTAAGTACTTCCTGGTGAATTCTGCACACCATGAAACACAAGTGATTTTAATTTCTTTGGTGTTGCCATTTTTCTTTTTTTTTTTCTTAGTGCTGCGCTGCTCCATTGCAGATGCTGGAGGTGGATGTGGCAGGAGGGTGATTAGCAACATTGGCAGCATGTAGGCCTTTTGTCACAAGTGCTCCTGCTGAAAAACCCTGATTGAGCTCAGTTGTTCTTTGCTCTTCTTCCTGAGAAACGTACTTGGTTTTTGGTTGTCTTTTAGCTTCTTTGGCTGTAATATACAATGTAGCTTCTTCACACATGCACTAAGCTACACTACTGATGATTACTCATGCCACAGTTAGGTTTTGTATCTTTTTATCTACTGCTTTTCTTTGATAAATGTTTTGTGTACTGTTTTTTTTGGTTTGTTTGTTTGTTTGTTTGTTTGTGTGTGTGTGTGTGTGTGTGTGTGTGTGTGTGTGTGTGTGTGTGTGTGTGTGTGTGTGTGTGTGTGTGTGTGCGTCATGGTCAGATTTCTGACACCCTCAATCACTTTACAGTCTGATTCCTCTGATATGTCTTACTTCAGAATTAATTCGTGTGTTACCCTGGTCTGATCCCCTAGAGTACAGTTATAAATTGGGTAATAATATATGGTAACATAATATTTTGATAAATGCCATATTGCTCCCCAAGTTTTCCTACAAGACACACAAAGATCTTTACTTACATAAAAGGAAAAAAATTCTCTCTCCTCTCAGGGGAGGTGAATGAGGTAAGGAAGTGTCTGATGATTGTTTCCCTGAGCCTCCACTTCACAGGCTTCATTTCCAACCTCACATATTTGCTAATCAGCTGTTTGTGTTTCACTGGTGAAGTGCTTCTCTTACTCTCTACTGTCACTGCATGCTCCCATGCATTACAGTTATTTTCGCTGATGGTGGTGTCGGTGCCATCATCATTATTGTTGTTATTATAGTCAAAATTGTTACTACAGGCATAAGCTGATCGGAGTTGTTTTAGCCATTGTTGTGAGACAGTGAGTATTATTTCAGCTAATTTTTTTGTTTTGAGTCAAGCATTTCTAGTTTAACCTTTCACCATTTCCTGCGCTTAAAACTAAATTAAAACGGGTCATTTCTTTCTTCTTCTCCACTCCCATGTGAATAGTACGTACAACATTTAACTCCGTTGTAGCTAAAGGTAAGATACAGTAACTGGAACACACTGGAAGCACCTCAACACAAGAGAATAATGGTCTTAATCTTCACAAACTGCCTCATTAGTATCATCAGCCACACAGGGAGAGCGGGACCAAAGCGGCTCCCTGAGGCACACCACAAACATTGCCCAAGCACATTGCCCACATAAAAAGCTTAAATTTACTGCAGGAGAAAACAAAAATCTAGCTTGTGAACAAAATATCAAACAAAGCCCTAATGCTGACTTCATTCTGCATTCCTCAATAATGTATTACCTTCCCTAATTAATTCAGGAACAACATGGAAAATATGATTTCCATGTGTATACAGCATTATGGAGGTGACTTTCCTGCAATTTAGGTTACTATTCGTAATGATGAACTACTGTAATGGGCACATTATGGAAACTGAAGCACAATAAACAACAGAGAACGCCCTTGGGGTAATTTATATTCCACCGTTTTACTGCAGAATAAGCCGTCTGTTTTCTCGTTGTTGACTTTGCACTCTAAAGTGGAGATGCAGTCGGAGGTGTCGCACATACTATTCAGGATGTGTGACAGAGGCCTGCAGTGCTTGCAAAGCAGGTAGCACCAACTCCTCACAGCAGAAGACACAAATAGAATTATTTATTGGTGTAAAATATTTATTTGGGATCTTTCTGTGCCCCATTGCTAAAATATAACATTGGTGAAAACTCATAGCGGGCTATAACATTGAAAGATTAATCTTTTCTCATTTTACTACTTTAATGACAGTCAGTGTTATGATTTTGTCGAGATAAAAAGTAGTGGTATGTAACCATGTCTGGGTAACCTGGAATATCAAAAAATGATAATCAATGCTTGATATCTTATATTTAAAAAAACAAAAAAACACTTAATATTGAAAATACATGAGATACTATAAATTACATAAAAATACATTACCCACTTGTGCTTACTAGGTTTAGTTTGGTTGACTTGGTAAAAATAATGAACTATCATGTGTGTGGCAAAATAAACAATAGGATGACCTTGTTATGCTAATACCGCTGTGTAGATGGAATATAGACTAAAGGATCTGACTCCTAAGGACTTTTTCAGGCTACACAGGAAATTATACAAAAAAGGTTCATGAGAGCTGCTTAAAACTGGATAAATTTAAGAAGTCACCCAGCTAGTGCAACATCTGTATCTGCATACTGAAGACTGGAATTTATTAATCAGAGTGAACATGGTGATGGCAAATCATTTTAAAATTGCTCTTTAAAAATTAGCCATAGGTCTTTATGCTTAACGAGAAAGGTCCAGTGCAATTCATGTGTTGACCTTTTTGTTTATGTGATGACTGCTGTCAGTCATTAAACAGCAGTCATTGTACTTGCATCTATTTAAAAAATGTGTGTGTGCATAATGTTTCTGTCACAGTAGAAACCAAGTCAATGCCAAAACTGGTTTAAAGGATCCAAATACCAGTGTGAATAAAATCTGTTTTTCTGTGTCCACTGTGTCCTAATGAGATTAAAAATTCTGTCAAATGGCAAATGAGGCCTGAGCCAATATTAAACAAGGGCTTGAAATCCTCACTCTCACCACTGCTTTGATTCTCTCAGCTTTGTCTCCTAGAAATCATAGACACAGACAACCACCCACATGGATGTGCAGTCATCAAGGTAGCAATAACAAGATAAATGCAACACTGTTTAATTCAAGACCAAACGACAGACTTAATAATGGAACTTTCATGTCTCATTTATTTTTTTCCTTTTGCTGACCTTTCAGTCAGCCAATTCACATAAAAAAGATTTATTATATGAATACAGAATGTTGTAAGGTTGGACATGTTGGTCTGACATTGCCACTCTCATCAAACAACAAAGCTGAGCATAACAGAGGCTGACGAGTCATGATTATTAACTTAAGCCCCATAACCAGATTAAATACTTTGCAGAATCTGAAATACATGAGCTGGTTTGGCAAGCAGCACCAACTATGTGACTACCATAGTAAAGCACCTCTGACATAACAAAATATGCTATTCAATAAAAAAAGAAAAAAAGATGTAGAAATCTAAACCCAGCAAAGCAGCGGGATATGAACTGTCACCTACTTAAACACATTAAAAATCAAACAGTTCCTGACATTAGCTGTATCATTATTGATGATTCTGATGACTTTGTAGCCTCTATCTTAAACTTGGAGATGAGTGCAGCTGAGTTAAGCAGAGGCAGAACAGGAGCTCAGCAGATTAAATGTTATTATGAGGTGAAGAATAATAAAGCAAGCTGTCACATAAATAGAACACTTTTGAGTTGAAATGCAAAGCTGAATGTGACGTGTGCAGAAAATATGGATGTGTCTTCCAGCTGTGTGTGAAAAAGCCAGGTTGAGGTTTCCATCACACCAATCTGTTTCAGGGAAATAATTACTGTTCTATGAAATGACTGTGTGAAAGATAATATCAGTATTTACATCTTAATGAATGAAGGCTAAAATATGCTGCAAAAACATTTCAACCCATAAAGCCATCTAACATTCTTTAACTACGCTACCAACACAGAAGCACGATAATATCCTACTTCGTACAATATCCTACTTCACAAAGCCAAACAACACAGTAACAAATTCACATTCCTAAATTAATACTCAAGTTTTGTTTTTTTTTGGTCTTTTTTTTTACAAACACATTACAAGATATTGGCCCTTATTATTAGAGGGGCTGCACAGTCTGGAGGACATTGCAATATAATAACCTTTGCCTTCAGTGGAAATAATGAGCAGGTTCTCCTTTGTAGACAGCACCACGTGTGAGCCATTAAGGAACCCTTAGTGTCTTTACCCAGCCAGGTTTGTCAATTTGTTAAAATGACCTTTTTCTGCATCGATGTACCCATTACTTTGCTATTGACAGTCCATTCTTGCCTTGTGGTCACTACAATCATTAAATGGAAATGCAACAATGACAGCTTTTTATTGCAAAATTTTTCACAACCACAATTAGTCTGGTTCATTAGATTAAAAAGTGATAGATAAGTTTGTGGCCTAAGGTTGAAGGAGAGGAGAATGAGCTTTCTGTTAAACTCAAAGTGATGTAGAAAGTTACAAGTTTTTGTGGCATGTCTGTAACAGGTAATTGAAAATGCAAGGCAGCACTGCAAAGGAAGATGGACAACATCAGCCTTTGTGCTGTTATTTTATAATGCTGATTTAAACTTTCCCATCACCTGCTCTATTCATGTGATTTGACACATAAAGGCTGCTACTTCTTTCGTAAGATGAAAATGAAGCTCAGTTGTTGCCATTGACAGTAATGATGACATCATTGCTGCTATGGATGAATTTCTGTAGGTCCAAGATGCAAACCTCCACAAAGAAGGATCTGTTTGCTACACAATCACAGAACTTTGAGTAAAAGTAGGAAGGGTCTTTGTTGCTGGTTTTTAGATTCTTTTTACCTCAGGCCATTAACTTATCAAAACTTTATCAACTGCTTCGCCTGTGCATACATTGTCATGGTTCAAATTAAAGGAGGACCCAAAATGCAAAAACACCAGCCAAAGACTCAATAAAAAGCAAAGTTATTAAAAGAGCTGATACAAAGCAAAAACAACCATGAGGGCACAAAAGGTTTAACAAAGAGATTAAAAAAACAACAACTAAGAAATAACAACAAAAAAAAAATAAAGCAACAAACTTGGAAACAGACAGGATGGAGACTATAGGACACAGAACTAGAGAGTGAAGCTGAACTATGAAAGAGAGACAGAACCAGAGAGAAACAACAGATGATCTAACAGAGACAAAATGGAAATAGAGATTAAATACACACTGGGAGCAATGAGACACAGGTGGGACAATCAACACAGGTGCAGGACATCAGGGCACAGCAGGTAATCACAAGAAGAGGGAGACCTGACAGGACGTGGGTGGACAAAAGACACAAGACAAGGCTTATCATAATAAAATAGGAAATAACTAAACTCAGCACTACACTCAAACTACAGACCATGACATACAAGTGCAGTACATCTTTGTCATGTCAAATATTTAGATATGTATGTTTACATATTAAAATTCTGCAATCTACATTTTTAAAACAATTACAATAATCTACTGAATCCACCCCTGTGGTGAGTCGAGCTTCTAAATGGTTAATTCAGTCACATGTGAGTCACACTGAGGAAGAGTAGTTGTGAAGCCAATCAAGTAAGGAGAACAGTAAAGTGCTGCTCAAGAAAATTATGTCTCCATCCTGCTGTTTTTTCTCATTAAGAGGGATCCAGCCGCCACATGTCGAACACTTTAATAATGAAAACATTCCAGGCTCACACACTGTGTAATACCTGTCCTTAACTGGTGATGTCAGCTGCTGTTAGAAAAACATGTTTTGAGTATTTCAGGATCCAGATTTAAAATACCTATGCTAGTTATTTATATATTTTTTTCATGCCTGCTTTCAATTTATATGAAAAACCAACTGGAGAAAAGTGCTAATTTTTACACTGAAAACATGGTAGTGCCAAATGTTCCCCATAAAAAATCTGTCTCAGAGAAATACAGTCAAGTCATCTAATATTCATATTTCCTTATCTGTTGCCCTCGCACACTAACAGTGCATGTAGCATAATAAATAAATGTTTTATGCTAGCAATTTTTTTGTCTGCATATTTACTGTAGTGCTTTTTGCAGAAAAGAGTAAAAGACATATTTAGATAACTAACCAAATGTAGAAAACCCAAAGGGAGCTCTCAATGAATGACTGCTGCTGTCATGAATGGGAGAGATATGACCCCCTCCTGGCAGAATGTTACCTTGCATGTTTTTTCCCACTCCCAGCAAAGTGGTGGGGGGGGGGGGGGGGGGGGGGGGGGGGGGGGGGGGGGGGGGGGGGGGGGGGGGGGGGGGGGGGGGGGGGGG
>JAQMCX010000055.1:4307901-4325592 GCA_029814765.1 Acanthurus leucopareius | reverse complement strand
ACCCAAATGGAGCTATTAATGAATGAATTGTGCTTTAATGAATGGGATTTTTTTTACCCCCTCCTGGCATAATGTTTCCTTGCATGTTTTTTCCCAATCCCATCAAAATTTTACCCCCCCCCCCCCGTCTGTAAATGCACTCACTCACACACACATACACACAAATACTCCAGCTGTGTGCTCCTTTGGTCCGTCTGCATCCTGTCTCCTTAGGCTCCAAACCATCATTAACAGGCAGAGTAAGCTGTAGCCCTTCTCTCTTTCTCTCCATGGTTTCACATAAACATAAGCCTCCTATGTCGCGCCTGGCATTCTTGAAATGTCAGAAGAATTGTCCCAAGGCTTTCCGGCCCCGTTAAATTAAGCCAGACATGCAAAACTGAACCTCTAATGAAGTACATTAACCTGGAGCATTGAGCACCCATTCACAGCAATGTATTGTTTGCTTACAAGCCACCATGGGGGAATACAGTGTGTGTGTGTGTGTGTGTGTGTGTATTTGAGATGGAAATGTATACTTGACAGGCATGTTATGAGGAAAAGAGTCTGCAATAACTTGGTGGCTGGAATACACTGATACACTGCAGTTTCATCTTCAATCATAGAAAAGATGAAACGCTTCGTCCAACATCACTGATACGACTGACAAAACAAGAGGAAGGAGGAGAATCAACAGAAGTCTCTCTGGACCACATTTGTCTGGCCGACACAGCCGAAGTGCCCACAGTCTGCCGCGTCAAAATGAGCAATGGTGTGTCCAGCTTTTTGAAAAGGCTTTAAAAATGCATTTATCCAGTCATACATTCGAGATGATTCAGTGCTGCTGACTTTCTGTGGAACTCACCCTGGCATTTAGGTTTGGACTAACACAGAGATCTGTCAGCTCTGGGTTTGGCCAGCAAAGAGTGTCCTCTGTTTGTGTCACAGGGTTTATTAAAAGTGCATCAAGTAAGATTTTGTCTGATGCACAATAATTGCCATAACATGCAAGGTTCTGCAGAGTCTCATAGGGATGCTGATTGATGCCAATGACTCCACAACTACTTTGCAGAGTGTTCACATCATTCTCCATCTCTTTTCATTTAGAACTGTTTGAAGATGAGAATTGGTGCTCCAAAACAAATGGGGAGCCGTGGCACATTTGGTTCCCTTGTCAAAAAGCAAGTGAAAAAGGATCTATCAAATTTTGCAGGATTCACAGAAATTACATAATTGTAATCTTCAACAATTCTGAATTGATTCAAAAAGGGTTTAAATAAACTGTGAAAGAACGCCCTTGCAGCTGGACAGTGTACAGGGAACTTAAACGAGAGTAATCTTTAAGTTTATCCTCATAAAATCAGTTCAACACATTTTAGATGCTATGATGAAAGAATATCTAATATCTTTGCTGATTGCTGATTGATGCCAATGACTTAAAGGAGAAATAACAGAAATGGTAATTGTTTTCATCCATACCTGTTCTGCACAGGAAGTTTGGTCTGGTATGTGATTTTCCTGATTCGGTACACCTCCTGACCCAAAAAGTTACTGCCGACACAATTTATCGATCGCTACAGTTGATCAGGACTTCTTGTGAGTAAGCTTTAGCTTGCTAGTTGTCTGTCAGCTGAAGGATGCTCACTAGCTTATCTATGTTAGCCAAACTCATTTACCCTAACAGTCATCCAAACTGCAAACACATGAAAGACCAGAGCTGAAAGTCTCTCCCTTAACATTTAGATCCATCACAGTTTCAAAGCTGGTATCAACAAAAATGGACAAAAAAGTAGTGCAAAGATGCATTCAATGAAGTCAGTTTGTCTGTGAAAACACTTCAAACATGTCACGTCACCTGAATGTGTTGGTTAGTAGAACAAAACAACAACAGACTGGAGGCAGGTCTTTCTACTCTCAGTATTCAAGGCAACTCAGACTCAATGTGACAGCACTCTGAAAGCCATTGTTTCCAACAGCTTTCAGCAGGGTTGAACAAAGCAATGCACGCAACCCAAAGCACCTCTCGCATACAATGTGGCCAAAGTTTACCAGTTTAAACTGTAGGTATAGATTTAATCCCCCTGTGTCTCAAAATGTTATGGTTATCTTTGTTTCCTTATGTCTCATGTGAATCTCTTCCCTTGTGTTGCTGCTGTGCGTGTGTCATGGGCATGTCTCTTTGTCTCTCCTTGTTCTTCACTTTCAACTCAACCCCTCCTGCTTGCAATCAGCATACCTGCCTCCTCTCTACTGACTCTGGTGTAAGAATCCAGCTCTTACTTACAGACTTCTCCAGATTGTTGCCTTAACCAATTTGGTACTAGACCTACCTAACCTGCAGTATTGGTTGTATTATTTTTGTTATTCCCTTGTTTCCTGCAGCTATTGTGCTTCTGCTTGTGCTCCATGATCATCTCTAAAACCAGCCTGTCTGTCTTCCTCTGCTCCAGTGTATCTCTAGTCCTTGCCACACAGTCAACTTCACCCTTTTTCCTCACCACTGCTTCTTTATTGGCTGTCTTCTCCAGAACTACTGCATCTACAGCTTTTCTATTGCTTACTGCCTCCTCTCCTTGTTCGAATACAGGATTAATGCCTATGCTCAAAGGGTCTGAGCCCTGCTTCAGTGAGCCCTCACGCCACATTTTAGTCAGTCTATTATGTCTGCATTGTGTAAACGAGTGCAAACTGCAGTTCTGGAGCTATCAACAGGTCTCACCATAATGAAAAAAAGACTCCAATTTTAAGTACATTTTGACCCCTGAATTTCACTTACAGTTACCCACTTAGTGTAACTCACTACCTATAAAAATTGAGAGTTACTGGAGCAGAAAACTCCCTAACAAACACACACTATAGCAAAAAACTTAAACCAAATCTGGTGAGATAAAGAAAATAACTTGGCCTAAAGTCTGTTTCATTTCCAAAGGCCTATGCCTATATATTTGGCTTGACAATGGCTTTCCCGGATATAATTTTGCAGAAGAGGATGTTCTCCATCACTAGAAAAAAAACACTCTTACAAAACACTCTTATTTTCTTTGTCCATCCTTGATACGAAAACAGTATACTTTGCTCTGTTACCTTTGTTTTTCAAACAAGGACCTCATCAGGACCAATTAGCTTAACTGTCAGTGATATTTCACTATTGGCTCAGGTGGCAAAGGCAGGAGTTTCTGAGCTCTAAATTCAATTATAACATCCAGAATTAGAAACTAATAATGCGTTTGCCCATGATTCCCAGCCCTGTTCAGTTAATCTTCATATGTGCTCCATTTATCCACACTGAGGCTTACACAACAGTTATTGTGTATTTAATTGCAGGCTAGCATGAGATGGCAGACTTCTTTTCTTGCAAGCAAACACTGATACAAAAGAAGACACCACTGTATGCATTAGCAGACCCTCTACTAATGCATACAGTGCTATGATACAAGTTAAAGGTTATCTATTTCACTCATATAATTTAATAAGTCATGTTACTTACTATACTGGCCATGTTATAGAAGACAAACAAAATGTTTCCTTTCACATAGAGAAAAAATCTAGCTTCAAACATACAATAACAGAGTTTCTTTAAGGATTTCAAAAAGCAGCATTGCCAGAGGTGAGGAGCTTGTGTCAGTCAGTGCTTAAGGGAATTTCAGTATTTGAGTCATGCACCATTAAAATTACATCTGCTATCATTGGTTAATGTGTTTGCGGGGGGGGGGGGCGGGGTCAATATAAAGGACGCAACCCATTTGAGGGTTAATTTTCAATGACTGATTAATACATTTTGTTTTAATTGCTTAATAAATTACATTTCATAAAATCATGTTGTTGTTGGCTTTTAAATTAGTTTTTTGTAACAAAATAAAAAATGATGAACATTTGTCTTTGGATTTTAAGCCATGCTAGCTGCATGGCCTAAGGGACAGCAACGGGGGCTGGTTGGTCAATCCATCTCTTCATCTCTTTGGTCTGAATTAAAATATCTAAACAACTAATGGAGTGATTTTTGTGAGGTTTTGTATTGGAGGATGAACCCCACTAACTTTTAATTGTCGTACCACCATGAGACTGTTTTTTAAAGTTATTAATTAACACTTTACAATAACCTTTGACAGCAACTATAAATCTAACACATTTTTCTTACATTTTTCAGCTAGATCATCGTTACTGTGAGATTTGTTATTTTCTTATTTTTTTAAAAGCTAGGGAAGTTCATTTATTTTAGCCAAAGGCATGGATGCATAGAGGACATAAGTTGCTCTGATGCCACATGGATATGTCTGAACACCTTGATGACGGCAAACAAGTTAAGCATGTTTTACAGAAATGCAATTTGGGTCCTGGTCAAAACAGTAGTTTTAACTTTTCAATAATTTGGATAAAAACATGACTGCGAGAAGCTAGTTATCTTGGGACATGAAGTCATTTAAGCCACTGGATGTTTTCCTGTAGATTTTATCCTGATGGACACTTAACCCATTAACATCTACCTTTTTGGGCCTATTTGAAATAACTAAATGGAAAAGCTTTTAATAGAAAACTATTTGGCCAAAAACACATTTATGCATTGGTGAATTTGTCAGTGGATGATCAAACAAATCAAAAAATGTCAAGCATTTCCAAAAGCATTTCCAGGTTTACATATGACTAGCACTGCATGTTGTAGAAAATATTTGGTGACTTTACAGACAGTGGATTAGCGTTAGAAGAAACCCTGTCCAGACAACCATCAAACAGGCAGCAAACATGTTCCAAATAACTGGACAGGGAATTTGCATAAATAGAAAAATAAGAAAAGAAAACCTTCAAGGTACTAGAATACATCTTCATTAGGTCTGTCTCTAGTTGAAAGCTATAGGGGATGAAAGGAACACAAATTATGTGCTTATGTACTCATCCAGTGAGTCTTGTGTATCTGTGTCACCCTCCATTTCTCACAACTCACCTCAGGAAGGCTCCTCTGTTATTGCAGCTAGTCACTCATGAACAGGAAGGAGATCCCATGATCTAACTTCCTTGACCATGGCACAAACACTGTCTGTGCAAGACCACTTGCCATATGGCTTCTGTCTTACCACTTTTTTATTTTGAAGAGGAAACGACCTTCTGAACCAGCCGTATCCACTGTGTCCACCACATGATGCCACCCACAGCCTTTTTTGCCATTTGTAATAGCCACA
Source organism: Acanthurus leucopareius (assembly GCA_029814765.1). Lineage (NCBI taxonomy): Eukaryota > Metazoa > Chordata > Actinopteri > Acanthuriformes > Acanthuridae > Acanthurus > Acanthurus leucopareius. The sequence goes on along the minus strand of JAQMCX010000055.1, from coordinate 4,320,439 downwards.
CTGTCCAATAAATAACGTTGTTTTTCTTGCTCTGACCTACCCAACAAGAATCTCAATCTAATTGGAGCATATCACTGTCTACATCATTGGCAACTATGGATTGATTCATTGTGACTCACAGAAAAAGGCTGACTGTGACTTGTCAAGGGACACTGACACAGGATATGAGATTGTGTTATTAATAAATAGTTGTATTTGAGCACTTACTGTATTTAGTCATTACTCAAACATTTGACCTGAGTCCTCTACACAGTTATAAAATGAGAGCCAAGCCCTAAGGTAAAACCTACGCCATCACACACAAGATTTGTCACCCAAAGATTTATAATGTGCTGTGTTATTAAAAAAAAACAAAACAAAACACAAACACAAACGAACAACAACAAAAAAATACCAACTGTTGAAGTGGATCCATAAGGCACAAATTGTGCGTTGGCTTATTAATTTTCCAGTTTTTCTTTTGCTTCCGTCCTTTAATGTGCTTCTTAGTCTTTAACTTTGATTTATTTGGTCAAACATGCATTCAGCAAATTGGTAATCTCCTGCCCAGTCACATTCTCATTTTGTATGTAAAATAACTTTGATGATAGTAATAATTGTACCGCAGCATAACATCATGCTAGGACTCCTAATGTGTTTTTGAGCTGCAAGTATCTACTTTCTTTCAAAAAAAAAAAAAAAAAAGGTGATGGTGCTTTGAGCTCTTTTTCTCTGTGAGCCATCAACCCCAAGTGTTTGCCAAAGAGTCTGGCTTTGTGAGAGTGAATTTCCAATTCTATGGGTGCAGATGAGAGATGAGAGAAAATTTGAAAATATGTTGATGGCATTTTTCTGGCCAGGAGGAGACACTGTCAGAGGCACTAGACAGGAATAATAAAAAAGGTGACAGCACAGAGGGTGAGCTAATTAGCTGGGTTTTATAGTATTCAGGGATGGAAATGTAAAAAAACAAAACATCTTATGGGAAAATGCAGGATTATCTTAAACAGGCAAATAAATAAAAGAGCTCAGTTGCATCAACATGCATTAATTTTAACAGGCCATACTATGTCATATTTAAAACTTATTTTCCAATAATATATCTATAAATTTATTAAATTCATGGTCACAAAATGAGGTACAGAATTCATTAAAACTATTAAGCAGAACCATTGCTTGACATATGTTGTGCTCTGCATTTATGTCTATTATGCTCTATTTCTGTCCTTCATTTTGGAGCTTGAAACTCTAAGTTGTTGATAGCTTCTTCTTTACTGTTACTTTCCCAAAATGATACTGGAGTATTTGAGAAACCAGAGAGTTTGAGAAACTTCCTCAGTGAATGATGTGACATCATTGGAGCTACATCAGTGAGGCTGAAGCTTCATGAATAAAAGCTCCATGTAGTTCCTTGTCCATCACTCTGAAGTCAGCTGTCAGCTAACATAAGTTAGTAATGGACCGGCACTGAGATAATTGGCTCAATTTATTAACTTGATTAATCAGGCTCATGATAAATTAAGTTTCCAAAAGGCGACTGACAAGTGGCTGAAGAGGTGGTGGAAGGGGACTCTCTGTCAAAATGTCACCCATAAGAGGGCTTCACATGGTACACATGGTCCAGGCTTCCTGCGTGTGCCTTTTTAGCTGCCAGATTTATTATTAATCAACACAGATACACTGATTAATATAGATTTGTGTGTCACTAGAAATACTCTGTGATACATAAAAAGTGCAGTAGGTAAATATTTTTAGTAACACTGAATGGTTTTGAAAACTGATAAAGTCAAACATTTTTTTTTTGTTGGAAATTTTGTTTAGATGGCATCACTGCACTGTCATTTTATTATTAGATGTGATATCAATTATTCTAAAGGAGTTAACAACCTTCAAACAGTCAAATTCTGTTACAATTAGTGCTCATCATAGTTACCAAGTAACAAAGATGTTTAATGTCGCTCTTAGACACCCATGTGTTGAAGTTTTTCAGTGTGTTGGCACTGAGTTGCTCATTTCATTGTCACAGCTTCCATGTTTGAAAAGAGACGTTCAAATTTCCTTGGTAATTCAAGTTAACAGCTGCAGCTGTCATGGAGCTGTTAGTCATATTATCCAACACCTTATGGTGTATTGATAAAATATTACTGCCTATAAAAAGCTGATTTCCCCACACTGGGTTGCCAACACTAGACTGCTCTCTTTAATAGCCCTGAACACATTTGCTGCAAGCCCGACTGCTCCTTTCCAATGTAGGGACCCACTTTGTTAATGCCCCCCTCACCCACCTTGTATAGTTCAATGCCATTTCAACATTTTCCGTAATGTTCTGAGAGAATCAACACTCGGTTGGTTGGAACCCCCATGCTTGAATAATGAAATCATCTTAACGTCTTCCGGTGTGAAGAAATCATCAAATACAAACACGGAACTAATGTTACTTGAAGAAGTGCACTTAGCTTGAAATGAGTTGCCCATATCCATGGACTCTACATGTTGCTGCCACTTTTGTTGTTGTTGTTTTTGTATTACTATTACTTGGTACCATTTCAAACCAAACCTACCAGTCGTATTCAAAAAAGTATTGACTGATGGTAGGCACTTGACCAAGGCTCTTACTAAAAAAACTTTTCTGAGTAGTAAAACTAATTTTAGACTTGTAAACAGATCTTTTCAAGGTAAAGGTGAGTCATTATGCTACAAATAATCACACTGACAAGGAAAAACAGAGCTCTGACACTGTAGTTCAGCACCATCGATTTCTCTGAAACAGCTCAAAGTGCCATCATCTGTATTTATGGCTGTACCACTGTTTGCTCCAAAAGCTAAGGTCTACTTATATGACATGATGTTTCACGTTATACATACAGTGTTGCTTTGCACTACACATTTAGTGGATTTCACTCTGCAGTTAATGGTGTGGAAGGTAAAAAGTGCACATCCTGTAACGTTTTTTTGCACTTGCAAAATGTCTTCAGCAGCAGCTGTAATTATGAGGAGACAAATATTTGCAGGGTTGCTCCTGCATGAAGGTTGTCTGCACCTTTTCAAGAAATATTCCAGGTGCATATAATATCTTCTAACATTAAAATGAAATAATACCGTTTGTATGAGTTATTAAGAAAAACAAAAAAAATTTGGTTTGGAAAATTAAGGCAAAAAAATGCATAAATCCATATACCTCTGAACAGGAAGAGAAATATTTACAGGGTTGCTCGTGCTTCAATGCTCAAAAAAAATCAATAATGCACCAAACTGATTTACCTGTAATTAAGAGACAATTGAAGAAACTGTAGCTCCTGCATGTGTGCATCCTGTTACTGTATAACATCATGAGTAAGGTAACCACATGCTCCACTGGAACAACAGAAACAGTTTATGTGAAACTACACTGCAGCATGGCAACTCATATTTCAAAGACATTTACCTAAATTGGCGTTCATAAAAAATAAACGCAATGGCAGCTGTTAACCACTGCAGTGCCGACACACTGACTTAAAATAATGTTCAGAGTTAGCATCACATGTACTTCAAAAACAGCCGAATATAAACACAGCAAAGAAGGTGCTGCCTTTCCAGAAGACAATTTCTGGGCAATAAGAGGAAGCAAAGCTTGTTTGAACAACATCTTTATAACAAAAAAGTGATACTCTCTGATACTATAATAACCTAAATTATCTTTAGAAAAGTGAGAAATATAAACATGAAAGAACACTTACCCTTACATCGCCAACAGCAACCACAGTCTTTAAAGGAATATAACAAAACTACTAAGCTTTGCAATTAACACACATTATATTTTATAGATGAACTATGTTCTGTTCACAGTTCAATCGGACCCACTACTGCATGCATATGAATATCATCATGAATATGAATATTGCTTGATCAAACTGAAAGATGTTTCAAGTGTTAAAGCACTGATATTGATGATAGTTTTTCCACATTTAAATTGTTTCACTTGGTGTTTGAGCTAAAAGCAATGTATAACTTGTCGGATGACATTGTTTATTAATCAGAAAAAGCAGCCTCTGTCAGCTTGTTGGCTTAATCACAGACCCTCCTGAGCTGGTTGCACAGTAAAGCCACAGTGTGATCAGCTGCTGACCTGGGTCACCACCTCCCACTGAGTCACACTGATCCTCTAAAAAGCTTTGTTAAGCTTTCTGCCCCCCTGTTCATTAACTCTACCACAGCCTCTCTTGCTTAAACAGCAAAGGCTTTTAAGCTGGTTTGTTTTCTTCTGTATAGGACAGATGGACTCGTGGATGCTTTGCATTTACCAAATCTCAAGAGTTATTCCAGTTGACATTAAATATAATCTCAAATGCTGGTTTACTTGTTGGTCTGATGAATTATTCTTTAAGCTTAAAAAAAAAAAAAAATCTTCATTAATAAATTGTTGATAAAAAAAATAGTTACTCGTACATAATATAATGATAGATGATGCAGTGTAAAGTGTAGTTAGTGTAAAAAATATTTTTTCATGAAATATATTTCATTCATTACTCTTATGCGTCATCACTCCGTGTGCTTTTCAAAACTAGAGAAAGATTACACTCTTACACTCTCTCTTTTTCACTAATGTCTAATATCCCGTCATCTCTCTCTCTGATCTGAAAGCTAACCTCCTTGGTGATCAACAAGTTCTCAAAAAGATTCTGTCATAACATTAGTTTCACATAATATTTTTTCCCCTTAATGTGTACTGAGAAAAGCTGATTTAGTTTAATATCATACCTACTGTGTCCTCATAAATGCAACAATTACCATTGGAATGTTTAGCTTAGCTTTCAGTTAGCTTAGCTAAGCATTAACTCTGAAAACAAGGGAGAACCAAATGTGGCAGAATTCACTACAGCACAGCAAATACTTTCTGATTAAAATTTTAATCTTGTTTATTTAAGGCTTGCTGTTTCTGCCCTTTCAGTCCTTATTAACTAAGCCAATGGCCTGCAGGCAGTCGGCTTATAGCTATTTAAGAGGTAGAGATTAAAGTTGTACCTCTCCTCTCATTTTGTTGTTTTGATTTTTTTTCCAAAAATAAACTATTCTTTTAAGCAATCTGTTTTTCATTGCTGGCATTTCCACAACCTTCTTTTTTTTTCTTCTGCTCAAAAAAAAAAAAAGAGGCTGATGCTTGGAGCGCCTTTTGGAAGCTTTTATAACAGCCACTTTGACAGAGATCATAATGTCTCATTCCACACCTGAAATTTTCTATCTTAAGTGTCAGAAGTCAGACGTGCAGTCGAGAGTCAGGTTAAATTCTAGTGTAAACTCTCTCAGCTAATGTTCAACCTTTCTTGCCACAGGGGTTAACAAGCACATTTGAACAGCATTTGAAGAAAAACTGACAATCCAAAGTCACATGTCCATTAAATTAAATTAACTCAAATAATAAGGTGTAGAAAGAATTACACCACGACAGGGTTTTGGTAACCATAATTATCTGCAGTTGGATAATAGTACTTTTATTCATTTTAATGATACAGTCCTCTCTTTTATGGGCACGTTTTTACTGGGTCTTAGATAACTTAATGAAATATGGTGCTACAGTGATGGCAGCTCTCAAAATTGAAAAATAACCACTTTTAGACATTTGTCAATTATGGCAGGTTTACAACCAGGTCATGTGAAGGGTGGTAAACTGCGGGGTGTTTTTTACATTTATCAGTGGTTCTATTAAGTTCTCCAGGGGGAGATTTAAGGTCGTGGTGAATGACTGGTGACAGGTGCAGTAATAAATGTGCTTCCTCCTACAGGCTTCTGTAAGTCTGCAAAGATTAACCGTTATAAAATGTGCAGTATGAAATCTGGCCTTTTCAATATTACTGTGTTAGGCTGGAAAGTACCTTAAATAGATTTAATCAGCTGAGTAAAATAGCTTGATCAATTTTAATAGTTTTCTGTCCCAGATAGATACTTTGTGTTAATGCAATGAAAAATCAAGTTAAGAACCTCACAAATATCTTGAGTATTGAACTTTTTTTTTAACTGCTGCTGCTTAATAAGTAGCTGATTTTCATATTTTTGCATATTTGGATGAATACTTTTTTTTAATGTCACCTTTAAATGGAGCCAGCAGAATTTAACTTTTATGAAAGTCTTTTGTGAAATTGTCAGCTGGAGCTAGAGCTCCTGCAGAGTTTATACAAGGGGGCTGAGATTAGACTTCAGAGTGCTGAGGAAAAAGATGAGCGACACAGGCAGAGTTAAGGTTACGGTGTCACCTGATCTATTGTAAATTTCTTTTCTTGTACAGTTGCTGTCTGTGTCTTTTTGGGTCCAGTAATGCCAGCAGTTGGTGCAGCAAAGTGAACAGAGGCAAAGGAAATGTCAAATAAAAAAACCACACATTTTCCTACATTGGCATGTGTTTGCTTTTAGACTCCCAGGAGACTATTTGAAAACCTGCCAATCACTCACTATCAGAATAAATGCCACAGTTGAAAATACGATAAATATTTTTTTCAAAAACACTCATAAGTACCCTTTCTAATAATTCAGGATGACATTTCAGTAATTCAAACTTTAAAAATCATCCAATTTTAAAATGAAGTTAAAATTAAAAACAAACTTGCCATTATAAATACAGAAATTTTTCAGAAAGAGAGAAAATATACCAAAATTTAACAAAGCAGCTATAACAACAGCTGCCCCCATGTCCAAAGTCAAATTATAACAGTCAACCTATGTGACTGGTTCAAAAGAAAAACTCTACATCCAGGTGCTGAAGGACGATAATGAGATACTTAAATTCACGTTCACACCATAAGCTTTAAGCTGACACTATTATTCAGAGTGACTTGCAGTCCAATGAATTAAACAGGCAAATTATCTTAAAAGGTCTCCATCTCCAACATAACAAGCAGCTAAGAATAAAATGGTCAGAGGTCAGAGTCACAGTGCCCCGATAACAGAGCTAACAAATAATACTGTGCCTCATGAAGGATCATGTGTAATCACCCTCACACTTTCACACATGCACACACACCACACGCATACAGACACACCTTTTGAAGTGTAATGTATGAAAATTACTTTCTACACGATAGCACACAGCCCCCTCCCAACACTCCTTATCTCTGACTGCGTTTTCTTTATCTGCCTCCTCACCGTTGCTGTCCATTTATCAGCTGCTCTGGCATCCCTGTTAAAGCATCCCTGTGACTGGTCTCTTGGACAAAGATGGACACAGGTGGTCAGAGAAAGTGTCCACATGGCTGAGACCAGAGCACTGTCCTGGGGCTCTGGCAGTGGCCTTGAAGGCTTATCATCTCTCCACAGAAGTGCTCTTTCATGCTTTTGATCTCGTGTAAATTAGTTTCAGGCTTTTCTGTTAAAGCAATTTTCCTCCCCACCCCTGTTACAGAAAATCCCAATGGCGATGGGTATGATCAGAAAGTTAAGGGAGTGTCATTTCTGCTGCCCTCATGTCTGCAGCTGTGGCCTTAATTGACAATCTTAAAGAGCGTAGTTTATGAGATAAAAATGTGAGGAGCACTTACAAAGAAGTAACAGTGGAGGGAAATACAATGAATGAAGAGTCGTTGCTCTCAATATTTCAACAGAGCTGCCAGAGGTCAGAATGAATCCAGATATATGAAATTCATTAAATAAATAAGATAAAATAGTTGGTAGTATACTCTGTACTATTTGACAAAGACAGAATAAGCATCCTGCAGATGATAATTTTTTACATTTTTTTTTTCATGCCACCACCATCTGACTGACATTTTTGTATTTATGGCACAAGTTTTTCATATTAATTCACAAAATATTGCTAGCTTGAGAAGTGTGAAGATGGCAGCCTGAGAAACAGCAAATTTTGCTGCTACATCAACTGCTGTTGGACTGCTAGTTAAAAATGACAGTGCATTTGATCCTTGCCAACAGACAGAGGTGGTGTTCATCTGCATGTAGAATGTAAGTGTGAGATCTGATCACAAGTGGTCTTTCAAGGCACATATGTGTGCATTGTAATGCCATATGTGAACGCACCTACTTTTACTACTATCCTGAGCTGTGCACTTGTGATAGTATCAACCAGGACACATTATTATCTGATATGAACAGCTTTAACTTCTTTGATCAAAATGAAGTGTTGAACACTATATCATTGATCACTATGTATAATATAGTGGTTTGTATATAATGCAAACACAAGAAATGAAATAGAAGCCGTACAAAGCCAATTATGTCTTTTATATTACGAAAGGCTGTGCTTATAAATTTGTGTTAAAGACCCATTATCATGATTAAAAATGGTTCTAATTTAATTTAGTCCATTGGTCCTATCAGGAAAAAGATTTATTTTCATGCAGCCTCTCTAGTGAAGTGACAACACAAAAACAGACCTTCATCGCTGTACCATCATAATTTATGGGCATTTAAAATCCTCTATAAATAACTAAAGTAGTTTATCATTTAGAGTCCAGGTAGCTTTTAGAACACATATCCAATCAGGACCCCGTTGTGCAACACATATATAACTCAGAAAATAATACATTTTAACATGGTTGGTAATACATGATTCAATGTAGAATTTCAAACATCTTTAAGAACTACAATCCTTTTTGCTTAAGGTTGTGAAATCTGAAGAATCTGACACACGCTATTGAAATCTTTGAAGTGCTTTAACCTTGATCTTAAGACATACTGCAGTCTTCAATGTTGAAAATGTTTGACTCTCTTCACTGGTTGTTTTTGGTTAGTTTGCACTTACACATACAGAATAAAAGAAAAATTTAGATTGGATACCAATAGTGTCAACACCTGCACTTTTGACCAATTTATAAAGACTGTGATGGTCACACTACCTAAGTCATTCTATGCTGTATCAGAGGGATTGATACCAAAGCAATGAATGGTGTTTCACAATAGATGCAGTTTAGGCACATAAATATTTGATATTTGTACACTCTTTGCTTCTCTGTTGCTTTTTTGTGCATTGCACACAGCAATTACCTCATTAGTTTTGAGTATCCACACAAAAAACATTTAACATTCACCATTGAAAGCTCTCTTGTGTTTTGACTTACATGCAATTAACTAATCAACAGGATTCTTTGAAAAGAAAATGCCTGATAATTATAAAATCAATCAAAGGTAACACAATTGTATTAAAAAGTACCATATTAATGATGCAATTGCCTCCTGGTGCATTTCAACCCTCTAAATGTAAAATATTAGTTGATTTAAATGATAAAAAAAATCATTGGAAACAGATAGTTTTCTTGACTAAAAGCAGCAAGTTTTATTAAGTGCAAATTTTCACTCAGAAAGAGTACATATCATCCAGTCAGTGCAACAAAGCTTTGCTAGTTTAACAGGGGCTGAGCTACATTTTGCTACATATGCTGTTCATATTATGTTCAGTGTAAAAAGATTGACAGACTGACATGATTACTTATAAGCAACCCATAATTGTCAGTGACCCGTGTGATAGCGGAAATAATCAAATCCATTACTGTGTGCAGCCGTGATGGGGAATAGCATTGTGTGTCTCTTTGTGTTTATGGCAGGGGTTGAAAGTTTTTGTTTGAGTCTCTAGAGTAAATTTAATTTCTTGTTGATGAGCCCCTGCTCCACTGGTGCAAACAGAGACTGGATATATCAATGTTTGGCTTCTGCGCCTTCTCCCTCCAGGCCAAAAATTTTATCTCACATTCATTATTTGGCTTGTCATATCATATGAATTACCAGACAAGAGAACCACTTCCAAATAGTATGAATCAGTTTGCAAAACTTGAGCCACGGCATCAATAAACTTCAGCTGAAGTCGGCTTACCAGAACTGCTCTCCCAAGAATATATGATTAGGAATAGGAAAAAGGCTTTACTATAGGGACTGGGTATGATGTATGGCAGAAGGAATAATGCTTATTGGTTGTGGTCACTGTGAGGAAAGGGCCCATCTCCCTCTGCTGAGGAGTGTCACAAAGAATTTGTTTCCATTTGTGTAAGGCAGCGAATCAGTCAATTTCATCTCTGTTTCCCTTTTCTCTTCTATGCATCCCAATGAGCTTAACACAATATTAAAATATGGCAGAGAGCTGATGAGAAAAAATGAGCATAATGTCCATCTGAGCTGCTTCTGCTGCTTCTACTGTCTGTTCCAGTTTCCTGCATCCACAGGCAAGCTGCATCGATCCTTAATGCTGACGTTTTTGTAAAAGAAGAAACACGTCTACAGTATGATGCATTAATGGCTTCCCACGCACACACGAATACATACACACTCGCACACAGACACACAAAGCAAAACAGATGCATTTAATATGCTTGTCTGAAAGGTCAAGTGTTCCAAGGAAATTGCCTCCACCAACTTATTGGAGAACGTAATAAGATGGAATTGTTTATGCATCCGCTAAACACTTGTCACAATTGATGCTTTTTCCCTGGTTATTCTGCTGCATAACAGAAAATGAGAAATCACTTCAGGTTCCTTTTAATATGCTCCTGGTCACTCCTGTGCTTCATTTGGGTATGACAGAGATCTCTTTAAAGCCTGCATACACATTTGCTGCAGGTGTAATTGGTCACAGACATGTTGCAGGTGTGCTGGATATTCCAAAACACTATGCCAGAGCTTAGCTTTCCTCATTGCTATGCCACCTCATGGGATAACCAGGGAACTTGTTAGCAATTCTATCAATTTGCTGAAGTACAGGAGATGTAACAAAGAAGCACAAACTTCTCCATCATTACGCAATTCAGTTTAATACAATGGGTCTCCAGTATCCACTATTTTGACACAAATATGCAGTATTTTTAAGGAGAGTTTGTGGTATTGTTGCATCCTGTTGCATTATAATTTAACAAAATTATTCTTTTGCAAGAGGGAAGAAAACAGATCTCATTGGAAAATAATTAAAATTAACTACGTTCTGCTGAAAGCAAACCTCTTGTGGTTTCACAATGTAATGCGTGCAAGTTCCCTGAGAAACAGTCATAAGTAGTATGGTGATGTTAAGGGCAACACACATGCTGTAAATGCTAATGCATGAAGTGAAAACATCTGCTCCCTTTTTTTGTATATAGTGTGGGTTATTGCACAGTGAATGTTAATAGCGTGCAATATAAGAACTTATAAAATATAAGCAATGATTTTATAAAGTTTGTTTCAGGGACAGGAACAGCATGGCAGCTATACTTTGGCTACTTCTTCTATCTGCTTTCAGTGTTTAGCATGAGTAAATGATTCTCTGCTTAGTGGGTGGTACGCATTGCAATTTTGACTAGAGGTCAATAGTGGATGGTTGTGCATATAAATTATATGACTTTGCCACAGGAGACCATTGTTTGCATCCAAGCTCACTTGTATTTGCCTACACCTGGTCTAAACTTAAGGGGAAAGTGTGCTGATTTACACATCAAAGTCTGTTTACTCGTCTTGGTGAGTATTATGTGAAATAAGTCTTTAAGTCTTATGTGGGTTTTTTTTCTTGTCTTTATTTGAGGGCATGATCTTAAAATTTGAGAATTTGTTTGATAAATTTCTCATGTAGATTTTGTAACCACATCCCTCAAAACGCCGCCCTCCTACTTGAATATGCTCTGCCTGCACTTAGATTCGTTGTGCTCCAGCTAAAAAATTAATGCTTGCACTTATAGCTGGCCATAACCCTAACTCTAACCTAAAATCTGAACACAAAACATTTTTCATTCAATCAGTATGGATACACCTTACGATACATGATTTCAGGATGCTGTTAATTTGAAGACTGACCCAAGCTGTTAGAAACAACAGGGTTAATTAGTTAAACTTTAAAATATAGTGTATGAACATATAAAAATAGAATATCATACTGTAAACATTAAACTGTGCAAACATGGCTTTGTATAGAAAAATGATTTGCTTTAAATTAATATACTGAGTAACACTTACATGTAAACATTTGTATTCGCAAACTGCAAAATAGAGCTCCTTGGTCACACCCACTGCATACAGGTAGCAACACAGCAGAACAAAGAAGGAGAGACGCAAAATTAGTTTTGCTTCAGTTCGCTTTGTTTCACTCCTATTTCTCTTTTCATATTCACATGCACACTCATCAGTGGAAGCTAAAACAATGTTTTGCAATAAGAAATAGATGTGTCCTTTGACATGCAAAACAAAAACTACAGACTAACTGGCTATTGAAGTGTTTACATCTGTAGTGTGATAAGCTTTTTGATCTACCTATATCAAGTATTATCATATCAAGTCAGTTTTAAGTTCATGAAGCATTAAATCATTAACTGTATTATTTGACAAAGACAGAATAAATGTTATGGCAATCCCCATTGGGATTAATCAGCAAGTCTTTAAGTTTTGAAGTTCTGTGCTTTTGCTCAAATATAATGCTGCTTGTACCAGTTGCCAACTGGTGCCAAAATGCCAAAAATGTTGCTTCTCGTCTCAAATATTGATATGCGATTAATTAATTACAAAGCCTCTAATTGATTAGATTAATTTTTTTAATCGAGTCCCACCACTAATTTTATATATATTAGGGCCGGGACTTTAACGCGTTAATTTCGATCAATTAATTATAAAGATTTTAACGCGATAAAGATTT
>JAQMCX010000055.1:4292173-4306824 GCA_029814765.1 Acanthurus leucopareius | reverse complement strand
TTGATTCCCAGGAACTTAAAACTGCTCACTTGCTCCACCTCAGCTCCACTGATGTAGACAGGGTTGTGTGTCTTTGCTTCCTTTTTTCTAAAATCAACTACCATCTCTTTGGTTTTGCTGACGTTGAGCAGTAAGTTGTTTTCTGTGCACCATTCTCCAAGATGATTGATTTCCTCCCGATATGAAAACTCATCATTGTTGGAAATCCGGCCGATGATGAAGGTGTCAGTTGGAGTGCAGTTTGGTCCACCCTAACATAAAATCTTTCACATTAAAGGCCTTGTCAAGAAATCAAGGGTTAATGAACACTGAAAGGGGCTGTTAAATTTTAAAATGGTACATGAAGTGTTGAGTTTGTATTAACAATGCAATGCGGTAATTTTAACAGGACAAACTAATGAAAACAAGGTTTATGCTTAAGTTTTGTTGCATTAATATAGACAGCAAAACCTGCATTAACTCATTTATTAAAAATAAAGTCCTCATGTGGATGTTGGTTGAAGTTGCATAACAGTACCCTGTGCACATCCTGCACAACAAAACAAAGGGAAGCACCACAGTGTAGCACTGAGCTACTTGGCTGTCCTGAACTCCAAGCTTAGCTAGTTCTCTCCACCTGACAAATGCCAGTTTGCAGTAAAATCAAAATACGGCAAAACCTGTAATCTATCCAACCCTGGTGCTAATTGTCTCTTGATTCTTACTAGCTATAACCACAGGTAAGAGTGGTTTTAAATTCTTGCCAGTACTACTACCACAAATCAAAGGCACCCTCTCACAGGCACTGTGTTAAGGAAGTAAAGAAAGATGCCCATGTTACAGTTACAGAGGAGTCCATGTTCGTCGCCCAACGCAGAGCTTGTCTGCTGTTTGTGTTGTTTGAATAAAACAGAATGTCATGAAAAACCAACTTATAACTACCACTACTACAACTAACCCAACTTATTCTGCTACACATTTTACTTGATTTCGCAACAAAAGCCTGCCTGCCAAAACCCCACAGCACTGGATATCAGAGAGCTGCAGTGTGTTAGTGGAAGCTCATGCTAACATTAACTAGCAGCTGGGATCCGCATAGCATGGATCAAAACACAGCATGGACGATTCAGGAGCAATTCAGAATAACAGAGGTAACTGATGAGATCACATGTTGTTTAAGATCATATAACATTAGCAGATGTGTTTTCTTGCTAAAAGTGCGACTGTGATTGGTTTTGAATGTGGGTTTTGACGAGCGACTCCTTTCCACTCTTTCCAGTACTCCCTACCGTCACTAAATCTTTTGGTGGTACTCACGACTGGACCGTATCGGCCTACTTTCAGCCTGGCTATAACACACAGAGGAGTCTTTTACTGTGCTTTTGCATGTTTCATCTCATTTGTATTTAAAGGACTTCAAATCACATAGACCACATTACAGATGATGATCTAAAGCACTGTTTTTCTTTAAATATAGCTATTGCTTTCAGACTGCTATTACTTTATGATAATGTAATGAAGTAGCAAAATGGAACATGTCTTAATATTTTTCTATGACTTACATTCATGGTTATTAAGTATGTGGATATGAACAATATTCTTTTATTTGAACACACTCGACAGGCTCTTCAATGAAAATGTGATGGCAGACATACAGACTAGACAAATAACCGTGGCATACTAAGGCGCCATTACTTCCTGTAATACAATACTTATTTAGTCATTATAACATGCACTGTGGCAATGTGCACGTGGCATGCTGTCTTTACTCAAGAAAATGTTCACACCAGCAAGAACTAGTCTGTCTATTCTTATTGCCGATTTGCAGATTTACAGATGAGGAGTCTACCAAAAAAAGACTTTATGCCTTGCATATTACAGAAATGACTTTAAAACATTATAGAAATTCTCAGCACCACACACATTTAGGTATTAAATAAATTTATCACAGTTTGAACTGTCACATCCAAAAAACTACCATAAGTCTTATCAATGTGTGCAAGGAGTCAGACAATATTACCCATGCACAAAAGAAAAGAAAAAGCGGAGAGTTTTTCTGTGACTCTTCCTCTTCTAGGCAATATGGTTTTAGTGGTATAAAAGAGGCCAGAATGTTTTGATATTCTGTGCATTGAAAGAGGCAACATTCTGCAAACATTCAGTAAGTCTTGGCTGATCCTGGCCTACCTCTGTCCAAAGAGTTCAAGCTGCTTCCATTTGGCTGCAGATACAATCTGCCAGGATGCAAAACTAGTATACAAAATAACTCCCTTGGTCCTGCTTGCCTTTTAAATAACTCATAACAGTATGTCTTTTGCATATATTTCATAGACCTTTTTAGTTATATTTTTCCTGATTATGTGGTCATCGCTGGCTGCACAATGACCTTGACCATGAAAAAGTCTAAATTTAGAAGGATTTGTGCTAAACAAGTCCCAAAGTACAAATTAAGAAGTTTTAATAATTTTTGTTTTATTTTACTCTCCATTTATTTTTTTTTAGTATTTATTGCTCAAGAAATTAAAATTTTCTGTGAGATATTTATGGCAAACAATGCTTATAGGCATGAAGTCAAGTTTGTTTAACTGTCCAGTTAACTTTCTGGAGACTTGCTGCAGGCTGCACACTCTCTGCAGCCAAACTACATTTTCTCTGGTTTTGGCCAGAAACAACTGGGCACAGCTAATTAAACTGTTACCAGAGTGAAAGACTGAAAAACGAGAGGATTAGAAATGACTGTTACAAATTATGTGATGTGTGGTTAATTAGCAGGATAATAAAAATAAATAGTTTGTATGTATGCATGTATGGATGTTAATATATCATAATAAATAATAAATGAAGTCTTACACAAAGTGAAACAATAGTGAAAAAATAATAACAACTGAAACATAGTTTGTGAAGTTTAATGTTAAACTGCATGACTTGATTTTTTCACACATCAGATACATTGTTAATATTTACATCAAACAATCTCTAAATAAAAAAGAAAAAAATGTTTCACATCATGTCATATTTTAGCCTGGGCAACAAAAAGAGCTCATGACCCTAATACTTGCTAAGCTATTATCCTTCCATGAATGTACAGTAAACGTCAAAAAAAAATGTGCTTTAGATCTATATATATATATATATATCTTTAAAAAAATAAAATGTTAACAGTCTTACAAAACACAAAACAAGGTCAAGGGTAAAAAAAAAACCAAACATGGCAATTCTCTTCAGGACATTCGAAATAATTAAATGTGACTGAAAACATAAGGATTCGATGGTTAAAGTGATCACATGAAAAAACAAATGCAAAATGTAAATGCCATTTTAAGCATACTGTTCAGCAGATCATAGCACTTGCACATAATAATAATAATAATAATAATAATAATAATAATAATAATAATAATAATAATAATAATATTTAAAGGAAGGATCTCATGAATAGTAAATGTGACACAAAAAGACAAAGTAGTGTTTCAGTGTTTTTTCGCACAGCAGGTACAGCAATATCAAACTCCTTCAGCAGTGCGAGACCACTGCCTAAACTAAATGCTAGCACACATATCAAGCCATTGCAAGACAACTAGGTGAGCACAGGAGAAAGTCTCACAAGTTTTACTCTCTGCATTAACCATCACCATTAAGAGTAAACACTAAATTACCTTCAACACCTCAAGGATTTTTTTTTTCACAATGAGCACAAACACAAGTATTTCTTTTCCTAATTTTTTTTTTTTTCCAAACGTACATCTGACATGGCAAAAAATGTGAACTCTCAGTTTATGCAAATGTTGTGTCTAGAGGGCTTGTGTGTAGGAGGCAGTATCCTGAAATTGGCTCGTCAAGCACATTAGCTTATGTATGGTCTGAAATGAACAGTCACAGTGTAAAATGGACTCTGGAAACAAGTGGAGTGCTATCATATACAACTAAACTGTCTCTAAAAAAATACAGTAGCAAGCTTTTCTCTAGAGAGTTTCTTAAACTGATTGAAACTCTTTAGGCTATATTAGTACAAATCATACTAAAAAAAATATTTAAATATGTTAAATGTGTGGGCTGTCCTTGAAAAAGTCTTTCCCTTTAGGTATGAGTAGAACAAGTTAAAAACAAGGCTATTCTAGCTGTTCTCTTCCTAGGACAACCCAGGTATGTGATTGTCTTCACCTATTGCATCGGCATAAATTACAACTCCTGTTGGTTGATAACTCTACACGAACACAAAGGACCCACAATGCAATGAGTCCAAAACCAGTCATCATGAAGAACTCAAGTTTTTTACATACAGATATGGAAAATACAGCATATGGCAAGCGATAATGTAAACTGGGAAAGTTTAGCATGTTGCCAATTCAACTATGTTTATTTCCCATCAGAGAAGGTAGTTTAAATGTAAACGCTGGAACAAAAGCAAATGGACAAAAACTGAAACTATATGTCTTTGGCAACTACTGGTAGATGATAATAATAATAATAATAATAATAATAATAATAATAATAATAATAATAATAATACATGAAGGAATAGAAGAAAGTAGATACTGTCCGTTCTTAAGCCCTTTGTATTTCTTTACAGCTAATGAGGATAACATTCGCCTTTAATAGTTGGCAATATTCAGTCAAACTTTGTAACAACAAAGCTATTATAGAAAGTAATGAAGGATTCAGTTGAGAGACTGCCAATTCACATTTTCATATAACAACCCTGTCATTTACCGTCATTAAAGGGGTAGTCCATGTCATTATGGTTTGATAATTAACTTTACAAATCAAATGGCATTTGTTTTTTGTTTTTTTTCACCAGAACACACTTGATCACACATACAGTATAGTATTTGACTTTCAACGAAGCAAACGTATGATTGACTGACAAACAGAAAACAAACAAAAGAAGCACATCGCTATAAAATTTCACTACCACTGTGGGAAATATAAAATAAGAAGAAAAAACGCATTTTGAGTGCTACAATTCTGTACATGGTTTAGATGGTTGGCAAAAATATTCAAAATTGAGGAAGCAATCAAAATAAACAGGATGTGTGGGCATGTGAGGGGTGAAGGTAGAGTGATGGAGGAGGGCAGTTGGTGAGCTGGGTCCTACAGACAGCCTGGAGTAAGCAGTGCACAAAACACAGGGGATTTAGGGCCACAATTTACAGACTTTTTCATCATCTGAGATGAAAAGGTGTTTTCAGCTTAGCAAATAAACAGTAGCAAGGTGGGAAAGGATGCGCATCCATTCAGCAGAGCTTTGTTTACCATGAAGGGTATGTGGCACTATCATGTCACCTCTTGCAGAGCTAAAAGTTATGTGGCATGTCACACGGATTGCTCCTTAGGGAACGTGAATGGAGCTCGAGGGCCAGGGGCGGTGAAGCTCGTGTTGGAGTACATGGGCTCATTGGGTGGGTGCTGCTGGTAGGGTTGCTGAGGCAAGAAAGTAACAGGAGGATAGGCTGGAGCAGGCTGAGACTCGGGGAAGTTATCCATGTTGCAGACACGTTGGTAGCTCATGTATTCAGCCGGGTTCAACAGCTCTTCTGGACACCTCCCAGAGTCCTGCAAGGAGGAGACAAAAGAAGAAGAAAGAAGATAATACTACAAGGTCACAGGGTTACTTTTATCTGAGAAACGCTGACCGAACCCAAAATGAGAAATTACCATTTCAGTATATTTATCACACAACAGAACACTTAGTTTTTATGAGACATTATAAGCACAATTTGGTAATGTCACACTTCAGCAGTATTTTCCTACTGATTAGCACCATACAAACTCAAATTTAACCATTGTTTTAGTACATTGTCATGAAAATATTCCCCAATAATTGTCAAGCACAATGCCAGAGGGGTTGGAGTAAATAAAATTTGTATTCATGCTATTCATTTTTAAGTACTTCAAAAATATTGTTTCTTCTGTTTTTGTCATTACCTCTGTAATGACTTGGCAAACTGTAAAAAAAGTGATTTATAATTTCTTTTTAACTGTTATGTTTGGAGTAAAGGAAATGTCATTACAGCACCAGATGTAGCATTAAATATGTCTTAAATGCATAACTAGTCACTAATTTTTTACTGTGAGGGCCCTATTTTCATGAATCAGAGGATGCAGACACAGATGGTGGTGCAAACTGGTTGAGGCCAGCTGGAGTTTTGGTAATGTGGCTTCACAGTTGTGACAGGGGTTGGATGGAGATACAGAAAATAGTGTTTGGTTTGGGGCTTGTGTCAGTCATCACATATCAACTTAGATCTCTCTGTCTGGATTTAGATCAGGATTCTTTAACTCTTAGCATTAATCCTAGAATAAAAATCACTTTTGTCAATTGCCTGAAATTTGTTTAACTTAACTGGTTTACAACATTACATTCACTTTGGTGTACACATTACAATGAAGTCAACTGTGTCAATATTTGGAATAAACATTGTCTATTTAATGTTGTAATGGCTTCTGGGCACTCCAGCAAGAATTACCCTAGATGATTTCAACAGGGTCTTTGTCTCAGACCACAGAAACCTCAGTCCAGAGCCGCAGAGGACATTGTTTTATTAACGTATTTACTTGACTTAATATCACATGTTCAAACAGAATTATGAAATTCTCTGAATAAAATACACTTGTGTCTGTCCTGCCACAATCAAATCAATCCAAAACAACTGCAGCCATTTTCCACTGTGTCTGAGTAGCATCATGTTTTAGGATGCATCAGTTGTCTGTCTTTCATCTCTTAGAATTCAAAATGCAATGCTTCCAGTGCTCCTTGAAGGTTTTAATGGCTTTAATGATCTTTAATGGAGCTGGGTGCACTGTGTCCTCTGGGTGTCACCCATCATGCTGTGCATACTTGGAGTATGGTTTCCCAGCTGTAACTTGAAGTTCAGAGTTAGAGACAACATACTTGCACAGTAAAACAGAATAAGAATTTGTTAACATTTTTCAATATTCTGTGCTGGAAGTGTAAGCTTTTAGTCAAGGTACTGACAGTGGATGAGGAATGCTTGAATGTGTTATGATTGATTATGAGATGACATTTATTAAATGCAGACATTCAAAAAAAAAAAAAAAACGGATGAAAGTGAAAATGGAACTTACGAATATTCCTCAAGCATCTCTACATCTACGAAAACGATGATCCCAACTCTGGAAATGTTTGGCAGGGCAACAAAACCACAAACAGACTTAAATCTGCCTAAAACTTGTATCATTAAAATAAAAACTGGAGCAACTTAACAATAAACCTGTCGCACCAAAATAAAGATTTACTGGGTAAAGAACAGGGAGTAAAACAAGGATGTTTTTTACAAGCAAGCCAAAATGCATCTTATGAAAACTGAAGACCTCTTACTGAAGTCTAACACGTGTGTTGTGCCAACAGTTAGAAATACAATTTTGCGTTCATTTAATTTAGCTGCTCTTAATTGTACTGACAATATAAAGTCTGAGGGATAAAAAGATTGACACAATACTCAGGAGAAGAGGCTGCAGTTTATAGACACCATGGGAGATAAATGATTAAGACAAGCAATGTGGATCTCAGAAAGACAAAAGGGTGAGCAGTTATCTTGTGTGAAGGTAAATTTGTGTTTGCACAGCAGAAGACATGCAAGTAAACCTCTCCTGACACACATGCTGGAAACATTGACAGAAGTGCCTGAGAGTCGTATTTACTTCAGGTCGTTATCAAGGACAATTCAAGCAGCTGAGGAAAAGGTTCATTCCTTTGCTTTCTGGGAGAACACTGGTGACTTTAAACCAAATTGAAACCAACAGTCTGAGAAGCGCTAAACTTTCTGAACTTTTGTCTCAAGATATTTGGGATTTTAGGCCTGACACTTAAGCAAACTGGTGCAGATCAAAGTCTGAGGGAGGGATATAGTGTCACTTTGAAGAAAAATCCAGTCAACCCCACAAGTTGCAAATGCATTAACTAAGCCACTCTCGGACTGATGAAAACAATGTATAAAGTTTGTTCACTTTAAAATACATACTAGTTTTCTGGAGCAACAGCATAACATTTAAGGAAACATGCGTATTTGATCTCTTCCAGTTAATGTATATTTTATACACTGTCGCTGGAGCAAGCAGTTAGCTAGCTTATCGCAGCTCAAAGATGGAAAACAGCAAGTCTTGCTCTTTGAACAGCAATCAAATTGACCTATCAGCAGCTTACAAAGAAACACAATATGGGTCCTACTTTCATCAATCTTCACAAAGCACAAAGGCCAGAATGTGCTTGGAAAAGAGATTTCTAATATTATAAATGTCTCTACACTGGTATTATGTGAACTGCTCATTTATCAATTTATCAACAGCACTGATGAAGCACAACATCTCAGATGTTGTGGTGTTGATAGATGAATTGCATCAGGAGATTTGAATGTGTACAGTTAAATTTTACATAATTAAGAAACAAGCCAAGCTGCTGTATGTAAATAAAGGTAACCTTTGGTGCATCAATGACATAGTGTCACAATCTGTGGCCTTTGCTTGACGGGCTAGATTACTAAACCAGAAGAGTAGGTAAAAAGGCTTTTGAACTGTTACCCCTTTATGAGTAATTTAATTGCAATTGATTTGTAATTAACAGCTCCTGCATCAAATTTAACAAACAAAAGTCAGCTTAATTTTTTAAATGATTAACTGAATCACATGGTTACATTAAAAAATTGGTTTTAATTTTTCATCTAAGAGAATGAAATAGGTAAGATATCTACGAAACCATTTCTGTAGGATTTTGAATGGGTTTGTTTATGTGTGCTCTTGCCTATTAGAGCAACAAAAATAGTCCTCGATGTAGCTGCACTGCACTTAGACTTGTTTTAAGCTGAGGGGAGTGTAATTTCACAAAAAAATTACAACAAAATTGAACAGCACAAGTTTTACTTTTACTGACACACATCTTGCTGCACTGTTTCATCCGTGTCCGCAGAGCCAGGTTCATGATGAGCCACAAGATAGCAGCAAGACCCAAAAGCAGAATAAAGCTCCCTGGGCTGTACTAAGTTGCAAATAGGCTTTGATTTATGGATAGATCAACTGTGCATCATTAAAAATAGGACTACATTTTGCTTTTTTGGTCCATACAAAAATTCAAAATGTAAAAATGACATGTTGATGTATTTTCAATGTGTCTTACTATTTATTGTAATAATCTTACAAAAATCTCCTCATAGGCAGACTTTCATACTTTTGAAAGTACAAAAAACTTGTTTTCTTTCTTTAACTTTAGGTTAAGCTAGACAAACCACCTCCTAGTGCACTGGACAGGAATGGATAATGCAATAGGAGATAGATATTTCAGGTCTAGATATATGAAAACAAAGTTCATACCATCATTTGTTCACTTTATGAGGATTACTCTGTGAGGTTTCTTAACTTTTTTTTATAAATACACCTAATGGACAGAGTTAGTTTGTGGAGGACTATTTGAAGTGTTTGACATTACACCATAATGGTCACTATTCCGGTTTTCTGCAGATAGTGAAGTGACTGCAGGAGTGACTGTATTTGAAAATGAGGGTGGGGCTCAGGGAAAGCTAGGAACTGAGAACCTGAGGGGACCATACACCTCCACCTATACCAGTGCTTCTCAATTGTTTTCTGTTAAGCCCCCCCTAGGAAGAAGAAAACATTTTGCGCCCCTCACCCTCCGCCATGACTACAAATAGTATCATTTGTCTATAAAATTGTTACAAGTACGCAGAAAATTCTTGCTTTCGCCTTTCGCCTTTGCTTCATGCTCCACAACTAATTCAAAACACAATTCATTGGACGTGTCTTTTGAGCTCATCTGTTTTCCATCATTTATCATTTTTCATCTTTAAAAGCAAGAGTGAATAAATTTTAACCTCTCATGACTTTTGAAAACAGTGATCACCCAAGACACAGCAGTGTGAAAATGCCACTGCCAACTACTTCAGCGGATGTGCAATTACACTTTGTTCTGGTACGGCAATGAAAAAGCAAATGGTAGTTTCGCTGTGCATGTTTTCCGGGGTCACTCGCGCCCCCCCTGGCATTTCACCACGCCCAACTATTTGAGAAGCACTGCTTTACATGAACACATGAAGTTTTGTTTATTTTTTTTGTTGACAGTTATACAAGAACAACCCACCATATTATTAAGTTGACACAGAACTATTTTTCAGTTGCATGTTTTGAATTTGGGGCACAGTGTTTTTAGTAAAGGCCCTTGCTTTAACCCCAATGAACAGATTTAAACTGATGTCTTATGAGAGCTTCCTCCTGTCACCTCACTCCAGTTTCATGCTTTTTGAATGCTAAAGCAAAATATGTTTGGAAAACTCCAGAAATCACTGTTACTTGATATCTGTAATTTATTTTAAAAATCTACTTTCTGCGTCATATTCCTACACATTACTACACTATGTTTGCAAAGCTGCAAGTCTGACTGTAAAGCCATTGTGACTGTTGGAGAACAAAATTTATGAGATTCAAGATACAAAAAAAAATAAAAAACAAAAACAAAAAGAAAAACATGGCTTTAAAGTAGACCAGTCCAGTTTATTAAACATGTATTTCACAAAAGCTACGATTACACCTCAGAAGGAGTCTCTCAGAGTGTCTGTTTCTCCTACGAGTTAGAACAAGACCCTCCAGATATACATTTAAATATGTATTCAGTATAAAGGATATCATCCTCTTTGTTCAATTCTCCATACTTTATTATATACTGAATGACTTGAGGGTTGAAAGGGCAAGAAAGCTGTAGCATGATTTGGGTCTTTGTGGGTACTTTTGTGGCTTTTACCTTGAATTAGTGTGTCTGTATACCAGCCTCTTGCTCTTGCTCTTTCTTTTATTTTTTCTGCTGTATGCATTTGTCTATGTTCCCTTTATGCCTTTATGTTTAATACTTTGTTTTTCCCAACCATGTTTGTGTGTGTTTGTGTGTATTGCACAAAGAAGAGCAAGCCAAGTAGAGTGGAGCTGGCCAATGTAGTGTGGAAAGAGCTGCAGTCAATGCTGTGGAGTCAATGACCCTCGAGCCAGTGGAAACCCTGCAGGAAAAAAACTCCAAAAGTACCCCAGCATCCACTGAGCGCTGCTGGAGACTGCTGCTGCTCCACACTCCACTCATCCTGCTCAGCTCCCAGTTCTATTTCTGAAACTGAAGGAAAATCAGTCATCTCTGATGTTTAGCTATTCCTCTGCCTGTGTAGTGTTACTGGTCCCCATAGATAGATAGATAGATAGATAGATAGATAGATAGATAGATAGATAGATAGATAGATAGATCATTTGCAGAGTTGCGGGTGAAACTTAGTGGATTTGAAGCATGGCACATCCCCATTAAAACCCAATTTTTTAACTACCAGAGTTAGTCAGGCTTTAACAGTTGGTTCAGAGCATCTAAGTGTATCTCCTGTTTGCCCTTCCACAGCAACTCTCGCACACGCATAGTCTTTAGTCAATGCCCACCACTTCTTGCTTATGCTCAACACTGCCCATCAGGAACACTTCCCTAAGTTGACTTCTTGTCCAGTTTTAAGAAGTTTTTAGCCACTATTTAGGTACTAAATAGTGGTTGTTTTAAAAGATAAAATTTAAAAAAAAACTTAATTTTCACAAGAAACCATCTTTTCTGGGTTTTTTACCGGTTTTATTCAAGAAGATTTCTTGCCTTAGAGGTAGGAGAGACTTCTGTGATCATTCTGGCTTTCACTGAAGCCTAATTTAACTCATACCAGTCCTGCATTGCATACTGGCTCTGGGGAGATGGCATCCTCCTTTAAGTGGGCCTAGGCTGGGTGGTGGCCTGAACTTTTCTGTTTTGTGGCGGGTGCTCTCTGTCGGTGGTCTGGGTAATTCTGGGGTGCTCCAGGCACTGTGCCCGTGAGGAGCTTTGGTCTCTGGCCAGGCTGGGGGCTATGCTCTTCTTGGTCTCCTTGGGGTTTCATCGCCTGGCTGGGTGGGGAGGGGCCAAGGCAGCCTCCTGCTGTCTCCCCTACAGAGCATATGGTTTCATCCAACCAAAAGCCAATCTAGCGGAGACTTTTGAAAAGCTTGGACAATCTCTTAAAATACCTACATATGCACCAAATGCTTTACAGACATTGCAAATAGCGGGCTGTCTTTGGCGAGATGTGTGTATGCTCTCTGGAATAGAAACTTTTTCAGACGCCCCAATTAATTCAATTAAAAGTTCTTATTCATTTAAATACTCATATTCCTTATGACAGAGTAGGTAGAGTTGTAACCATATTTAACTCATGGATATTAATCAACTCCGACCCAGAATGTACTTAAAGCTAATTGAAAACCCCTGTTTTGAATTTTTCAAATTTAACTTCCTGGGCTGGGAGTGATGCTATTGGTTTTAAACTGATGCTGTGCCAATCAGAAGCACTATGGAGGAAGGCTAGTTTTGTAGCCCCTGCACCTGTTACATGTCCACTGAAGTGTGTCTGCTAAATCCCTGGAGGATGCACTGCATTAAATGTATTCCCGAGTATAATAGTTTGTACATCAGCACCTTGCACAGTAGTTGCTACAGAGTAAATAAATCCCTTGCTCTAAGTCATTCAGTTTTCTATTCCGGCTCAGCTATCAGCTATTGGATGGCTGTCCGATGAGCTGCGGAGGAAGGACTCACTGCTGGCCACCTTTAAAGCTCGGCTCCCGACGTTGTCCGGCTGGCTGGAGACCTCACAGACCGGTAAGCTACAACAGCATGGCGCTGCTGCTACACTGGGGGACACCGTCCTCTGGGAGCCTTCCTCCTCCACCTGTCAGCGGCCTTCCTGCTCTACTCCGAGCAACAGGACTCCTTGGACCGAAGTTGCTGTCCGCAGTCGGAAGAGGGCTCCTGGCGACGCTTCGAGCGGAGCTCCCCCCTCCTTCAGCATCCCCCTCACCAACAAATACTCGGCACTATCCATGACCGTGGAGCCGGTCAGGGTGCTGGAACAGGGAACTACCCCTGCCGATACCGATGCCTCCCCTCCAACGGGTGTCATGCCCCCGCTGACAGACACCACAGCCTTCCCTCCACTGACAGCTGCCTGCGCCCCAGCAGATGGGCGTCCAGCATCAGCCTTCGTCCCTCCGCTCCTCAGCCCAGCGGAGGCGGCTCCTTAGAGATGCTGTGCGGTGGATACCCATCACCACCGGGCCGCTAATGGGGACGATGGGGTCAGCGGACCGGCCACCCCCCCTGGACAACGGGCTACAACTCTCATCATCGGAGACTCCATCCTCCGGAATGTCCGTCTGAGGGGGGCGCTCACCCTGTCCTATTCCGGCGCCACCGTTAAAGATATAACGGAAAAAATCCCAAACATTCTGGATTCTCACCCCCAGGTAAACCGTGTCGTCATTCATGTGGGCACCAACGACACTTCCAGACAACAGTCCGAGATTTTAAAGCAGGACTTTACGCAGCTTTTTAACAGACTCTCACAGTCCCAGCTGTGTGTTTTTATCTCCGGCCCCACCCCCACCTGTGGCAGGGGCATTGGGCGTTTCAGCAGGCTGCTCAGCCTGAACACCTGGCTCTCCTCTGCCTGCAGCATCCACAATGTCGGCTTCATTGACAATTTTGATGTCTTTTGGGAGAGGAGACATCTTTTTGGAAATGATGGCCTTCACCTAAACAGGGCCGGCACCTGCGTGTTGTCCGCCAACCTGGCATACGGTATGCAACACACGCACATCACCACACTCTCCACCACTCCAAATCTACACAGACTGACCCGTCCGCTACTGATTGATGTCCTCCCGGTCCCAGTTCCTATGTTTTTAGTTCCATCTCTCATCATAGCACACACAATACTGGACTTGGACCGTCTGTTTTCACTAACAACTCACCAATTCCCATCATCATCACCCAGCGCTTGCAAAGGAGTTCTCACAATGTTCACTCTGTAAACTTCAATAACCTCAGACCTCTCCCAAAACATCAACAATCCACCTGTACAGTCCGTAGACCACCTGCCACCATCAACGTGGCACTTTTAAATGTTCGCTCCCTTGCAAGCAAATCTTTTATTATGAATGACCTGATTTTAGACAATAAGTTAGATTGCATTCTTTTAACAGAGACATGGCTTGGCACAGACGCACCAGTTGTTCTCACCGAGGCTTGCCCACCAGATTTTAACTTTTTATTTTCTACCAGGGGCGGTAAAAGAGGAGGTGGAACTGCTTCAATTTGTAAAAATACATTAAACTCAAAGGAAGTGTTTTTTAACAGCTACTCATCGTTTGAGCTTCATGCCTTTGTTTTTAGCAGTCCTCCTATCCTTTGCATTACTGTTTACAGACCACCCCGCCACTCCACTTCTTTTATCAGTGAATTTTCTGAGCTTTTATCAATCATACACGCCACCTATAACAGAATTTTAATAACTGGTGATTTTAATCTGCACATTGATAACATCTCCAACCCACTGTCGAGAGAATTTTTAAATCTTTTAAACTGCATGGATTTTAGCCAACATGTAACACAGCCGACTCACAACAGAGGACACACCCTGGACCTGGTCATAACCTATGGCCTGTCCACTGGTGTGTCCTCTGTTGTTGACCTGGCTGTGTCTGACCACTACTGTGTGTATTTTAATATCACCAGTTTTAATCATCAGGAGGCCCCGGTGAGAACGGTGAGGAAACGCTATCTTACTTCCGAAGTGGTTGCAAATTTTATCGAGATTTTA
>JAQMCX010000055.1:4278429-4292073 GCA_029814765.1 Acanthurus leucopareius | reverse complement strand
AGTGGATTTGCTATCTTACACTTGTGGCAAAAATGACGTTTGCGCCGGGTGTAAGATAGCAATGACACATGCGCCACCGGCGCAAACGCTGTGCGCCAGTGGCGCATGTGTGTGTTTGCATTGTTGCTCTTTCTCTTCTGCCTAAATATCAATGGATATTTGAATGGGCTTTTTGTTAGACGCTGGGAATATGTAATACAAGCTTCAGAGTTTTTCATTATTTTCGTAAAGATTTAAAATGCATACGTAAATATCCAGCTTGTGATTTTGAAACTTTTTATGTGTCTTAAGAAGGATAGTTACTAACAAGTGAACAAATGAGACTAGAGAGATTTTCAAGAATGTTAAACATCATCATCATATCAAACATGCCATGTCTTATGCACTCTCTAGTCTGACTTTACAGCTTTGTTTTGTGGACACTTGCACTCTAATGGACTATTTAATCTTAAACTTTCCAACTTGTAGATTCATCAAGTTAAAATGTGTGCATAGTGTAGTAGGCAGTCACATTTACACTTCAAGAATAATAATATGTTCATTTTGTAAAGATTACCTTGCTAAACATAACATGTATTAATGTACCTAAGCAAGTAAACTTTTGTGCAAATACAGACCTTATTTCCTGCAATAGTCCAAAAGCTAATAAAAAAATTCCACTGGCTTTTGGTTGAGATTTTGTCAGTGCTAACTGCTGGGTCTGTCTTTTAAAACTACGTCAGCCCTGTGACATTCATTGTCATCAAAGTCACATTTCTTGGACTATGTTTTTGGCTTTAAATAAGTGTCTTTAAGTCCAAACTTTTACAAAAATTCAGTCAGTTTGTTATTTGCAAGTGTTGGACTTCAACACAAAAAGTATCCTAAAATCTGTTTTAATTTATAAATTTCAATAAAAAAGATGCCTCATGCTCTTGTGCATCAATTGAAATTGCCTCTAACCTTCATTAATCAATACTATTCATGGCTGTTGTCTATATGTGTAGGCTGATTTTTAGTAGAAATCAAGCTGAATGTTTTGATTTTTCTAGCATTTTCCAGAGTTTCAACATCAAACTCTTGGCACAGAATGATGGGCCTTGATCTTTTAGGACAGCAGCATATGAAAACTAAAGACTTATATACTCTTCTTACTTTCTAAAGGTAAGTTTAATGCACAGAAGAGCATGATTATTCACAGTCCAACTGTGTTAATAAATGTGTTAATAAAGCCTGAATTTTTGGGGGGCCAAATCATAATCATTCCCTAAATTTAACCAAGTGTTATTGGCACCCGACATAAACCAAGTGTTGTCAACATGTTCAACATAGCTGTGCTTTGCAAATACACAGTGCCAACATTTTTTTGATTATTTATTTTAATAGAAAAGCCTTTGTTGTGGACTTAATAAATGTTTTGTTGTTAATTAAGCTAATTCTCACCCTTTCATTAGTTGATCTTAGAAGACGCCAACACTATGGCAGTGCATTTTTTCTCTTTAATCTACTCCTCTGTGGTATCTGAGCACTGCCATTGTTTTTGTATCATTATTTCAACCAGCCTTTTAGCTTCAATGTTTTTTACTTCTCAACACAAAGCCCTTATCTGCAAGTCTCCTTACAGATGAGACTTGCGGCTTTGTGAATGCATTTTGCTTTTTGCCCCCTTCTAAGAAGCTGTAAATGGAAAATGCATATGCTTTATTTTCTGAGACTGCTGTGAATGGCATCAAGCATCACTCTTGATCCAGTGTTTCCTTAATGGCCTGTACCTCTTTTTCCAACTTATATTAGAGCAGTAATTGGCCATTGGCCCTGTAGGTTTGATTGAGATATGTGTCATATATTTAGTATATTATATATATATGTTATATTTAGTGTTTGCTACAGTACAAACCACATTCACCCAAAAGTCAATAATCAGAAAAAGTGTCAAAAGTAAACTTATTAATAAAACAATTTTTTAAAAAGCTTCATTTGGGTGTAATATGATACTCATTTCAACCAGTAATTATGTTAAATTATTTCAATTATTTTCCATTTGGAAGCAAAAGCATTATACTAAAAAAAAAAAAGAATGACTTTGACAGCCTGGATCCCTTTGTCACCTTCCCCGTATGTTCACATTTCAGTTCATTCAAAATCCACAAAAAGTCTGAAAGTAATGAAAGATAAGAGCATCTAGTATCCAAGGCTTTCTACCTTTTCTTTCTACCTAATAAACAGAAACTGGAGAAAAAAATAATCAAGATGCAAATTACACCATTTACAGTCTAACTTCAGTCTTAGCCCCGGCCTTTTTTCTTGCTGAATCACAGTCTATCAAACACCAAAAATCAAACATGAGACAAACATGCTCAAGGTCCTCCAATCTGTTTTTTTTCCATCACTTTTACAACAAGAACAGAAATTCCACTTCAAAACTGTCTAAGATCCAACAATTTTTCTGAGAGAAACTGCAACAGATATCTACAAGTGCTTCATTTTGTGCACTTGTGAATTTTCTGTTACTAAATTGTAAGTGTTCAAAAATGGTGTCAGTGAAGGCCTAATTTAAACCTTACCAAGCTGATCTGAGCTGTGTCGTTTCACCTTTTTTGTCCTATTAGTCTCCCTCTTCCCTGCTTAAATAAAAACTTGGAGATTCCTTCCAAACTTTATACAAATGGAACACTAAAGAGGACAAGGAGAATGTTCTCAAATGCATAAAGTTAAAACTACAGCTTAATCTAAATGAAATCTGGCTCACCTTGAAGTCATTTTAGTCACCAGTATGTTGATAACCTTGGAGAAGTATGGCCCAAATAGGCTTTTATATCTTTTAATGTAATAACTGTCATAGCAAATGAACGCTAGAAAATACAATTAGGCTGCAGTTAACAGATGGATGATTTATTTCACTGATTACCTTTAAGTCACGGAATAAAGGTGAACTTAAAAACCTTTATTCTTCTCAAAGAGTATAATGAGGATTTTTTCACCCTGTGTATGAACTCATAGTTCAGTCTTTGGCTCAGCAAACAAAGATTTTATTGAATGGAGTAACCCTGTGACAGGAGCAAGTGAGGATGAGGCTCGGTGTAGTTTTACAAACAGAGATGTCAACAGATCAGAAAGACTTTCATGCTGAATCTATTCTGATGCTGCAGTGTCCAATCAATTACAGAGCCGCCGACTGAACACCTTGTCAATGCTGACAATGCTCATAAGAATCAAATCTGTTTTCATTTTTCTGTTATTTGAACTGTTAAACATGTGTTCAGGTTTCAAACATCACTTCTGCCCAGTGTTGGGACAAAAATGAATTCATGGTGTACAAATCTTGAATAAATGTTTCTTATACTTTTTTTTTTTTAAATAAAGATAAAAAATATTTACTATAAGACATGAGCATATGCCTTGCACACTTATTATTTCAACACAATGTAATACCAAAAAGTTCAATGTTCTTAAAACTTCAGGATGTTTTTCAAATTCAACTCTTCCTTGTTATATTAAAGATAGAATTCACTGTTACCATTATTTCAAGAAAAATTTAGATAGTGTGATGAGAACTTTTAGTGTGATTAAAATGAAGATCCCTGTTTGACTTTGAGACAGAAGAGACTCTGTGTCAAAAGAATTACTGTATGTTTTGCTATAGATATTTTGGAAGATTTTGAGGAACTTCCTTCATCTTTCATCTGCCAATGATTTAATGCCAAAGATAAATCTGGGATGTTTATATGGACTGTATGCACAAGGTTTTGTATTAAAGCTATAAGCAAGAATATAAAAATGAGCAAATTTCCGTCTGCTCTTTTCTAGTAGCTGTGCTGTGTATTTAGTCTGATTGTTAAATTTCTTTATTCCAGGTGACCACATTAATGTTTCATTAACTCAAATATTTGAGCATGTGTCTCAATAACCGGCCTGAATGTACAGTTTAACTCATCAAAGAGATGTTGGTGAAAGGATTTGTTACGGTACACTGACAAACTGACCTACATGAGACTGTGTCCTTGACTTGCCCTGCATTTAGGAACTGAATCTGTTTCATGTGAGCTGACTGACTGAAGGGAATTTTCTGTGTTCTGTTTTATTATCTGTGTGTTTATTTGCTGAATAACTGTCAGAAAAGGCCTGTTGACAACAACAGATGTTACTATTATTCATCATGAATGAGAAAGAAAATGCAATTGTTACTTATTGGTTTGTATCATTAATTCATGAAACACATATCATCTAGAAGCTTGTAGTTAAGACCAGGGAGAATAGAGACAGTCTCCTGACAACCAGCAGTTTTTTCCAGAGAGCTGCACTCATTGCTTCATTGTCTCTTTTGTTTTTATTTGCTGTAAAGCCTCAAAGTTTCAGTAACAATAAATTTGTTAGCAGTTTACCAACATCACGTCACATGATTTCTGGCCACTTATCAGGTATAAATGCAAACAGTGTCTCCCGTTTCCATCTGTCAGTGAATACCTAATGTAGCTTTAAATTCTTGCTGCCTTTTGGTGCTACGACTGCAAATCTCCTCAGTCCAACAGTAAAACCTACACTGCAGATAGCAATGCGTTCTTCCATCCATTGGTCGAAGCTGCTGGTGTATATAATGGTGTGTTTTACTCACAGTTTTTCAAAAAGTACAAGCAATTCACGCTAGTTAGAGGTTTTATTTTTAAGGCTTTGTGTGCAATAATGTATCTTACAGCTATGTTTACCTTGCAGGATGAAACCTAAATAATAGAAGAATTGCCGCGAGAATATTTTGATGACTGACACTTTGTAGGCAACAGCAGCATGTCTCAACAGTCAGAGAGGGCCTACTGAATTATCTGCCTTAGAAAACAGGCTCACCACTGTAGCAACACAACAATTTGTACCTCCTTACATCCTGCTTTTGCTGTATGTGTATAATGACAATTTTAAGTGGTGTAGGAGACTGTATTTGTGTGTGATGGATGGATTTCGCCTGGCTATTTCCTGTGGGCTTCAGTTGAGATATCAGAGCAGCATCTTGTAGATAAGAGCTTGTTTTGCTCTGCTGCTAGTCAGGGTTGTCAAGTGTGGCGTAATCACTTGAGAAACACATTTTGTTTGCAACAGTTTATGAAAAAATAGTTTGTTACAGTCAAGATCTCTTTAAAATTTCACACTTTTTTGTTAAGGATCTGCATAACTTAAAAACGCCCTGAAGGACAGGTATATTTCCAAACCATAAATGTAACTGCACGGAAGGTGATTCGACGTTTTAAAAGATATTCATGCAAAAGAGTCATGCAGCTAAATCTCCCATATTATTGATATTAGTATAGGATGTTATATATTTGCGTGGCAGATACTGTCTGTCCAGATTTCTTTATGCTCAGGATTCATGCATACAAAGACTGAAAGACAAGAAAAGGATGAAGCAATCCAAAAAAACAGTTCCAAAACTCTTCTTTCTTTTTTTTTGCCAGTGAGTCATAATTCACATGACAATCTCAATAATAGAGCATTTATAAGGCTGTTTTTATGACAATTCACAACAAGCTTGGTTTAGGTTCGACTGTGTCTCTTTTGTGCCAGAGAACTGCATGTCTCTGCCACTAGTGCCATTGTATGTAGAAATAATAGCCTGAAAATATCACCGCCTCAATCCTGCAGAGCAGCCATGGCGAAATCAGAAGACGGCCAAGACTAAAGAGGAAGGTAGACAGGGGAACCATATGGAGCATGTAAAAAAGGAAGGTCTGTGCATGTGAGAGGGGGATGAACGAGGGAGAGGAGTGCATCAATCTGTGTACCTTGAGGCCAAAGTCTGAGGGGAAAGGCCTATAATGGCATGCGCTAGTGTGAGCTAGGCTGGATGGTTGCATACTCGACAAGATCCCCAGGGCCAGTGTGAGCAGAGCTTCGTGGGCTGGGAGAGGAGGCCAAAGCTGCAGTATCCAGCTCCGCATACTGGACATCACAGTCCTTGTGGCCAGAGTTCTGGAGACAAGAGAGGCGAAAGGTGTGTGAGGAGTGTGGCAGCCAAAAATATGAGAGAGAGTGAGAAAGACAGATTGACAGACTGACTGA
The DNA here is from genome assembly GCA_029814765.1 of Acanthurus leucopareius. Taxonomy (NCBI): domain Eukaryota; kingdom Metazoa; phylum Chordata; class Actinopteri; order Acanthuriformes; family Acanthuridae; genus Acanthurus; species Acanthurus leucopareius. Next base: position 4,286,049 of record JAQMCX010000055.1, on the reverse strand, counting down.
AAGCAAGTGAGAGAAAGAGAAAGAGAGAGTGACAGAGACAGACGAGAAAACATTTTGACTGATGATTTTATGGTCATGGAGGCGGGTTTTGAGTTTGTGATCAGCGGTGTTAGGAAGGCAAAGAAAAATGTGAAAGCATGGAACATGTAAATAAAATGTCAAATTAAGTCTGAATGTGACAAGCCGACGAAAAGATGGAGATGTTACACAGAAAAATAGCAGTCAGACAGAAAATAAGACCATAAATAAAAGGTTAGAGATGACGAAGGACTTCGGGCTTTGTTTACATGCACATAATGATGTTCTCTCATTTTGATTCAGAAAATAGTGTTTACAGGAGCAGAGAGATGCTTTTATTCAGTTTATTTCAGATTTGTTTTTCATGATTCTGTTGCTGGTGTGTGTGCTTCTCAGAAGTTATGCAATGCTCAGAGTTGATGGGCATGAAAACTGGATTCAAACAAAAACAGTCGCTGTGACAAAACAAATTAAACACACATTTGGCAGTGTTGCAACTCTAATGCTTGGATTATAGTGAAGGCATGTCCCCACAATCCATCTAAAAAAATAAAACTACCACGACAGTAATTTATGTGTCCCGATCACTGTTACTGAGCAGCATATGGAAGCACTTATACAACTTCTAACCGCATTCATAGAGATGCTTGAAAGGTAGTTTTAAAACCAGAATATCAGCAGGCATGTAAACACAGACAAAAACCTTCTTTTAAGCAGCATTTGATCACTGTGAACAAACACGAGTCCAATGATTGACACACTGATTGACTCAATGAGCAATTGGCCAAGTGGATGACTGAGTAAATGGCCTTAATGGAATAATCAATAAATGACAATAAAAGCTTTCAGTGCTGTTTATCCAATTCAAAATTAGCTCTGAGATTTTTTGGTTTCTTTTCTAGAAAGGAGACCTGAACTATTAACAATTAAGACACTCACTATTCAGACAGGACTGTTCACAGGCTGTGGAAAGTGTTTTTATTTTGTACCTAAAAATGTTGACAGGTTTAAACACAAAATCAAAATAGCAACAGAGTTACAGGACAACATTACAGCAAATGAAGTTTTGATTTTCTCAGACCTTTCTACCCTTAAAGGTGATAAGACCAATTTATCATTTTGTTTGAGTACTGAAAGATAGTCTTTATTTTGAATGAATGACCATAGATGGATGTTAAATGGGGATGGAGTACCATGGAGACATGAGAATCAGACTGCACTGATGTTTATGTCACAGACAAATGTGGATCACAGGTGATTGATGACAGGAATCAAAAGGTAATGGACAAATCTCTTGTTTTGCTACGAACTGAAGTGCAAAAGCTCCAGAGTCTACTTTGCTGCTGCGTGATATTTTTCTACTCTGTGATTTTAAAAGAGTGCATGAGAAAGTAAGTTGATGATCAAATAGTAACTTTTCTATTTTAAGTTTTTCCTCTTGTTCGGGATAATGAAAATGGAGTAAATGGGGGGGGGGTCCTGACAAAGTAAACGCAAAGCAAAGATGGCAGCTATCCTGTTTCTGCCTGAAGAGCTTCTGTGGATGAACAGTGAGGAGACGTGAATACGGAAATGTCATGGAATGATACCTGTTGTCCCCCCATTGCATCAGTGTACCTTATTTCCACCTGAGAAAGGATTACACAGAAATGATTGAATCTCTTACAGACTTTCCACATTAATAATTTAAATCTAATGTGCAATCTCTCCACCGTCGTATATTTCCACACCACTCACACCCTGCAGTCACTGGATATGTAAATATCTGGAATATTTGTCATGACCAGAGTGCAATCAGGGGGAAAATTACAGCCACATCGCATTCAAAATTGGCAGATAGTGTTTTGCCCCTAGAGAATCATCATTAGTAACACTCGACGCTCAGCAGTCAATGCATGTCTCTCACAAATAGTGTTTTGAAAAGCGCACTGATACCCTATTCATCTTAAGAGCAGCCCTAAACTTCAATTTAAGTGGAATGTTATAAGAGATAAGAAATAAATCTTTAAAAATCTACCCTCTGTATCCAAGGATTATCAGACTTAAACATCCGCTTCCTTTGAGCACAGAATTGAAGATGATCGTTTAATATCCCTGAATAACTGCACAGAGAAATCAAAATCAATTCGTCCGGGGAAAATAGTGATAGTAATTGAGTTATCCCTGCAGGTCTGGTGAGAAAATATGAGTCATAAAAGCAAACCATTAATCCAAAACAGCAATTTTACAAAGATGAAAACATGAAGCAGGTAGGTAATCAGGAGCATCAGCGAAGCTCAGCAGTAATGGAACATAGTTTTTTTTATTTCAAGTGATGTTTAGCCTGAGGTTTTTGATTCAGTTTCATGTTTAAGGAAATTAACATTTACCAAACGCAGCTGACAGTAATTAGCATTTAGTTATTTTAAGTTATTTAACAGAGGGGCACTTCAATGAAATATAAAAACAAACTCACTCTGATGTCAGTCCATCACACTGCAACAAAAGCAGTGTATTTCAACTGCAAAATCCCAAGAGACCAAGCTTCTGTCTAGGTTAAATGAATTAAATAGTTGGTTTACTCGACTGATGCCTCGTTCTAATTTAAAATTTACTTCACAGGGACTGAGAAAATTAGTTGGATGAGCTTTAAGGACCAGGCTGATAATATTTAATTTTTTTTTTTTCTTAAAAACAACAAATCCCATGACCAGAGCAAAACCAGAAATGTGTAAGTTAGTTTTTTAATACTCCCTGACTTTTTTTACTCACACTGTGGCTCTAAACCTCAAGTTTACGTCAAATATTTATCAGAACTTGGGATGAAAATCTTTAAAACCAGATCACAATTAATAGTTTCTTTTAAAAGAGAAATAAACACATTCTTAACAAAAGATGGACACATATTGCACTATTCTTTCTCAAAACAGGATGGATAGTGCTTTTTATTGGGGACTATTTTCAGTGAATGAATAGACACTTACTGCTGTTGTGAGGTTACGCAACAGCAAGATGTGTGTGTGTGTGTCGGACTGACTCAGTCATGCTCACAGTGATAAGGGAACATGTCACCCAGTGCAACACTGTTTCTCCTTGATGTGTATTACCAGTTTTGGAAAATAACAAAACTCCATGACACATGACAGGAATAATAACTTAATACATAATTTGCTGATTTTGTTTACAATTGATGGTTTTGTTGACTGTAAGAACTATTACCAGCCTGATCCTGCAAGTCTTAAAGTTTGAACTCCATGATTATATCTTCTGAGATGGAACTGAATGTGAAAATTATGTTTATTTGACACTGAACTCATAAATGTTCCTAATTAAAAGAGTAAGTTGTTTTCACTAAACTGATGATAGGAGATTGTTACAGTTGTCGATTTGTTGTTCTGTATAAACTTACATCGACACCCACTTGTTATTGTCAACATTCTTTTTACAAGTTGCAGTTTCCTGCTCACACCATGAGGTGTTGTTTAAAAATATGAAACTTACCTTCATTAGCAGTACAGGTAGCAATTATAATAGCAATGCTCCTGCTACAGCAAGCGTTCATGTTTGCCACTGTGAGACACAAGTGAAAGGATTCCTCTCTGCTTTTACATACAACACACACATGCTCTCACATGTAGGCTTACACATGTGCACACACTGCCCACAAAAAGTCCCAAGACACTTTTTTTCCACTTTAACTCAAAGCAAAGACTCAAGTCAAAGCAAATAAAGCCCTGAAAAACGTTCAATCATCTATGCCACCGAGGGGAGGAGGCTCACCACAGAGAGCAGAGGCATCTGATACAACAAGGCAAACACTTCAGGGGCGATGATGGACTGTGGAGCTTCACACTGCAATTTATCTGCACACGGCTACCATGCACACACAGAGGCCATAATGACGGATTATAGAGGAAGTGAAAGTGAGGTGAGGCGGAGGACAGAGCAGGTTACCAGCATTGGGTTCAGACGTGAGATAGTCCACACACACAAGCACACACACGGACACACACACAAAGGATGTCAGCAGACCCAGCTTTAGGCAGAAGATGTTGGTGCTGATGTAAATGATGAGACAGGGAGCTCAGGCAAAGCATCCAGTGGATGTTCTGGTCAGCTTGTTAGAAAAGCCGCCGCCCACTTTTAACACCACACAGGCAAAGACAGAAGCAGCTATGTTTGAGATCCTCAGCGACACTCAGGAAGCATCACGACACTGCATTTCATTTTTAAATCAATTCTCAAGTACCTCTGAGCATAATGGCACAGAAAGATTGCCCTTTCACCAGCAATTACCGCTGGCCGAAGGCAGCGGCCGTGGACGACCCCTTCATAGAGAAGCTCCTTTGAACCCGCTCGTGGCATCGCTACTCACCGGCTTATCAGTGAAGGGGGTCGACTCAGAGGGCGCCATGTCGTAATAAGGAGGCTGGAGAGGAAGCTTCTGCATTTCCTCCTCCTTGTCGAGATGAACCACCTACAGGAAACATCGAGAGCTCAGCAAGACTCATAGTGAGCTCCAAAACCAGGCAGGTCAACCAGTTTAAACTGGAGCTGCTCTTCTATCCCCACCAAGGGGAAACTGTGCAGTCAGCCTGTCACTGAAAACTGCTATCTTTGTTGCATACATGTTAGCTCAGAGCTACAGCACTTCAGCAGCCGAATATTAGTCAAAACCCTTTTTGAACTCATTTGATCACATTTGTTTTTCAGTTGAAATAAACAGAAACCAGATCAGAAATTTGACAAAAAAAATGCAATTTGACAGCAGTTTGAACTTTTAGCCGCTCTGCTGAACTCCATGTGTGCATCAAAGTTATTTTGTCAAATTAATCACTTCCATAGCACACAAAGGTATGATGCAAACGTCTGAAATAGATAAGCAGAAATGCTAAAGCAACTGTAAAACTGAAAGATTCACAGCCACTGGAGGAGAGAACTGCAGTGATAATTCATACATGAAGGTGACATGATTACAAAAGAGATGGCAGATTAATTACAGCTTCACAAACACAGGTTGTTAATATATGGATGAAGCCCCTTGAAACCTCCTTTTTACGTTAATGGTATGTGAAATGATATCTCACCTCCTGGTTTGTACAATAAAAAACAAAACATTAAAATGTGAACTATTTCAACAGCACCACAGACTGGACCCCCTGCCTTGATGTAAAACCCCCAGTCTGATGTTTGCTTTGCAGGTTTCTTTTGCTTGTTTGATGTTTCTGAGCTGAAATTTGGACTAAAACAGCAAAGGTGCCTTTGAATGGAAATTTTGTGCATTTATCATATTTCAGAAAAATATCTACTTTGTGTTTAAGGATATTAAACTGGACAGTAGACAGTGTGAGCTAGGAATGTGATCATTTAAAAGCAAAAGCAAAAAGGAATCTTTACTGTGTCAAATATTTGTTTTTCACTCTTTTGCCTTTAAAAGATAAGGCTGCTAGTTCAGTAAAAATCATTAAAGTTTTGAGCAAACAACAAACAGGAGGTTTAAAGTTGTCTTTGTGTTCAGAAAACATTTAGGATTCAAAGCAGAAAAGATGCTCTAAGGCAAAAACAGGACTATCTTCAAAAACACAATATATAATAATAATGCTTCGGTATTATTTAATGGACTTCACGTTGTGTTGATAACAGCGTCTGAATCACCATGATTTCCATTTCACAATAAAATGATTTATTGTTGTTTTGTTTAAATGTCTATCTAACAGCTAAAGATGTCATTCCTAAATTGATGATAAGGGATTTTTTTAGGAAAATTTTTGCAGTAAATCAGGGAGTAATTCCTGTTTAAAGAGAGCAGGGCACATTAGACTAGAAATGAAGGGTGTAGATGGTGGAACCAACCCCATTTCATTATAAATCTCAAAACAATATGAGCCACATCAGAAAACTACAGTTGTGTGATTTTTTTCAACCCTGGGCTTTTTTTTTTTTTGAAAGAGACATGAAAATAAAACAGATGACAACATCGTGACAGCTGTCTTACCCCCCACCCCACCCCCCCGTTCTGCAGACTAGTTGGGGGTAAGTCACATGTCTCCATATGCTCTTGCTTCAAAGAGCAGCAATATGGCTTTTTGCAGCAATATGAGACTATGCTTCAACAAATCAGCAGTCTTAAGCACAGCATGCTCCTAATTGATCTGTCAAACTCAGTCACAATGCAAAGTTTGACGTCGCTGACACGGTAATACTTATGGAGAGGTTTTATGGTGGGATATTCACAACAGGCTCCAGAGACGTTTCCCTGACATGAAAGAATTAATCAATTTTCTAATTGCAAATGAGCCCCTACAAAACCTTCATTGAACTATTGTCAAACCTGCACACCAGATACAGGAAAGTAATAAAGGTGAATTAATGAAATCAAAGTCACCCAGAACAATGAGGTTATCAAGGTAATAAATGTGAGATTCATATAATAGATGTTGAACATTGTATTTCCTCTCCACACCTCTGCGCTGTTCAATCAGAGGGATCAAAAAGCTGCCAAATTCTCTCTGATCCCCATTTTCTTACGCTTAAAATTACCTGATGAATGCCAGTCAACGTGCACTTAGTCGGTGTGAGTTTTTCCATTCATTTTACATCAAAAGGCAAAGAATTTCATAGCTGAATGGTCGAATAGCGAGCTGAGTACCAGACTTCATATCCAATTAGCTGGAGGAAATGTTTGTTGGGAGCGTAAAGACATCATCCCCCTGGATGGTTGTTGTCTGTTTGTTTGTGATGTCGTGAACGCAGATGTTGATACCTTGGCTGCGTTGTCAGTTTTGCTCTGTGCATTGGGCAATAATAAAACCCCGAGGCTGCCAATTTCTACAGGCCAGCAGAGTCACCTAGCAACCTGTCCTGAAAATAAAGCTGTAATATCCAACTCTTTCAGGTTCCAGTCCAGTAATAGAAAAACACTGCATTACCTGTTTTGGAGGCTCTTCTTTTAGAATTCCAGCTTTTTTTTCTCCTGAAATGGGATTTTCATTGACGTGCAGAGTGATTTAGACTGATGTTCATAGCAGTAAACACCTTCCAGGAATCAAAAAGGATATTTGATCTTTTTTGTACATTTAATGTTAAATCGATTTTCCTAGTCACCATTTATTTAACATAAATTAATTATTTCATTTACTTACATTACAAAAAATATTTGTCATGAAAAATTCTGAACAAATGGGCCATTTTATACTGATTTGAGTCGTTTAATTGTCTAAAAAGATCAGATCACAAACATGAAGTGTGTTAATCATAAATAGAAATGTTTTTTTTAAATCACATGTGTCCAGCAGTTCTACAGATGCTGATTATCTCAGAGTTATTTAAAGGAAAAGCTCATCAAGAGGATGTCAGGGGGAGAGCAAAGTCATTATTTTCTAAAATATTATTTTTAAGTTTTAGGTCAAAACATCTAATAACTAAAATTTTGATTATTTGAAAACTGTCGCTGGAAAAGATGTTGGAGATACAGTCATGTTACATCATGACCTGCTGTGCAGAATGAATTACAGCCATGAATACTAACAAACCTAAAAGCTTGAGCCATAGGGCTCTAATTTCGTGGCGCAGCGCAGGTGGCGCAGGGTGGCGGACCCCGCGCAGTGGTAATTTCGTCCAGCG
>JAQMCX010000055.1:4218556-4278329 GCA_029814765.1 Acanthurus leucopareius | reverse complement strand
CACCCCGTTGGCGCGGCGTAGGCGCAGCGCAGGGCAGGTGCGCCTCGCCTGCGCCTGGTCTACGAAATTAGAGCCCATAATGTTTTGGTTTGTTGACGCATATTTTGCTTGGTACATGCCTACTTGCATAACAGTGATGCTTACTGTTAATGCATCAGTGATTATTGTTTATTCATGCATAATTTACCCATTGTGTCATAAAACTGCTTTGATATTTCTTCTTACTTTTATTTTCCCGATGTAAGCCTGCTGAGCCTGCAGCTTCTTTTAAAGCAACCACAGCCATAAAAATCAAACACATTAAATCCTGTTTAGTATCTATTAAAACCTCATTCTTCTACTAATCACCAGTGAGTCCGGCATTGGATGCCCTGCTCGAGTACTCCTCTGCAGTTGTTTTGTAGGGAGGAAATAGAATTACTTTCCCTTTCTCCCCCCCAACTTTCTTTACCCGGATGTCCAGGAGTCTGACCTTGGAGCTATAAAGAGTATCATAAAATTGTGTTTAAAATCTCAGCAGGGTGGATACACGGTGGCCAGCTCAGCATTTAGGTGAACCTTCAATTATTCAGAATTCAATAATTCTTTTGTACCTTTTGTCTTCTCAGTTTGGAATAGACTTTTTTTTTTTGTACCATAGTCCTTGACAACACTAAAGGTCTCAGCATGCTCACTGCACCTTCAGCAGACTTGTGCACTCCACCCGAGCTTTGATATGCACATACAGTTGTACTTGTTTGTTTATAGACAAATCTGTAAGCATGCTGGAAAGCCACTGGGAACAACCAGGAAAATCTTCCTGAATCCTTCATGCAGTACTGATTTTGTGCTATTTAAATAGCTTAATGCAATATAAGTATTATGTTCTCATGGATGTTTGACAAAAGAATATTGTTCTGCATGGCCACCCAGCCTGGTCTCATTCCCAGGTCGTCAGATACACGCACTCTGTCATGTCCCCCTCAGCATCTCAGATACACAAAGTACCCTTTCGTGTCTATATGAGACACTCCAGGCTTTTAACATCCACCTCTACGATAAATCCATCCATGTCAGTGTTAGACACCCATAGCAACTGCTTAACCCTTAAACGTCTACCGCCTATTTGATAGAGCTATATGGAAAAGCTTTTTACAAAAAACTATTGAGCCAAAAGGACTATGTGCATTAGTGAATTCATTAGTGGATAATCGAACAAATCAAAAAATGACAAGCATGTCCAAAAAGGAAAAAAAAAAAATCACCAGTGTTCCTGTGGATGTATTTAACCTGATATATAGCTGGAAGACAAAGAGAGGTGGGAGTCGTGTAAAAGCAGTGGATTAAGCACAGAAAAACAAATGAGCAAAAATGTAAAAACAGGTGTGAAACAAGCAGTCTTTCCCCAAACCTAACCAGGCAGTTTTGGTGCCTAACCATGTGTTAGAAGGAAACTACATGTTGCAGTGGGCTTTGAGTGCTGCACAGAATATTGAGGGTATCTTGTGTGTCTGGAGGAGATGCTGAGTGGTGTCACAAACACAACCTGAGAATGAAAAAGGGTTTGACCACAAGCTGATCTAAACCATTTTATACACAAACCAAGAGCTCTGCAGTGTTTTTGTGACCATGGAAAGTGATGTTTCAAATTTTGAGAGAAACCCAGCTCAGGTTTGGACGAAGGTTCAGTTTTGTAATTGTGGCAGCTGCCTTAAATCCACTAGCTGGAGGGAAATTTGCCAGGAGGGTGTAACACGTGTGGTGCTCACATAGCTGCCCCCAACCCCTGCACGTTTGTACATCAAAGTGGCACCACTGCCAAGGACTGAACTGGGGTCTGTGCAGGGGGGCGGGAGTTTTGCCTCCCTGAACCAGACCAGTGATCTGAATCTCTTCACTAATCCCCTTTTGTTGACATTTCAGTTTGTCCCTGATTAATAATAAAACTGCTCAGTCAAATTATGAAAACATTTCTTGGGGTTAAAAAAGCAAACACTCCTGTGAAATGAAGCAGTTTATCAGACTTAGACTCAGATCAGACGTACTGTATGCTGCTAATATCCAGTAGGAAACACAGGGGCTGATAATAATTGCACCTGCACACAGTTTTCAATCCAGGAATAATTGTTTTCCTTCAGCAACAAAAAGGTACGTTTGATATAAAGACTGCAGTGTGAGCTCTATTTATGTGTCAGAAATGACCCACTTACCATATTTACCTATAAAGAGAGAAATTAATTAGCGGCAGATTGGTAATTACTTTACATTTTAGTGGCTTCCATTGAAGAATGAGACATTTCTATATTTAGATGTTCAAGCACTCTCGGCTAATTGTTCTGTAACTGGATTGTTAAAGGCACTGTGTGAAAAGCAGCAGTCCAGAGAAGAGGATGAGAAACACTCACACAGCTCTGTAAGAGAAGAAATACTGCAAATACCGCCTCCTGACTCTCTACTGTCATTCCACTGTATTGTCAAGAATACCATTCCAACACCAAGCATGAAGTCCAAACGACACAGGGTAAAAATAACTTCACAGTAGGGAAAAAGAGGCAGGGGCTCAGCCACATTAGTCTTAAATAGTTATTAAAGCTGTGTTAATAATATTAACATTTATGTACTAACTAGTTTCTATAAGTTTTTAATAGCAAAAGTAGGGTTTGAATTTACAACAAGTCACTCATAAATGTTTTTTTTTTCACTGCAGGTTTTAGTGCTCAATTTTAATTTACTGCACAGGTCCTTTTGTTTTTTTGGCTGTTACAATTATATATTTAAATTTTGTTTTTATCACATTCCATTGTAAACTGGTCACAGTCCCGAACTGACCCGCATATGCGAATAAACAAAAAACAAGGATGTCAGATGTCAGCACGCTGTCAAACCAAAGTAAACTTGGAGGCCACTAAAGTCAGCACTTATGGTTTCATTTATGAGCTGATGTTCAGTCGAACCATTGAATGTTGTTAGCACATGTTAACACAGATGAGGAGAAGAAAGACATATTTTCAAGTCTGGCTTTTTGTGGAATGTCGGCTGCTGCTTCTGTAGGAGATGAGTAAGGATGCAGAGTCAGAATCAGGGGTGATGGGGTTGTGACATCATTTTACTTCACATAAAACAGGGTTCCATTTCCATCCACAGGACTCTTGTGTAGAGACGCTCAGTTCAGGCGAGTGAGTGATGCAAAAGTTGAATGAATTTTGATATGAATTCAGATTGAGGTCACTGCAAAAAAAATTAATCTGTGCCTGATTTAGGGCGGATATGATTTGAAAAGCTTAGATTCCACGTGATATTTTTTGGTGTGTTTGCACTCTCATTAAATAAAAAAAAACAAAAAAACAGATCCTAGGAAAATAATGAAATGAGGACAAAAAACGGACTTGGGCCTTGTGCCTGCAGCATGGATGTAACTGAAAACTTGAGTTCAAATTCTGTTAAAGTTCTCCGACTTTGTGTCTGATCATCCAGATATAACCATTAAGGGAAAAATAAATGTGAAGGAGGAGTTGGATCTTACCTGGATGTCATCCGATGTCAAGTGTCCCTTCATGTCGCTGTTCTTCTTTTTGGGAGGGGGAGGGGCCGGTTTGTGGGCAGGTGGGAGGTCGGTCCTGTTAAGAGAATGAAAAGATAACATGACACTCAGCACAGTGAGGGATGGCCACTCTTTACGTCCCTCACCTTCTTACAGCACTCTATAATGAGAAGTCCTGCCTGCACTTGCCTTTTTCACTCTTTCCTTGGATTTTGATAGATCTCGTGTTGGTGGCTTTGTTGCGGCGGCAGCCATTCCCCCTGCACTTTCAAAGGCTCTCGCTGGAGAGACACTGTGCTAATGAGAGTGGGCTGTAATTGGACACGGAGGTGAGGAAGATGGGGATGGGGGGAGTATAGGGGGGCAGGGAGAAGGGCATGTGTGAGTCAAGTCCTCAGGGTGGATCGAGCCTCATCCAGAGTGCGACGCGGAGGACAAACACCCTGCCTGCTGTGCTGCGACTGTTTGTCTGACCTGTCGTCCTGAGCTGTGACTCAGAGAGCCCAGCAAGCACCCTCTGCTCTCCACCTTTCTCCACCTCCCTGGTACTAACATCCCCTAATCCCAAGACACTCACCCCACCCTGCTGTTGACACACCTGAGGAAAACAAAGCCTCAACAACCAGACACCTGCCCTCACTTTCATGCCGCCATTAACAGAACAATAAACAACTGTTTTCTTCAAGTCATCAATGAAATCTTTTTCCTGGCAATAAAGGCCACTGGCACACAGTCGTTGATGTGATAATAGAGAGGAAAATTAAATCATGAACAGGAAAGACAGCTGTAATTGAAAGCTTGATGTTAAAACCGTTTGAAGTGCATCTGGATAATTATTTCAGACAAGGAAGCAGAAGGGTTGTTGCTACGAAATCGTTACAAAGAAAAACCCCTTCCCTCAAACATGCTGGCAGTCAGATGTCATCTGCTGTATTCTGACATGATATCAGTTGTGATCAAAGATAATGAAGTGGAGCACAGACACTGAGCTGTGTACCTACATGCATTATCTCCAGCTCCTCCCGCCTCCCATTCGCACTGGTTCACGTCCTTATTGAATAACATGACCTTTCCGCAAGGCCAAGCCGGCGTTTTAATGTGCAGAAAATTTGTGCATGAGTGCACCTCTTAACTCTTTCTTTCACGCTCATTATTTCCAGTTCGTATCACCTTGTCTCCAGACAGGGGCTGCCGTGCCACTGCCAGATTCATGTGGCACCCACTTCAGTCCGCCTGCAGCACCCAGGCACAGCAAATGCACAGAAAGGCAGCGTGCAACACACTCCCTCGTCTACAATAAGCTCTTCTATTGCAGAGTTTCCGAGGAAAAGCATCCATTTTCTTTGAGTCAGATAATTATGAGTCTTGTGGTAATGTGGTTTCTGTAGTAACAGCAGCTTGCTCATTATAGTGTATTGTAATCCGTTGGTTATGACTGACTGGATTCTGAGACAGGTGAGAACTTAAAAAAAAAAAAAAAAAAAGGCTGTGACAGTCGACAAGATCATTCACTTTCAAGAAATGTATGAGACAAAATGTAATTTTCAGCCTCTGTATGCCCTGTGAATATATTTAGACATCAAATCATGACATCTTTCCCTTTGTTGAGACAAAGAGCTGATGGATATTTCATGCAAAACCAAAGTCACATTTTATTAAAAAGAAATGTGGAACAAGCCAACATTTTCTACAACATTTTCTGTCCTTTGAAGGCAAATCCGTTGCACATCTTCAAGTTGGAATGGATTCATTCAGGCTGGATGAAACCATACAATGTTTATGCATGATACAGCATTTGCATTCAGATCCTACTGCATTTGTTCAGCTCATATTTGATCCCATAGGACCCCTGATGATTGCATTTCATTGCACATTATGTGAAGGAGCCTGTTCAAATAGCGAGTGTGTTGGAGCCCCATATGCAGAGTGGGTTTATTAAATCTGACCAAACATGAAGAAACTCCCTCATCTCATGACTTCCACCCCACAGTAACCACTTTCTCCCTGTCATACCTCCCTTTTCTTGATTGAATTCAGCCCCATTTGTAATCACGTTACGCACAAGCAGCAGCCTCGGGAGACTGTCAGTGTATGGACTGTCACAACCGGTTGACACAATCGCAGGAAAACAGGACGAAAAGTAGCCGCAGTGTTTGATGAAGCGACGTGTGTGAAGAGCGCTCAAATATACAGTGTGACTGTGTGCTCAGGCACGGCTGCACCAAGACAAATATACAGAATGTGTGTGCTCAGTCACTCACGCTGTGTCCCAGTTCCATGCTGCAGTGATACTACAAAGTAAAGTCTTTAAAATATTTTGTTTCTGTCAACATTCCTCTTAATTTTACTGTTACAAGGAAAGAAAAAGGTGTACACTAACCTCAGACACACTGATGACTGAAAACAATTGTAAAAAGGAAAAGTAAAATGCTATTTCAAAAGATTCAGTACTTCAGGTTTTTGTTTTTTTGAGGTTGTTTCTGAAGCTGTGTGAGCTGCATCTACATTTTGTTCTCATTTTTCCAGCTGGGAAAATGGGTCTGTGGGTCTGTAGTCTCCATTAACAGCACATTCAAAAAGCACATGAAGCAGGCATGCTGACAATTAAAAGTGTACTTTTTCTCTGTGTTGGTTTTTTTTGTGAAACATTGTTATTGGTCCCTTATTTTATTCAAAGTCTGTGTGTGAGCATAGGCTATGTTAAACTGAACCGGTGAGTCTGTTTGTATGTCTGCTTGAGTTTCTTGCCTTATTTGATATTTTTGTCAGTGACCGCATCATCAGATTTAGTAATAAAAATGCAAATGAAAATTAACTTTCACAAAAAGAAGCATTTGATGCTTTCTTTTTTATTTCCAGCTGTAAGCAGCAGTTTCTCTATTTCTCTGCCATACATTGTTTAAAAAAATGTCCATGAACAGCGTCACTGCTAAATTATTACCAGAAACCCAATTACTTCTGAGCATGTGTGAAAATGCAGTCGGTTTATTTTTTATTTTTTTGTTGCACTGAGACTTAAAAAACTCTTTTTAATGGGACTCAAATTAAAGATAGGTAATTGTATCAGATACAAAACAAAATAGATAATATAAATATCATGATATGTGGCTTCCAAATTACGGTAGAAACTTTACATCCAAAGATTTCAGTTTGAGTATCAACAATTTAGTCATCTTTGAGATGACTGAAAGAAGTCTGATCATGAAGTTTTTAAACCTTCTGCAATATGTTCTAAATTAGAGTGTTGTATTTTTAAAGGCCCTTTTTTCCGACCGCTGAGGGGACATTTGGTAGTGACAGCACTTAACACTTGGACTCCTTTGAGTTCACCTCTTCAGTGTGAGCTCATGACCAACTGAGACTCTCAGAATTAGCACGTAGCATTTGGGACACAGGATCAGTTTCACATGCAAATCTATTTCCCTGTTATAAATAAAATAACATGCATATGAAAAACTAATTGAAGCCGGACTGAATTGCAATGAAACATAACTTTTTATTATAATAATTCATTAGAAAAAGCTTCACAGATGCAACAATTGTTCACTTTACGTGTGCTTCACAGGTGAATGTATTTTTCTTTGCAATAATACTATACAGTGTTAAGCTCCAGCTAAATAATTAAGTGACTTCATTTCCATTTAAGGTTCGCTTTCATGCTAAAAGAGATTAGCCTTTGATCTTATATATATATATTTTTTTTTTTTCTTTCTTCTTGCTTCTCATGAGCATTGCTGATAAATATATGCAGCCTTTAACATTTTGAGTGAGCAGCTGTGGAGATGGAACGTTCAACGGACCGAAACTGTCATCAGGAGTAACAAATAAAGAGCAAGTAACAGTTAAAGTCAGGGTTGATAGGCTGCGTTACATAAAATATTTATTGCAGTTATTCTCTGCTATGATGTATTCGTTGCCATATGGCGACTGAAATATTCAGCACTTCACATTTGTGTATGTAATATTCTGTGTTTTCTCCCATGATGCATTACAGCCTAACTTATTCCGCTGTTTGCACTCATTGTTTGTTCATCTCGTCATTAGCCAGTTGCTGCATGATGTTGTTCATCTCAGCCGGACCACCTCATGTGCATCTCAGCTGTGTGATTACGCAGAGGCTTCCTCGGAGCTGAATGTGATGCAGGCAGCATGTGGGCGTTGGCTGTGCGAGACGCAGACAGTAATGAAAGCTGACAAGCACCACAAGCCTGTGGGGAGCAGAAAGCACTGGGCAGGGAACCATAAGCTACATTCAAGTTTGCACTGTTTCCTACTCAGACATCCACCTTGAAGACCTCGCTCCTCCTCGCTCTGTTGGCTACAAAAGGCTCAGGGCAGCTTAAGGAGAGATTTAAGGGGGATAGCGAGGAGAAAACATAACTAATCCTTTAACTGAGAGGAGTAATCTGTGAGGGAAGATTTACAGCAGAGAAAATGACTTTTACAATGCACTCACCAAAAAAAAGGGACTGACCTTTCTATTAGAAATTTTCGCAACAATGAGTCAGTTTTTGAGCTGCAGATAATCAGAGTTAAGACGTCCCCTCAGTGTGACAGTTAGAAAACACTCTTGCTGTCTGCTGCATGTGAGAGAGAGTGAAGTGTCGCAGCCCCAGAAGGGTTTGGATTAAAGAGCCGCCATATGACCACAAGCCGCGTTCACGGAAAACAATGTGTTTAAGTGTTTGAGCTGATCCCTGGCGCTCTCATTGATTTCTGTTGATCACAATCTTATTTGGCAATTTAAATGCTAATGATACTTTTAATTGCAAGACGGGATAAATGTGATTTGATCTTTCGGAGGCAATTACTTTCATGCTTTGTCTCGCTCCGATCTTTTCAAAAGGCGGACAACAATTACTCTGCAGAGCTCAGCTCTTTTTTTTTCTTTTCTCACAAGAGAAGAAAGAACAAAACACGAAAGAAACAAAATGACTTCTGTTCTTTGACGAGTTTATCAAAAACTATTTCTTTTGTTGGAGGAAGGTTTTTGCTTCTTTGAACATTTAACTTTACAATGAAACACACATAGCCAGTTTCCAAAACTTTTCAACACCTCAGGCATGGATGCTATGATAACATACACTGCTATACAAAAAAAAAACAAAAAAAACATGAAAGTAAAGGTGATTGTTATAGACATGTGTACTGCATTTATAACATTCTGTACAGAGAAAAACCAAGCACCAGTTTTACTCAAACAATAACAGTGAATAGTTCAAATTCACACCCAGTACAATATCAGTCCATGTTGAATGACTCAGAGACAAGAATGATATTCTACTTTGGTTACAGCTTAAAGCTAGAAGGTGGCCAACAATAGTACCATTTGTCACATTTTAAATGTCTTTTTACAGCATGATGAAAAACTCCAGTGACCAGTTTCTTAAATCAAAGAGTACACAAGAACAAATCATAACTCTAAAAAATAACTTTCACTGGTGTCATCTTTCAAATTGTAAAGAAGTCATGTATTTTTATAACTGCAGGTTCCCATTTTTTCACTCTGACTTCACAGCAGAATTTATCAATAACTTCAAGTGTCCTCCAAAATCACAATGGTGCTTCATTTCAGCTGTGGAAAAACCATTTCCAGCCCTGAAGGTGGAAGAATTTGTCCCTAAGCTTTAGAAATACAAAATGTTGAAGTTGTTTAGTTACATTGACATTTAGCTCATATTTCATCATCCTTTTTTTTTCCATTCTGCATGTGATTCCTTTCAGATATTGTGGTAAATATGGCCAGGAAGTTGGCTTCAAAGTGATTTAAACCAGCGAGTGTTTGCAACTGTGTCAACACCAGCTGCACATCAGTAACACGAGCGGGTGAATTCATTTTGCAGGGGAACGGCGCCACGATTGGCAGTGCTTTTCGGCATTTTGGAGGTCATACATCAAACTCGGGCAAAAAACAGAGCGACAAACACATTATTCTGAGAACATCACTTTTGACAATGCCCATCTATTTTGATAATCAGTTGACTATTGTGCCAGTGCAGCCTCTAAAGGGCCAGTGATTTATTAGGATTGACCAATTTTGAGTCACATCATGTGCTGCTTTGTGAGGGCAAACAGAGGCGTGACTGGCGGTGCAGTCAGGCATGTTATCGAATGCCCAGGCTTGATTAACGGCTCATCAACATGCAGAATTAAACAGTCTGCCTAAATGCTTCCCCTTTACTCTGACATCAGACACTCATATAAAACTATGAATCTCTTGCTGTGTTTCTCTACAATAAAATAAATCCCCCCCCCAACACACATTCTCTTGCAACTTATCGGCATTCACAAAATCAGACATTTCATAGATAGTAAACAGTTTCTTCATAAGACACTGAACATGTTTGATGACAAGCCACAGAAGAATGGACACAAATATTCATCTGGACAATCAAAAGCTTTGAATCACATTTCACTACATTAAGCAATACATGCTGAGCTACAAATTGGAAACAATAACGACAGTTACACAGCACTGACACGACGATAACTCTTGTCATGCATATTTGAGGACAATCATGCACATAAAAGGAGGGGAAAGAGCAAGAGGTGGAGGAGGGAGGCTGCACAATGTGGTCTATTAAGAAAGATATCATCATTGAGTGTTAGCTTATGTAAAACAAAGCCTCTATAAGCTTTCAGATTTCCCTGTGATTAGCAATTTGATATGCGTGTTCAATCATGTCAAAAAAAGGTTTCTCTTCTTGTCCAAGCTCCACAGATCTGATAAACTCTAAGTGGAGCTGAATATTTTAATTAGGTTTGATTTATCTTGGCACTGTTTTCAGCTAGCTTAATATTCATCCAAAGTTGTTTATCAAACTGCATGATTTGATGAAACTGGATGTATTTTTTTTAATTCACCAAACAGAGATGTTTGAATTATACTACAAATGTCTCAGTTAAACGTTTTCAAAAGAAAGTTGAAAAATTCCTTAAATTCAGAGTTGTTTTTTTTTCGGAAGTCAAGTCCAGTGTGGAGGTCTATTAAATGATCGTGTCACTGAACGTTTGCTGCTTTCAGCGCTCACAATGGTGTGCTCAAGTATGTCACTTGCAGGCCACCATTACATGCAGGCAACAGAATAGAGGATCCAGGAGGACAGGGTTCAGCGGGGGAAAGACTGGGGTCAGGTGCCTCTACTTTCCTTGTGGGGGACTCTGGCTTCTCTGGAGCCTGTGTCACACAACTATCAGCAACAGCAGCAACAGCAATGCTGAGGGAGGGGAGTGGGAAACAGAGAGCAGTTACTTCGGCATCAGAGTGAGAAAGAAAGATAGATTAGCAGGGAGGGAGAAAGAGACAGAAAGTAATGGGAGAGGTAAGAGTCTGTGTGCTTCATTTGTCTTAGAAAGCATTCCTGAGAGGTAGCAGCACTGTGGTTTCTGGGTCTCCGCGGGCTCAGCTGTGGACCTGCAGAGCCCTGAGACTAGCAGCAGCAGCAGCAGCAGCAGCAGCAGCCAGAGTCGTGAAGGCCAAAAACCTGGCACGGCATCTTGTTGATGCTTGATGTTAGCGTTTGCTGCTTTGAATATCAAATCAATTACAAGATTCTGGAGGGGGGCCTCTAAAATAAGCGCTGTAATTTCATCACACGAGTTGATTAAAGGCTCATGTGCGCCCTCAGCCAGATTCTGCACACCCCCAAACCTCAGATGTTTTGGTTGTATTCCCAGGGAGGAAAATGGCCAACCTCTACATACAGCAGCATTATTCCCACTGGGATGAAGTGTGCATCTTGTACGTTCAGTATAGCCAAGAGCTTCATGGAAACCCTGGCAACCACTGAGCTATCTGTCGTGGCCAGGTGTTGTAAACAAAGGCAATTAGTGCATGGGATTCAGCTTGGATGCATGTTTACTACGTCCTGGAAAACATATTCCTTACAATTCCTCCTAAACAGATGGCAGAGACTTTTATCACCTTCGTAGTAACACAAGAACATATTCTAGATTTTTATAGTTAATTGTTCTCTCTTCCTTTTTTTCTCCTCTGTGTGAGGGGAGCAGCTGTTCAAAACTGTCACTGCCTCTGGTTTTCAGACAGAACTATATTTCCTTGTTGGCCATAGGAGAGGGGGGCAGGAGAGAATAAAGTTAGATATCTGAACATCTTTGACTTACAGCAGTCTGCCTGGCTTAATTCATTCACCAAAAGAAGTGTTATTTTTTTCAAATACACTTCCTGAACTGTTATTTTTCAATTTAAGTGATCTACAAACATTGCTTTTACGCAGTTCAGTCTTGAACTACCACTTCAGCATCAGATTTGATAGAGGTGGTGCAAATTTTCAGAGGAAGGCTGCAGCACATGCTCCTGCAATCAGGCCTGATTAAAGGAACAGTGTTTTAATGGGAAAAGGCTTCACTATAACCCCCATTACAATCAAGTAACCACTTAATAGCTGCAGCTTTAATGTTAATCAGTGACTCTGTCTGCTTTAGCAAACAAAGATAAACTTACTTTTTTATGAAAGTCTGGGTGCAATTAGATTATGTTTCATAAAGTGACCAATAGGAAAGGAGATCACAGTCTCCCAGAGTAAATGACGAGGAGGCAGAAACATGATCTCAGTGTGTTCTTGGGTCTCTGAACACATTAACTCTCCCCCCAAAAAGTGTTTTATCCTTTTCAAAGTGTTTCTCTCCTGTGGGCTGACAAGAGTGCAGACCTAATTTTACCACCTGTCCAGCCCCCTGCAATATTCTCTGGCAGAGGCTCGGTACTCACAGGTCATTATCTGTCTCAGTGCGGGTCTTCTGCTGCCGCCGGTGGACCATGAAAACAGTAACAGCTACGCCGATGATGAGTCCAATGGCGACGACACCTCCAAGGATCCCGATAACACCACCTGGGGGACCCTGCGGCAGCGGCTTCTCTGCAGACAAGAGAAGAAATAACAGTGTCAGGACAGGAGCTCTTTGAGTTATTGATGCTGGCAAAGGGGCTGAACTTGAAAACCAGTGGTGAGGACAAAGAAATACTAATGTTACATCTCAATGAGGCTTTCCTCGACCATGGCAGGGAAACTTTCTGCAATAAATCACAAAAATCCTGGACATACTTCAGTTCACTGGTTAAAAATATTTCAAAATGAAAGCAGCAATGTCTCTAAAAATGAGGGAAAAAAACAACAGACTATTGTCAGAGGAAAATCTTTGCAAACCATGTGACTAGCATTTGCCAGGCTTGAGGCTTTCCATCATAAAACACATTTAAGCACTATTTTCAGAGACATGTTTCAAGATGAGACCATTGTCCTGCTCACCCTGGCACTGCATGAATACCACACTGCTGTGGTCACTCAGCAGCTGTTGCTGCATTTCTAATGTGTACTCCATCAACTGTTCAAAAGGAGCCCAAATTGGTTTGGATTTGGCACTGAACCCAAATGCACTCTTAAGAGCATGACAAAGCTATTATATTTCAAAGTCCGTGCCAGCAGGGGGTATGCAAGAATATATTTCTAGCATTTTAGAGAAAAAAAGAGGAGCAGTTTGCAAAGCAAAACTATTTACCTAATTCTGTTGAGAGCGAATCATGGAAAAGTTAGTCCACAAGGGCCTCAAGTAAAACCGCAGTCTAAGTCGGTAAACATTACAGACTGTTGATGTTACCCTTTCTGTGTGACTGTCCCCGTCTGTTAATAAAGCTACGAGTATTAACGTTACAAAGGCACAGAAATTAGAGAGAAAAACTAAAGCTGAAGACATTGATGCAGTCTGTCTTTTTAAGTGCTGCTACTTGGTTTAAGTTTTGAAAGTGTCTCTGAGAGACAATCTCTGCAAGTGTCTCTGAGAGTTTTTGAAGTGACTGTCAAAAGCAATCAGTGACCAGTGAACATCTGAAGCTCTGAGGAAAAATCGGAAAATAAATAGGTTTTTTGATGCCTGCATCTGATTGTTTTAGCTCGATTCATTGCAAGAAATAAGACTTTTGCTTTGAAATCATCGCCTTTTTTCTGTCTTTCATTTCATGCATTTTACATCTAACATCACCAAAGAATCATCCTGTATGAGATCAGGATACATTGAGATGTAATTCATCTTTTGTCAAGCGGATAAAAAGTTAAATTACTGCAGGTCCCAAATGAAAATCTGTGACAGTAATGCAGCTGATATCAGCTTTTAATAAAACAGAACAGTCGTCTCTCATAATGGAGCTTTACTTCATGAAGGCAAACAGCACTGGAACGTGTTTTCTTTGACAAGAGCACTTAAAGCCAACCGGGGACCAATCAATGGCTACAAATTCACACCATCTTCCACTTTGAAAAGGAAAGCGTATCTCCTGCCCTCATGATGGCTCCATTATTATCTGGCCTCCCCTGCCGGTAGTGACAGGACAAGGCCTCACTCCCTGGGGGCCTCTTCTCAACAGCCTCCGCCTGCTTGCTCTATCAGTGCCCATAATGATGGATACACAGAGGACCACTTCACATAAGGCCACACAATAGCAGGCACGTTAACCTACCTTGTACCCAACACCTGCTGCCTGAAAGTCAGCGTTTGTGTCCATCAGATTGTCATGTCACGCTGCAGTTGTTGCTGCTGCTCTAATTTTTCGTCGCCTGGTACTTAAAAGTCACGTCATGTCAAATTTACACACCAAAAGGAAGTAAATAGGTTTTTCCTGTGACCACGTACACTCCCTGCTTGTGATGCATTTCAATAAAAAGGCTGTGGAGCAGCTTTGAAGACAGGTCGTAAATGTGATCTTGCTACAGCATGGCAGCAGATAAGTAAGAACTCCGACCGCTGTCTCATCGTGCTACATACTGAAAGCCACTGGGCTGAATTTCATGGCCCTAATGCAAATGCCAGACACAATAGCCTGTTGTATAACACTAACACACAAAGGAGTAGACTGGATCAGAATGCAATTTCCCTGTTGTGGAGCCTTTGGCACTCAGCGCACAGGATTTACACTGTCACCTCCTAAAGCATGAAGGTAGGGTGAGCCATCTGGTGCACAGTCTGAGCACTTTGTCCGCTTCTCATATGGTCCGACCATCATCAAAAATTCATGCTCTCATTTTCATTACACGAGTTTTACATTAAAGCATCCAAATCCTCCCAGTCTTCACACACATGCAGTGTTTTAGGCAAGATGAATTTGCAAAGTGTAACAGTGTGGATAGCAGCAAACGCTGTGGATCATGTAGCAAAAAAACGACTTGTGAGCATGAACCGTTGCTCCAACACTGTGTACAATAACACCAGGCTGGGAAAATTTGATCACAAAAGCGAGAGCTACCTACTACAGAAGTCAAGCCCTTTCTACAGCATGTGCAGCCAACAACACACCTTCAAATTCAATTAGCCAAAGTAAGGTAGTATAACTGTGCCAGATACCCAGTGCTCGACGATTAAATTACCACGGGGAATGTAGTTTCAAGGACATGAATTGTTGAGAATTTGGTAACACCGTGGTAACTACAAAGGTAAATTTTATTAAATAGACATTCCAGTTTCCTCCCATCACATCTCGGCCCACAACACACAAGTTGTAGATAGCATGAATAAACAGAGCTTTAAAAAAAAAAACAATTTTGAAAAAGCAGGTCTTTGATAAAGTGAACTCAAGTTCCTGCCGCAGCCACTCAAGGACAGGAGCCACTGAAGAATGTAAAGAAAAGTGGTGTGTTGGAGTGTTCAGATGTCAAAGGAACTGAGGAAAAATCAAGTGACCTGGGGAGCACAACAGGCAAATGAGTCACTGACAAATATTTATGCCTGACCTTGGACTGTGCTCCGTCTCTGTACTGTGGTTCTTATCTTCAGCAGAAACTCTAATTTCTGTTGTGTTGCTACTCTCCGGTGCCTGTGAC
This sequence comes from Acanthurus leucopareius, assembly GCA_029814765.1. Taxonomy (NCBI): domain Eukaryota; kingdom Metazoa; phylum Chordata; class Actinopteri; order Acanthuriformes; family Acanthuridae; genus Acanthurus; species Acanthurus leucopareius. The sequence goes on along the minus strand of JAQMCX010000055.1, from coordinate 4,262,978 downwards.
TTAGTCCTGTGAAAGTAATCGTTTGGAAATTCCCCTGTGCTGCACACAACAGGCAGTACTACATGAAGAGGGCTTTGTCCTTGTTGTAGAATAAACAGTGGATTGCCAACAGTAATGGGCATGGGGACTAAGAAGCTGTATAAAAACAGTTCCCTGCTTCCTGTCTCACAGCCACCAACAGTGCAATTACCAACACTGGCACCTTCATTATCTTTACCTTCAGCATCATCATAAGCATTGAGAATAAAAAAAGGCTCAACACTGTGTTGTTGACATGGAGAGAAAAAAAAATGTCTCAATTAACTGCACAGCAAGGTGCAGGACATATAAAGTGGTTAAAGCAACCACTCTAAAATACTGACAGAAACTAATTTGTGTTGACTTTGTATACAACATTCAATACACAATATCTTCAAGAAAGCACCTTTATTACTGCGGAAATAGTTTATTTCTGTTCTTAAACCCAGCTGTTTGTTTGGAATAAGTGCTATAAGAGGTGGTGTGCTGAGCTCAAAGGGATCATTTGAGTTTTGTAAGAGAGGCTGTATGAGATATTTATCTGTAGTAACTGTATTATTTACAGTTTGACGGTCAGCATGCCTCCAGTTTGGAGAAGCAGTAAAACTACTGGTGCAGGAAAATAAGAAATGAAGTGGTAAGGCCAGGGTCAGCAACTTAGCACATTTATATCACCTAAAACATCAACATCAGAAGTGCTCTGTATCAATGCCTTTTTGTCAGTGCCTGGACTCACCATCAGACAGCCTTCTCTCATTGATTTTGATCACTTTTAAGCAGAAAAGCATTAAAAAAAACTGTTGATAAACAGCTCAAATAACCAGCTCATGAGCTTTAACTTTTATATAAAACAGATAGAGAGCAACTTGGTGGAAGCCAAGACAACTTAATTTAAGTCTTGGCTTCTACCATCTCCAGAAAAACTGTTGAGCTGTAAATGTTAGATAATTGTATTAGCTCGGATCATTTGGTGGTGGGCAGTTAGAGTAGGCCTAGTAGGCCCTTGTACTGTAAATGTGCCTAACCAAAACTAAAAAGAAAAAAACATGCTAAAAGTTGAGATAAGGAGTTAAGATAAAGGCAAAACACACACGCACATGCACACGCACACGCACACATGCACACACACACGTACACACACAGCATTATAGGCTACTTCAGTATGTAGAACCAATATTTAAAGCAAACAGATCTCACATCAAATGTCACCGACATTAAGAACGTAAGAAACCTATAAAATATCTGTAAAGTCCAAAATCAAATAACCCTTTAACCTCCTTTGACTTTTCATCTGTGGAGAACCAGCATAAAATCTGACCAAACTATATTGAGTAAAGGCTGTTGTTCAAATATGTCTTGTAGCTGCCACTGAAAGATTGCTATTGATTTTCAATAAGTGTAATGCACCCGTCCATGCAGCGGCTCCCTCTCTCTGCTGTCAGTCCACCACTGTGGCACATCTGAGCCGACAGACTTGACCTTGGCTTTTCTGTGGCTGCAGTTCCCTCTGAGGTGGCGGCGGTCTTCATTCTTGTCACATCCACTCCCAAGTGTTCATTGAGCTGCACCAGATGTATGAGCCATTGTTGTTTTTCTCTGCTGCACAGCACATCCAAACATAGTACAGTCACAGACCTGCACACAGTCCTCCGTCAGCTTTTATAAGGCTTTGTGGCGTTACGTTCATATCAGCTGGTAGCCCATGGAGAATCAAATTTCCCTGACAATCCATCAAGAAGGCATCATTGGCTGAGTGCAACTTCTACCCAGCAGGTTGTTCTGTTTGCTGCAGAGTTCAGACGTGCAGTCAGCCAGAGGTCTCATGAGATTTGAGGGACCGAGTGAGTAAGTGCCTTTGCATATGATTATTATTCATTCCTCAGGCACAGCCTACAGATTTATATGCATTCTCCCAGCAGGGGGTGGTTACTACTTGGAAGAGATCTGGCAACATTTTTATGCAGCAAAAGCAACTGATCAGCTAAAGCCTGGAAATTGATGACTTCCTCACTGCTTCTTGTGGCTCTTTCTGAGTAAATGTGAACTCCATGCAGAGTGACACAGTGATTCAGCGTCTGGACTGTCCAAATGTTTGGAAACAGTGTAATCTCAAGCGCCAGCTGTACTCAATAGCCAAAACATGTGGGCTCTAGTGTTACCAGTGTCCCAAAGAACATGTTAGTCACACATACCAGAGCAGGAAGAGTTCAGGTGAGAGGCCAAAGGGTGAGCAGTCTCCAGCTGGAGCAGGCTTTGCCCACTCCAAATCCAATCTGTCACAGAATGCAGCAATGCAGGATTTAAATGGAAGCAGGTTTTTCTCAGCAGATCCCTGCCATGTACCTGCTGAGGCCCTGAATGGTTCATCAAACACTGGCACAGAGAAGACAATTCACAGCTTAATGATGTCTTTAAATGTACAGTCACCCCTGGCAATGTGACAGAAAGAGGCCGTAAAAAAGAAAGTGTATAGAAAGCCTGAAACTATAAGGAATCAGACTGATGGTATTAAGAGGACATTTGTGTAGTGGCTCTTTGTAAAAATGTTCCAGTCATGAGTCTGATCATATTCCAATAATGGATGTGGCTCCTGGCGCTCTCCCTGTCTCCCATCAGAAATTGTAATTGCTATCTCCTCCACAGGGGCCATAATACTTTCCAGCAATACTGGGGAGTTTTCAAGTGGACAGATTGAGAGTCTGGCTACTAACCCACGCCAGCTCTACACCACCCATGCCAGTCTGAGATGACCACCTGTTCCAAATACCACAGTGACTGGTTCTCTACCTCAAATTGCAGTCGACCAGCAGAGTGAAACAGTCAAGCTGTCTGGTGGCTTTTATCTCTCTATTCATAAGCTGTACAGCTACCTTATGTGGAAGTAAATGCCCAGGCTGTTAGTAATTTATCTGGAGGAGATTTTTTTTTCTACCTTTTTTCCACATTGGGTAAATGCTGCAGGCCCCAATAAAGAGAAAGAAATGTGGTTTAATGGAGTTCATAAATCTGTATTTCATGCTGCCAACTCCACATGCTGTTTCGTCTCCGTCTCCCCACCCCTCCCTGCAGTTGGTAATCTTGTTAAAGTTCAATGTTTCCAGAGCTGTCTCCTCTGGGAGCTGAGGTTCCTGATGTCATCCTCTTTTCCACAGTAGTTTACCCTCTGGAGAGGTCTGCATCCTATTTCACCTGGATTCACACTGATGGCCTGTCTCCGCACCACCTCCCAGACCCGACGTGTCAGAGCGGAGGATGGGGGCAGGGGGGATTGTGATGGTCTGTGATTGCTGTTCTACACCGCTCCACAGAGGGCAGCACTTCATTAAGCACAAAATGTTAACACATGGGATGTGTTTATTAAGATGAAAACAAGCCCATTAAGGACTTAACCGTTTTGGACCTGCTGGGCCACCATTAAAAACACCTGAGCCCAGAGTACAACAACAAAAAAACACCAAACAGCATTTTTTATTTTGTTTTTTTTCCATTTTTGTTTGTTTTATTTACATCTTTTATGATTTTTTCAGACAGCCTCTTGCAGTTAAGGACCATATCTCAGCTAATGGAAGGATGTTACTGCATGGATGAATAAAAGCCTGCTGAGCCATTCTGTTTCACTTTACGGCCTCCTTCGTTCCTGTGTAAACATTTTACGAGTCAATGGTACGTTAGGGCAATCTGGGGAAGTAATCAAGAGCCTTCAATAATAATAAAAAAAAAAACCCAAACATTTTGCATGTTTCCATGTATAAACACACAACACTCAACATCAGCGTGGCAAGCTGGAGATCTCCATGTAACCACGCACACATCAGCTGGAAGTGTCTGGTGCACCGCTGCGTCCAGCGGGGTAGATAAAGCGGCGACAAGCAGCACCAAAGCCCCTGTCAATGAATATGAGATTGCAGGCTGCCAAGCTGATGCTGATGCTGTCATGAGGTATTACCTCCCGTGACAGCCTGAATAACAACAGTTCTAATTAAAGAATGATTGGAATGGGTGGACCACCGCCTCCTAATGGGGGAATAAACCGCAACATCGCTCCAGGAAGTGTATTGCACTCATTTATTAACTTCAGGAAGCCGCTAGCTGCTGTCAAGATGCAATAGCTCACTTTAAAAGTGACACAACTTTCCATCCATTCTCACATTCACTCTAGCATTGTGAAATATGTAAACATATACCAGTATTACATATGGATTGTTCAACAGGGTGCTGTTTTTCTGTTTTATGATCAGGTGATCTCAGTTGTGCAGTAACTGCTGCAGCTCTCCCGGCTGTGCATCATCGCTCATCTGAAAACTAGCTTTAGCTCTGGAGAAGAGCCATGGCCGTGCAGCGTTGGTGATAGGGTTCCTGCTTTTTTTCTCTCAAGCCCTTTCATGCCCCAGCTGATCTCCTCCATGTGTTGAATGTTAAGTTGCTGGCTGCCCCCAGCTCTAAACTGAAGGAATTGCAGCTCTTATACAAATCTGTCCTCACATCTCCACCTCGTCCTCCCTCTGCTACCTTCTTCTCCACGTAAGCAAAATTACTTCTCAGTGTTTCTCTCTTGCAGGCAGCGTGAGGTCACGGCTGTAATTTCCTTTGCCTGGTTAAAGCCGACAGACTAACGGACTCAGTGCTTCAAGATATGTTCGAGAGCAGGTTTTCAATTTAGCAGCACTTGGAGCTGGTGAGTCTGTAGATCCCTTTTCAAAGGCCAACCACTTCTACTGCCCCCGCCGCTGAGCATGTGTGTCATCTCGAACAATGTACAGACTCAAATGTATTCAAATAACCTCTATGGGGTCGTGTATTAGATTTGAAATACTATCTATTTATATTCCAGGACTGGACTGTTTGTGTTCTCTCTGGAAAATTACCATTGATTCTCTGAACCTGCTGGCAGGCTGCTGGATTTAAGTGCAGGAATATGAATTCACTCTTCAATGCTCTTTTTTTTTTATAAAACACTTCGCATTTTCCTGACATTTTGGTTTTTATTTCCCCTCCAATGACCGTTTGTATCCATCTACAGCTGCTCTGTTTACCTTTAAATAGGTTATTATCTGTGTTTACACCACACATTTTTCAAAGTATTTTTGGAAGCAGTCTTTCATTTATACACACTGAGCAGATCTGAGGTCTGATGTCGAAAAGTCAAATAATGAACCAGAAACTCCTGATGAAGAATTCATTTTAATCTGGCGATTAGGAATATTTTCTCATTACTCTGACACTATAACACTGGTGGATGAATTATTCTAAGGTTATTGTTCTCTGCACTGACACATAAAGTCATCAGGTTCATTGCTCAACATCATTATCTAAGTCTTAATTAGAAACCTCTTTAAATAATGTGATTGATCATATACAAGTCTATTGCAGAAAATGCTGAAAAAGTTGGATGAAAAGTTGGTGACTAACAGGCACCTCAGTGAATCACCTTTTTTCAGGTGTGATCCTGAGGCTCATTATATCTTATATGCTAACTGGCGGTGCATTACATCTTTAGTGTGTTTGGTGTTTTAAAGCTCATTATATACGTAGGGCAGACTTTCATGTTCTCACCTTCCAAACTTGTTAATTACTGCTGTTGTTGTTTTGTTTTGTTCCATATGCATTGCTGTATATTCTCATATAGCTGCATATCGCTTAAAGGGGAAGTTTTCTTTTTCAAAGACAGTAAAGAGTTGATCTAAAACTCAGAATGTGACAATAAAATAAAAGGTTGCTAACTAAGTGACTAATGCAAAAGCAGCCTGAGGTCGTGACTTCTCCCTGGTTTTTAGGAAGATAGGACAAAGCAATCAAAGCATCTGAGAGACAAACTCAGGAGATGACCCTCTTAGAGATAACCATCCTGTCTGTCTTCAACACTCTAAAGCAGAGACAGAAGTAAACAAACATGTCTTTCAACATGACGAGGCCTGTTTGCTGATTTTTTCATTAATTTGGTTTGGAAGTTCAGAAGTGTTTCAAAGATGAAAGTCCTATGAATACTTAAAAAGTATTGAGTGCATAACTGTGAACAATTTATGTTTCAGAAATGATGTCTTCCTCAAGCCAAACGGATGTCTCATCCCCAATTTAGGAACAAAAGAAGCATCTTCAAAAACTCATAAAGGCTTTGGAAGCAGCACCACGTTTCCTCAAATTATTCATGGTAGACTGTAATCTAAAATATTAATGATGTTGTACTTGACGAACCCTTATTTCACCCCGTTTATATTCTAGAATTCCACATGATCTGTTCTTTCTTCTGAAGCCTCTGTCAATGCAAATTCAAAAAGTCTTTGAGGCAACATAATACACCGTCCAAAACAGGACACTAATGTAAAAATTACTGCTAACATTTGTTGTGGCTATAGTTCTTTAATATAGCTTGGTGGTTTTAATGCTGGTTACTTAATATATAGGTGACCCAGCACTGTTTTTACTGTGATTGGACATCAAGACAAGACAACTCGTATCACATTAGCCTGAAAGTGAGAACACATCTACTGACTGTTTAGTGGAATAAAAAAAAATATGCATCAATCAAAACAAATAACAAATCAGTTGACATAACAAAACCAATTTTTGTTAGGAAATGAATTCAAAGTTTTATTTGGTTTTGGCAAACACTATAATGAACCTTGAAAATAATACCTGATTAAAATTACTCATCATGACTTACAAATAAAAATACAAATTGAGGGCCTGTGTTTGCATGGGAGGAAGTTTTTTACAGGCCTCATGTAAGTCATGTTGTTGCATTTTAAAACTGGACTGCAAGAGGCAAAAGCAGCATTAGTGGTCTCAGAGGAATGTTCTAGGTAAGAGAAACATTGCATTGATTATAATGGCACAGCATAATTCAACTCTGTGTGAGTTACAGAGGAAAGACGTCTAATGATATGTTCTCTGCCAACAAAATCAACATGCTCTTCACTGCTGATGACTCACTAAGCTCTGTGATGACATCACAGGCCCCCTGTTTCAGTACAGAGAAAAGGTGCTCATGCTTGTGTACTATATTTTACTCAGACTGAATGCCATCACCTGTTGATTTAAAGAAAACTGAAGCTTGAAAACCTATCCACAGTCATACGGAGCTCTATGTGAAAATACAATCAATATGCGGTGGATATGATGGCTGTAAGTGAGGCAGAACAATTACACTGGTAGGCACAGCCTCTCTGCTGCCGCTTGACTGGAATGCAGATTTTACAGACTGGCTCTAATGTGTAGTTCATTGCGGTTTATGGAAAGCCAGGTTGCTACAAGGACTCAGCGACTGGTTGTTTCCACAGTGCTTGAGTTTTTCAGGTAAACACTTCAGTGAAAACATGATGTGGCACTCATGGTGGAAGGAGCAGTTGATGGATGGATGAAATGCTTTCATCCTGGATTCCTTGGTCCCACAGAGGAGCCAGCTGAAGAGAATAACACAGTATGAGTGCACACTGAATTTGCCAAGTGGATATAAGCCCCTTAAAATTCACAAGGGGGATTCTCAACGATCCCCACCTCCACTGCTAAGAAAACATATTTATGAGGCCAATCTGTTATTGTCTTAAAAGTCAGATCTGAAATGAAGCTGAAAATCTGTACTCTGATAGGAGAAAAGGAACAAAAGTGCAGATGACGCATCAAAATAGTTAAACAGAGTCTGCTACGGTCAGTTAAAGCTGTGCTGACACAGCAAAAAAAAAAAGACCACTGGGACATATATGACCCATGGCCACCAACTGCAATTTTATGGCTATTGCAGTCAATGAGGAGGAGAGCTGTTTGAGGTTTCTGCCAAGGAGGTCAGCCAACAAAATCACTGAGCAAACTGAACACAGGCTTTAAGTCTTCTTGTGTTCATAGTGCTATTGAGAAGGTATTCATAACAAACATGAGTCGGTCACAAAGTTGAGTCTTTTAGACCATTTGCAATACACCCTGATGTGCTATTTTTGCGTTGTATAGATAGATAGATAGATAGATAGATAGATAGATAGATAGATAGATAGATAGATAGATAGATAGATTATTAATCCTGTGTGGAATTCAGGCAGTCAGCTGCTTAAATTACACTCATACCATTTTAAAAAAAAGGATTCATCAGTAAAAAATAAATGAAATGGACTATAAAAGGAAGAAAAACAGTCATTAGTAAGCCTTGCATGCATAAAATTCCATTGACACATATATTTAAAGGCAGTGGGCTAATATAAATCTGACCTGCTCTCTCCAATCTGGCTCAGAGTTTAAAGTTAAAAGGAAGTGTGTCCTCTTCGTGACGGACAAGAAAAAAAAACAAAAAACTTTGCTCTTACTCACAGAAGCTCCTGCCTGAACTCAGATCTGCTTCAGACCACGTAACAGGGGTGACTATTGTGATTCTGCACGCATACCATCACCCCCTCACCCCAGCCAAGTGCAGCTCCGCTCCGAGCACACACTGCTTAGACAGACACCAGAGTTTCAAAGGCATTTCATCGAGCTGCTGAGGCTACTTACTTCCACCACTAAATACTGCCAGGGAATCTCAAGACTCTGCTGCGGTCACTGAAAATTATCTGTGGTGGGAAATCTGTGAGGGGAAAGAGTACGGGGAGAAGAGGAAGAAGAAGAAAAAAGACCCTCCAAAGAACTAAAGTTGTGCAAGTCTTTGGAAACAAAATGAGTGCATTTTTTTTTTTAACAGCACTGTTGAAGTAACCCCTAGTTGAGAAGCTTAAGTGCATTGTAGATGATTGATTTGTCCTTATTTTTGATACAAATACACACAAACTTGCACACAGGGTGTAAAAAAATAATCTCTCTCATTGTTCAGGATGTGATCCAGGAAAGCAAACGCTACCAGGTTTAAACATTTGCACATTTTTCTCCTGGACACAGTTTGTTACTTCTGGAAACTGCTCAGTTGTGGCAAAATAGAAAGAAAGAAGGGGAAAAAAGAAATATGTCAATATGGTGCAGTAAAAACATACTTTATTATTCTCTAGGAGCCAAAAAAGCACACACACACACACAGAGCTCCTCCCAGAATCCAAAGCAAACACAGCTAACCTTAACCCTACGCTGACAGCAGCGCCACAGTTCAGTTAAGTCCATCAAGACCGAATAAAGATTTAGATGTGTGATTATTCCCTACATCACAGCTTCATATTTCATTTTCAAGGAAAAAAAGTAATTTTTTTTCCTCCTGCTTGTGCAAAATTGAAAAAATGTACCGCTTGAATAATCAAATTTTTGATGACGCTGTATGAAATGTGACTCTCATGTCTGTGTCAACTCACACCATCGTCACACAGCTCAAAACAAAGGTTATGTTTATTTAAAAAAAACTGCACAAATGACTGAATAACATGCAATGAAACACCTCAGGGAGCGAAGACAAAGGCTGAACTCATAGCTGACACAGAGTTAAGAGTCTTCTGGTTTGTACAGTCTGGCTTTCTACATGTCTGCCAACTTGTTATGCCACTGCATTAATTACAGATCAGAGTGTTGCCACCAATCACCACTGTGAGGGAAGATGATGAACACAACGGCAAAGTGGGTCCTTGACTGTAATCACAGGAATCAGGGGAACTGCGTTGGAGACAAGTCACTAAATGGTCCCATCCACAAAGTATTACCATGTGGAGGTTTGCGGCACCATTTACAACCAAATGTTTCTTTGTTCAGTTTCAGTGGAGCTGCAACAGTGTAATTTCAAGGAGGATTGGAAGCAAAGACCCCGGTGGGCAAGTTCTTTCAAAAACCAGATGCACACATGATCCAAGCAGTGTAGGGGAATATTTGCTTTTGTGAAGTTAAGCTTATAAATATTTCTTGAAATAAAAACATATCTATGGATATAAAGAAATATTTTTTTTTATCGCTATTATTAGTTTGTCATCTGTCTTTGAGTTTTCAGCACATTTACGGGCCTAAATGTTGGCTGCCTAGTTTTTCCTCTAGGGTTAAGAGCACAGTTAAAGTATTTCTAATTCTTATATTAGATTGACCTGGTAAGAGGCAGTGATTATGAAAAATTCACACGCCATTGGATGAGGCGTCACTGTCTGGCTGTTGTTTCATGAACTTCCTGTGTGAGGGTGTGGCACTGGCAAGTTTGTTTGTACTGTAGATTTTTGTTTGTTAAGTGCTGATCTGTTGTGACTCAACCACAACCGGATTGGATGCTTCTGAATAACACTTTTCGGTGTGATTGAACTAAAAAGACCTAGACATTTGCCATGAATCACTTCTTTTTAAAATAGCTCAACCAAACCACTAAAGATTTTTTCTCTAGTCTGAAGAATTTTCCTCTCATATTATTTGTTCCATTGTACCAACCTCACATGTTGCAGCTAGCTCGGGTCACGTTCTGTTGTACTGGCTCTAAAATATTCTTCACATTAAGTCTGAACAGACTTTCACCTTGACCCCTTCACTTACCCCTCGAGGTCTTTAGCCATTAAGCTATGCATAGAAAACTTTTGCTGAAACACTCAAACAAAGAAGGTAGATTTTCTGCTAAAATGGTCCAAATCTTTAAAGTTAAAAACTCAACAGCCATTCCTGAAGCAATGGTCTGTTAACTCCACTGAGATCACCACGGATGGTTCTCATGTGTGGGTTTTTTAAAAAGAAAAGCCCTCAAAGCTTCCATTTACTCCCATTGTATTGGGTTAGCAGCAGAAATCTCAATAAAATAACAACAAACATAATATATTCCAGGATATAAACCAGTAGGAGTCTTTGAGAAATTGTGGTTTATATTGTGCTTTGGGTGAACTGACCCTTTTGAAATCTCCACTACATCACTACACCACTACGTTTTACGATTCAAAGAACCATTGACTTTTAGAGGCTGGTCAATGATTAATCTTAACAACAGAGAGACAGATAGAGAATCTACAATACGTTCCTGTTAGGCTCACCGCTCACTGTCTACTGATCTCTTTCAAACAACTTGATTGCTCCCCTCGGATTATCTGGTGGATACACGACCGCACGGGCACAAATGTGTGAGGCTACGTGCACAATGTGCATGCAAGTGTGTGCTTTAATTAAAGTTTGAGGAGGACTTGGAAAAGTTTAATTTAGCAAAGCCTGGGTGAAAAATTGTCTCGTTTTCTTGTCTTTATTTCTGTGTCATTTCTTATCTCCCTTTAAGCTCGGCCACTGCACAGGTTATCTCCAAATTACCAACAGAACTCATTTATTTTTCAATTGAATTAGGTCCTGGAGAGAAAACCTGCACAACCATCTCTCCTTTATAAAACAACCCACCAACAGTTGCCATCCACAGTTACAATGATTAGACCGCAGCATGACCGGGATCAAACACCTCAATCAGACACCACTGCTTGTTCACTCTTCTCTCTCTTGTCTCCCTAACAGTTTTCTCTCCTCTCAGTCTTTCACCTCCACTGAGCTTGAAAAGAGTGACATCAGAATTTTGGAGCACACTTTCCAGGTCACACAACACACAGAATGACAACGTTTTCATAACATCGGGTTCAAAACTGTGAATGCAGAAAATGCAATGTCAAATTTACCCAAACAGATTTATGATACGGTTTTTGCGTCATTTTTTCGAGGCATTTATGGATACAATAGTGCATGTTTGAACAGGCAGCAAAAAACAAAGGCACAATTATGCTTAAAGTTTGCTTATATTTGCATAATTGTAAAAACATTACTGAAAGGTTAAAAAGACAACCTGAACTGCAGGAAAAGTCTCCATGTTAAAGGCAGCAAAGGAAAAAAAAAACAGATTGTTATTCCAATGACACAACATCTATCCATGGTTTAACTCCTGCAGTAATTGAACAGTGAAATAAAACTTAGAATAGTCCTTAAGGTCTGCAGTTCACTTTCACTGTCATTCATGTCAGGCCGTAGATTTTGATACATGTTTCATCTATTATTCATCCTGACCAAATGTCTTTTATAAAAAGTAATGTTGTCTGTAACCTGAACATGAGATTTATGTTTGTATTCCAGAGGCTGTAAATAATCAGCAGCAGCCTTTAAGGTGAGCTGAGCGGAGACAATAAATCATTGATGCTCCTTTGAAACATCCACAGTGTGACGGGCTCTCACACTGTCACTATCATACAGCAAACAAATTAAAGTTAAATGCCGCTCCACAAATTTTTCCGCCTTAACGTTCACACTCCCCTGCTCCCATTTTTATTTGACAAGTGACCACCCCAGTGTGTCGACTGCAAACTGCTCAACAAACTAAATGTTTCCTATCTGTTCACATACGTCAAAGGTGGAAGTAACTTAATGTTTTCCACCTGGGTTTTTATGTGATCCTTGAAAAGTAAAAGAAAAAAAGGTGTGAAGGGAAAAATCTGTGATCCAGACTAAGTGTAACAAGACAAAATGCCAAGGGAGAAAGAAAGGTACTGGCTGATTACCACCAACTTAAATAGTGTAGTAGAAGTCAAATTTTCTTTAACAACATTCAACTCCACCCTTCAGGCTGCTGCAGGTAATGTTACTTAGCAAAGGACGTAGAAACTTTCCAGAGATATAATGAGCTACCTTGAAGATCAAAAAGACAGAGAGGAAATATTGACTAAAGTATAAAGTTTGTGTAAGTTACTGATTTTTTTTCTTTCCTACACCTACTGATGAACCTTGCACTAATAACACTGGAAGAGACTAACTAACCTTGAAAGCTGCTGTAGCTTCTTCACCATCTGAAGAAGTAACAGAGGTGTATTATTTTTAACTAAGTGCAAACAAGCAAGAGCATAATATTATCTTCTCTTAGCTTCTGTTTTTTTTTCTAACAGTGTAATGGTCCTTATGGAGCTGTTTTTACCTTATTAAGTAAAACACAAACATTTTAAATAAAAATCTGTGTTTAACATGCTATTCCTAGGAATTTTCTCATCAGTTAAGAGTTAGCTTTGAGTGCTAACTTTGTCTTTCTGCTCTTTTGGCTGTATATAACATGGCAAGCATGTCAACTCCCCCTACAGTAAAGTCAAAACATCTTAATCGCCTCCTGGTGGCTGGCTGCTGTTTACATCATAAATCCCGCCCACTTTAAAGGCTGTAAAACAAAAGTAATGAACTGAAAGAGGCTAAAAAGTTCCATAAACATGCAACATGGAGGGATCATTCTCTGTGGGATCATACTCCATGCAGTATTTTTCATATCAGTCGTTTCATTCATTGAAAATATTAAAAAAAAGTATTGCTTCCCCTTCTCCCCATATAATTATAACATTAGCAGAGCTTTAATGTAACTCATATTCGTATATTAGCCAGGAAAAAACTGTGGGGGGGGGATTGGCCCCACCCTCTGTGGTTTTATCCAACCAATAAAATTGTTTGTGCCATCTGAGAAGCGTTTGTATAATTAAAACCCCACTTGGCTGACTGTTCTGCATAAAGCGTATATTGCTTTACAAATATTGCTTTAGATTTATTCCTACAGTATCTATTGCCGGAGAGACCTCTTGTCTTTGATGATTGCTTTTCTCCCTTCCACTCCCCTCTTCCCCCTGCTCCTACATCTGCTTTCATTTTTCTCTGTGTGTATGACAAACAGCAAAGAAATTCCAAACTGTGGTCGTCCTAAGCCAGCAGCCCCTCCTCCTGCTTTCTCTTGGCAGGATGGCTCGTGTCTCACATTTAATCATGAATGCTTTGCCAGGCAGCTGGGCCTGAGGGAGATTCAGTGGGGGAAAAGCAGAAACCTGATCTGGTGAGGCAGGCAGCGTACAGTTAAACCTCTCCATAAAGACCTAGGAGCTGGGCCATAACAACGCCATCATGATAGTTTTACCAGAAAAAACAACAGAGTCCAACTCGTTCTCGGTCAGTGACTTCAAATCAGAAGAAAACGACAGAAAACACAGAAAAGTTCAAAAAAGTATCAGGAGCGCTTTTCATGGCAAATTAACTGAACAGATGGAAAAGAGAAACGTCATGCTGCATGCTGTTCCCCCGCTTTTTTTTTTTTTTTTTTTTTTTTTTTAAATTTTGTACTCCACAAAGAATATGACTTTTGTCTGGTGAATGAAAATACAAACATTGCCAGGACATATGTGATCTATTAAGCTGACCATATTCAAAGCTGCAGCAGTGGCCAGCCCCACATCACAGTGTCCAACGCTCTCATTCACATCCATCTTGTATAATTGCATCCTCAAAGAGAATGCTTTAAGCGAACAGATAATTGAGTGGCACATGAACCTAATCATTTCTGCAGAGTCTCTCGAGGGCATTGGGAGTGAAAAACTCTTTATCTCGCAATTCTCAAAGGAGACCTCTTCCCTTAATCTCACTCTGGACTCAAAGAGAAGGGCATTATGATGGCGACCACCAATCTCAGTCCTTTTAGTCCTGTCACTGACGTCAACCGCAGATTTAAATATTTTAGGGGTTAAACTTAACTCTTCACTGACATCTTGGCAGTCACAGAAACAACCAAAAAACCTGAAGTTTAAGTGAGGTAAAACAAGCAAGTAGATGATTGTGATTGGCTGTGACACATGCCAATCACACAAACATGCTCCAGAGAATATTTTCCTTCAAGCCTTAAAGCTACGCTATATGATGTATGAGAAGCATTTTTTCTATGTTCTTTTGAATTCTCTTCACAACCCTACAACAATCAATAAAATCAATGCCTTGTCAAAATAAAGCAAAGGAAAAACAAACATGTGTGGCTCCAGCAGGCCTGTAATGAACCAAAGCAATCGCTTCATTTGACCTGTGCGAAATGATTAAAGGGTTAACTGCCTGCATACTAACACACATTCTGCTGTCATTACATATAACCAGAGTCTTCCACAAAGTGAGGCACATAAAACAGACCTCAACACTGGTCTGTTTATGCTTTTTCAATGATGGTTAGAACTGAGTTTAAAAGGCAGCTGTGTTTCCGTTTTACAGGTAATTATCTGGTTTGTTTTGTAGTGGGGGTTATTTTTCATTTTTGTTATTTAGTTAGCGGCAATGATAATGGGCCACGCTCGTCTCTACACAGCTCTCTTGTGGACTCATCAGCCAGAAACAGCCAGGCAGCGCGTGTTCATGTGCTTTGGGTAGTGACTTTGGAAGAGAGCCTGAAAAGAGTGGATGAGATATTTTTTGATTAATTTCAAAATCTAGGCTTGCTGTGTTGGTTTCTTTATAGATGCCAACCCTAGCTTTAAAATCTACTTAATTCACCTCAACGACTTACTTCATCAATGAGAATGAACTTCTTGTGGCAAACACAGATTCACCTTAAATTTTGAAAAATAGGTTGCATCCAATTTAACAGCAATCATAAGTGGTTTTTGAAAACATTTTTAAGGAAATGAGACACTCTCACTCGACTTTCTTTGCTGGGGCTGTAACTTCCTGTAATTTCTCCATTGGTTGCCTGGCAACAGCTCACAGTCGAGATATAGTCTAGTACCTGACTTTCTGTAAAATGTCAAAATTTTGTTTTTACACATCCTTTTTTTAAATTATTAAATAACAAAGTTAATTAACATATAAGTTATGGAGCCATAGATGAGCTGGTGTCCTCACTGATAATCAGAGGCTGTTTTCCAGGGTTCAAGCTAGGCTAAGCTAAGCTAAGCTAAGCTAATCAGCTCACAGCTGCCTCACAGTTAATTTCACAGACAAATATAGGAACACTATTGACCCTTTTATGTAACTTTTGCACAAGAAGGTGTATTTTCCTAAGTTCCAAATGATTCCTTCAAATGTTGCAAAATATTATCACTGAATGCATGCTTGTTGTAAAGAAACATCTATAAAATAAACAGTCTACTGAGGCATAGCCTTACTAGTGTTAAAGGAAATAAAAGCTACTATTTTGAAGCATTGTTCAGATTGTTAGAAAACAATTCAAGGTTAAAAAAAAGGTCAAATTAATATTCTGCTTAATTTTACTAAGTTTGCTAAAGAGCGTGTCTGCAACAGTTTTTTTCCAAAGAAAAAAAGGGGTATCCTGTAGATTTGACAAAAAAAAATCTAAAATAAACTGGCAGTATTTGCAAAGAACTGCTACTTAAGTAAAGAAATGTGATGAGGTCAAATCAGGAGATTACTGACCTTTTTTTCTTTTTGGTCTATTATACACGATCACCATTATTTTCCAATTATTATTATTATTATTATTTAAAAACTCAATTCATCGTGTCTGCAGTACAACAATTCAAATCAAGCCTTGTCCAGTGAAACTAAAAACCACTGCTGGGCTCCAGTGTTTGCCCGTCATGACTTAATAGAGACATTTGTATTAAGCATGTCATTATCCACTCCTACATCACACAGCTGACAAAACTGTTCCACAGGAGACCTCAGAGCAGACACTGTGTGGGAGCCATGTTGGTCTGAGCTGGCAGGGGGTGGGAACACCGTATTATTTTTTTTAACTTTCACTTAGCAACAATTAAAAGCCACACAGAAGTATCTGAGAGAAGACTGAGCCTGAACCATATTAAATGTCAGCTGAACAATCACTATGGCAGTGTAGACGCAGACTGCCATCATTTGGTCCTGAAAAATTACAGTGCAATTTGAAAACCATGTCACAGAGAATATGAAAAGAAATTCAATATAAAGAAAACCTATGAAAGTGCTAAGCATACTCTGATAAGATGTGTGGAAGAGAAAAAAATCTAGAGTGAAGAATCAATAACTTTAAGTGGGAAATGTGATGAATTCAAAGAACATAAAAGTTGTTTACAATATTTCCTGAAAAGTGCTACTTGAAGTGTTTGTCATTTGCATGCCAAAGGCCACATGATACTGAAGCTTCTATTTTAAAGGCACACATGCAAATGAGGACATTGTGTAACTGCTACTACACGACCAAATGTGCAAAATGACAATGAACCACTCAAGACGAGATTGAGCATAAAGACGCAACAGCAACAGGTGTTCAGCTGAAAAGCCAGATAAGAGGGAAGATATTCACAAAGTTCTTTGTCTGTTTGGATCTATAATAAAAATGTGTCCTTGTTGCTGTGGGCATTTGCAAGTTTTAGTGCTAAATAATGCAATATGAGCTTCTGAATAGGCACCATTAGCAGCACTGGGTCCTGAAATGGTGCTGCACATGCTCAGAAATACTGAAAAACAAGCTCTGACATCAGTGTGGTATCTAGAGAAATGGTTTTGGGGATCACTAACCTCGAGTATTGTCAGAATAATCTCATATTTTTCTCTCAGCCCAAAACAAACATGTATTGTTCCCAAAGTCCTCATCCACAGAAATGATGCACACAGTCCGAATTTTACCCACAGCCTTGTTTTGTTTCAGGTTCCCCTCCATCAATGGCTCTCTAAACAGACTGAACACTTTATTTATCCCCAGTCGTGGCAGTTCCAGCCTGAAGAACACAAGCATTGACTGACAATGCAAACAAATTAAGAGTTACAAACTCCTCTTTGAAACAAGAGTAAATGTGTTCACGATAGCTCACCATAGACCTTCTCACTGATCAGCTGGAGCGTCAGGAGAAATGAACAAATCCAAACCAACTCCTTCCTTCTGTTTTCTGTCTTTGCTGCAGCCTGTTGACATTTGAGCAAATCTATCAACATTTGGTTGCTGAACGGAAAAAAAAAGTTTGCTGATTTTCCAACAGTCTGTCACAAAACTTAGAAAAAGCTCAGTGTCAGACCAATAAACAACTACTATCAAAAAGATTATCGTTGTTTTTGATGAAAAAAAAAGAGGCAATTATGAGAGGAGCTCAGATCCATTTTTATTGCTGTGCTTCATCACAATCTCAACTTTATTTTCAATTACTGGAAAATGCCAAATAATCTGAGCTGCTCCTTTTGTTTTGTTGGAACCACTGTACCAGAACATGATCCAAGGAGAATAATCATGAGAGAGAATATTGATATAATACAAATGCTACCAAAGCCGAGGCGCCGTCCAATGGGGTCACCTCATCTTGACATATAAACTGGCAGTGAAATCATTATGAGGCACTGCCCCTCGTCTTTCTCTGTGCCTCTTTCACATCAGATTATAATGTACCCTGCAAACTTTCAATACCTTTGGAGCATCTGCTTTTTGCAGCAAGTCATGAATTCAATAGAGAAAGGTCCCTCTCTAACACAATAGATCACCTGATTGATGGCCACTCCTGAAAGAACTGCCAGAACAAAACAAGACCCTCTACTCCAATTCCCTCAGAGGCGATGAGTTTTGTCGGGTGTCAAAATGGACAAAAAAGAGAGGAGAAGCTGATTCATTCTGGCCTGAAAATAGATGACAGAAGAAGACTGCTACAACACGAACGGCAGCACAGCCCTTCAAAAATAAAAGACATCACCTGACGGACGAACAGGCACTTAATTATGAGGTGCACAAAATCATATTAAGCTCCTCTACAATGAAGCTCAAAGACATTCCCAGACCTGTGGTCATTCAAAAAGGCACATGTGCTGAATATACGTCTCTCTTAATCAGATATATAATAGCAGTATGATTACAGAGGGTGGACGTAGTAACATAAAAAGGAACAAAATGATGCAATTTAATCAAATAGCACCATGACAAAGAATAGATGAAGCTCATTAACTTCAATCTGTTGATACTGTTCTTATTATATAGCCTAATGTATTCTCACCTTCTCCCACAGAGGCTTTGCATATATTGTTAATTCATTTTCATCAGAATGTGATTTTTCTTTTGTTGAATATCCAATGAGATCACTATGTTTTTCACTTTAGCCACTATAATATTAAATAGGTCATAAGGTTATAATGTATAATATCAAATACATCTACCACCTTCACTTTCAAATGTCCCATGATCTCAAACTTATGATTATCATCATTTTTTGAAAGAATACTGGTGCAAGAACTGATTTTATGACAAATATGACATAAATTAGAATAATCTATTAAAAAAAGAGGGATACAGTTTACAAGATCGAGTTGGACGTTTGTCTCTGAAATTATATCTAAGTGTGTGAATGCTCTTTCTTTGTGTGCGTCTCTCCTTTTATCCTGTTGGTTTTTTGTTCTCCTCATGGCGCTTCTCTTTGTGAGCCCTGCAGGTATTTTCAGACTAGCCTGCAGCTCTGTTCATGAGCTGTCACTGTAGTGTGCGTTGTCATTATTTCATAAACTGAATAAAGCAGCATGATTGTTTTTAACTAAAGCATGATGGCACAGAGGCTTTCATTAAGATATT
Organism: Acanthurus leucopareius; assembly: GCA_029814765.1. Taxonomy (NCBI): domain Eukaryota; kingdom Metazoa; phylum Chordata; class Actinopteri; order Acanthuriformes; family Acanthuridae; genus Acanthurus; species Acanthurus leucopareius. The sequence continues at coordinate 4,243,822 of JAQMCX010000055.1, read as the reverse complement.
TCACAAGCTCCTTGTAGAAACAAGTGTTGAAGACTAAATTAGCTGCCCTTTGGTTAGGTAAGTCGACAACACATTTTTGGGGACAATAAGTGTAATGTTATAGCTGAAACAAAATAATATGTTAATGCGCAACCAGTCGTTTTGTTAACTGACCTTTGTTAGCTCGAGGTCAAGATGCTCAACAGTAAGGTTACTTAGGTGAATTCTTTGTCCTGAAATAACCTTACAAAGCTTGTTAAGTGTTTGGAAAACAAGGCTTGGTCTACAGGTATAAGGATCGCTTTGACTTCTGCCAATCACAACAGGTAGCCTAAGGCATGATGATCATGTGTGCATACAACAGGAATTTCAGGGTGAGAGTTACAGGCCTGTTATCTGGACAGAGAGCACTAGCCTTAGAAATGAAACACACACACACAACCAGACACTCACACTATGTCAACTTTAGTAGTCCCCAGTCCCCGAATTTAAAGTAGAAAAACCAATGCCACTTCCTCTGTTTTACTGCAACGTATAAAACAGCAGTATTTTATCAGATTAAGCAATTTAACAACAATAAAAAGTGCTGAAACTCGATTTAACTCCATTTAACAATAAGTGAATTAAATTCATCTTAACATCTCACAACACCTTGTTTACTGCAGTGCTGAAGGGGATCGTGTTAATGTATCAGTATCAGTGAGTGGTGTAAACAGCTGATGCTGAGTTGCCCATTATGGCATATGTTTGCTGTTTATTTTGTTTTGTTTTTCAGCCTGAGGACTGAATAAAGTTTACTGAACTCAACAGTTTTCTCTTATTGCTGGGAGTTGCAGTGTCGACCACTTCACCCTTTTTTTTCCTCTTTATCCAGGTCAGAGGGATCTCACACTTTGAACTATCTGATTGTCAGCAATGGAATAACAAGTGGGTTGAAAGGAATAGTTCAGCATTCACTCAGAAATCTATTTATTTGCTTTACTTCCAGGAGTTAGATGGAAATACTGACACCTCTTTCATGTCTCATGCCTCTCATGACTGTGTGGTAAAAATAAGGCAGCCATTGAGCTTATCTTAGCACAAACACTGTAAACAGATGGAAATGCCTTGCATGGCTCTCTGTGCCTTCTGCTTGAACCGGAAAGTCAGGTTCTTAGTGGGAAATTTCAACTGGCACCCCCATGAAGTCTGAATCTCTGCTTGAAAGGTCAGGAGAACCTTGCCCTACCCAACCTCAAACTCAAAGATGGCTGCTAAGTAGTGACAAAAACAGCTGTGCTAATAATGTTAATTAGCACTTTTTTCTTATTAGTGTCTCATTAAATCAGTAATACACATAGTTCTGTCCAACCTTTATCAGTGGACATGTTGCTACAGTCTTTATATGCACAAAATACGGCCTGATGTATTATTATCAGTGATGATGCTAAAATGGCTAACATTGCTAAAGCAAACCCAACTTCCCACATTTATGTTTACCAGATCCAAATACCAGGATAATGACAACGTACCATCCGTCAAGTGGTTTCAAAAGTGACATTCTGGAGTCTTAGCTGATTTTCTCACGCTTCTATCAAGGGAGTCAGAAGTCAAGCCAGTAATCCCAGTCTCCCCTCTTTATGCTAAGCTAAGCTAATAGGCTGCAGACTGATGTTTACCAAACAAACATGAAAGTGGTTATCAAATCTATCTTTCAGCAAGAATGCTAACAAGCATGTTTCCCAAAATGTTGAAATATTCCTTTACTTTATTTAAACAAGACAGTGTTTGTGGTGGTTAGATAACAGGAAATTCTTTGTACAGGTGAAATATTACCTTTCTTTGTAATAGTGAGAATTAAAACTTAAAATATTCTCATATTTGATTTTAATGACTTCACACTTACAGTTTTCATGGATGGGGACAAAAAGTTTTACTAAACTACAGTTTTACTTCCATTTTTGTTGTTGTTGTTGTTGTTGTTTTTTTATCCCAGCACCGTATATATTGTGCAAAAGCCATTCACTGTGTGTAAAAGCACTGAGCTCCTTCAGATAAATCACTGTGTTTACAGAGATGTCCTCTGATGACATCCCTCCGTGGGCGGTCGCCTTGGTCATTATTCAACTGTTATTCTGACAAAAGAAAAGTCCACATGAATTGTATTTCAACATAGTCCTCATACACTGCAGTCAGCTGATAGATGTGTGTTGTTGAGGCTATTCTTCAGAATTTTTTTTTCACCAGTGGTACGAGCACATGTAGTTCTCCAGTTAGACGCCCCAGGGTCACTGCCAAGAAAATATCCTTCAACGCTGTCATTGAAATGCTCAAAAAAAGCACAGAGCTCTATGCTGTGCACACAAAAACCTCTTTTTGAATAATTCAAAGCCATTTATACTATCAAGTACATATGCAAATATTTACAAGGTAAATATGAGTTGAGCACATTCCTGCCTCTTAAAGAAATTATCATGTTAATTATTACAAGCAAAGAAGGAGACACGACAAACAAAGTACATCTGACACAGTGACAGTGGCGTGAAGCAACTGAATCCCCTGGAAGTGTGTTAAGATTTGTGGTCATGTTGTTTAATCAGAGGTTTAAAGTCAAGCTTTGTATTCTTTTTGTATTATTCTGTCAAGATCCACATTACACCAAGTTACTCATGAAGCATTCATTTATTATTGCCAAATACCCTCTATTCAAACAGGAAGCTAGTAAGCTTTTCAATGGATGTAGGGAAACCTGTTAAATCAACATGAGTGTATCACATTTCCCTTTGACAAGATGCTTCATGGCAGGAAGTCTTCCTGTCACTACCTGTGCATGTAGAGTGAGTCATTCCTTGTTTTTGTCCCGCTTTGAGAGGCAGCCATCTAGGCCCCAAGACGGATGTGCAAGTCAAAGCATAAAGCATTTCCAAGCATTATTCTCCTGTCAAATTATTGTATGCACTCGTTTAATCATACAAGCTGATGAGTATTATCCATGTCATGTCTCAGATGTAACAATCAAACCCCTTGGAAACAAATCTTACATAGTGATACATAAACTATGCAGAGATTCAAATGAGTTGACTTTATGTCAACAAATTCAAACTCTGAGTATTGTGATTGTCTAACAATGTTCATTTCGCTGCAAAGGAGAACAGCAATAAAAGTGATTTGATTATTTAGCAACAGATGGTGGCTTATGCAGAGCAAACACCCCAGTATGCGCATTGCACATGCACACGATCAACACGTTGTAAAAGTAACTGGAAATGCCTCCAAAGGCCACATCTTCTGCCAACTTCTGAGTAAAACAAGATGACAAAGCTCTTTAAAAAAAGGTCTGTATGATTTTCTGCTTGTGTGCCTTCATCATCTTCGGTGAGAGAAAGATATAAATAAACATATCACCAATCAGAAGAAGTGTTATGCTAACTCATTTCAACCCTTGATTAGCACATTTAAATCTGAGAACTGTTCAAATCTCATCACACTCAAACCACAAAATAAAAATGTTTTTAAGTGCAGTATGGTTCTGGATATTTTAAATTTTTATAAATGACTTCAGTCAGATTAGTTTTTTTTATACAGTAGCAAAACTCTTGCAGCATGAATGATTAAGTTCAACAGTAGCAGACGCAGTAGAGCAAGTTGGACAGATTCAGAAAGTTTGGTCTGTCTGTGAAGGCACTGTCTGTTACTTGACTATTTGGTCTCATTGCCAATTAAGATATAAAAGGAAAAATAAAAGAAAATATATTTTTACCTGTTATCCTACACAAGCATCTTCATGATCTCACAGATTTTCACCCCAAAAACCATCAAATGATGCGCAGGGGGATAACTTGGTGTAAACATACAATATGTCATTTTTGCTGAGATCTTAATCAAAAACACAAACTAGAATAACATAACAGAGTTTCACGATGCTGTGAAGTAGCTTCAGATCATTCACTTTGTTCATTCTATTCTTCAACAGCCATTGTTGCAGAATATATCTATCTGTGTTACTCAGGTAGAAATATTCACAGACAAGGTAATGTATGGATTAAAGGTAATATAATGTAAGGTGATGTAAGGTTTAGTTATGTTACATTTAGTCAGTTAGCAGTTAACTTCCCTCCTCACTCTCTGACTAGACTTAGCCTGGAAGTTAGGAAAAAGAGACACAATCAAAACCACCGTTACCTTTCATAAAATTACAGATTTCTCTGAGTTTGAATGTTTTAGGAAACATTTGGGATGATGTAAGTACACAACTCAACAAAATAAAAACCAAAGATAAATTGATTTAAAGTTGTTACAGATGTTTGACTGAAAGTTACATATTTTGTATGTTTAAAAATTCCCACAGACTGTGCTGGTTTTTCAGTCTCCTCACAGACATGGCCTTGGAAACACTTTGTAACCAACAATGTACTTGCTGTACCGGCACAGTCACAGCTTAGCCTGGTACAGATTACATTCCTGGTGGAATAAACCAGTAGAGAAAAGAAAGACTCTTGAATTGAGGTTGAAAACCACTTGCACTGACATGGCCTTGTTTAGCCTGCAGCTAACTCGTATTTTGTATGATCTTTGTTATCAAAGCACTTGATTCAGCTCATGTCCTTCATTGCAATGGTCAGCAGAGGGAAGAGATGGTTTGGATGATGGGAGCTAAAAAACTAGATGATCTCATGTGGTGTGTTGCTATAATGATTTATACAGAAATCCTTCTAAGTCCCTTCTACATTTCTAAGGTCTAAGTTAGATCCATTTCTCAGGCCTCTGCTCTCAAATGAATTAAATTCAACAGACACGATCACAGAGGGGCCCGGTGACTGACCTCAGGTTGGGGTATTGAAACCCTCTGCTGGAGAAAGCCAATCCTCCTGAGGCAACTAATTGGTTGAGTCTTGTCATGGCAACCAGCCATGAGACTTAAGGGAAATTAGTCTCGACTGGCTGTGTTGCGAGGATCAGTTTGTTTGTTTGCATTTTTGCATGGATCAGCTTTTTAAAGATGGAGTCGCAAACAGCACTGTAATCTAATCAATGGCTGGCTCTGCGTGCATTTGTGGCCGATCAGGAGATTTATATTGTCAGCAGTAATTCTGAACCTTCAGTAAGTCCAACGCTACAGATTTCCTGAGACATGAAGCGGTGTAAGATGTAGAACTTTGGACTCAATTAAATATTCTCTGATGACCTCTGCTGCCCAAAGATAATTGAGTGGTTAAGTCAGCCGCTGCTGCAGCTACCTGTGTGTGTCCCTCCTGGCATATAATCAGATCCTACTGCTCCTTTTCCTGCACAGCCTCCACATCCCTGTCTGCCTGTCTCATTTCCAACTGTGGAGAGAAATGATCCATTTTTTAAAACTGCTGCTCTCTAAAAAACTAATGACATTTAAATTTTAATTGCCACATTCGACATTTTTGGGAGGTTCAGATTGAAGTTAAAACACTGTCAGCCAGTGGTAGATTTATATTCTACAAACATCAAAAGCAGAAAAAAAAAGTGGTCGAAACATCACTGTGTAGTGCATTATAATCAAGAATATGAAAAGTACATGTATGATTGATCCTGTTAAGTAGATAATTTATATTCTCTCTACTTTGGACTCTTTAGTTCTGATTAATCTCTGTCTGTCAATGCTGAATATTTCTCCAGTTTAATTTGCACTTTTAGGTCATCAGTGGCATCTCAACACCAGGGACTTGACACTCTGAATGAATCAGACTGATACTGCAGGTGTGTTCAGACTCAAAAACCCTGCCAAGTGCAGTTTTATAGTCTAATAGATACTCAACCCAACAGCATTTGTTTTCAGTGGAGCACAGTGTCACTGCTGTAACCACCGGACAGTGTAGCCTCGGCCTAGTGGCTCCGCTGATGAGGATTGTTTCTGACAAAGGGTCATTGGCTCTGCATGACGACAGACATGCCTGTATGTGCTGATGGGCTGCCTCTTCTGGCACAGTTAGTCTAAATGTAGACTGGCACTGACACTAATGTACACTGATAAAGCTGTGAGAGTCAATAGTCAGTGAGGAGAGTGTGGGGGTGGGAGACAGTGGATTCTTAATTTACCCCATTTGTCCCATTTGTCAGACGCTGGAACTCGGTGGTAACTGGGTTGATGAATCATTCTGAATGTGGCCGGGAGAGCTCTCCCCACAGTCAGCGGGTTCACTGATTCTTAACAGGTGAAGGTTCATTTTCTGGCATGCTTTAGGTCCGGAGGGCAGGGGGAATGTTACGTTCAACTGGCATAATGATGGTGAGTGAGATTTGACTCATCATGTGATGCATTTCTTTCCCAGGGGGGGAGCGGTGGAATCATGCATGATGATCACCAAGGACAGTGGCTGAGAAGTGGGTTTAGCCTGAGGACAGAATACATAGATACACGTCGATACAGACTGTGCAGAGACGTAATTAGTCCTCCTGTTGAAGAAAACAAGTGTGAACTGTAAAGGTGAGAGTTACTACCTGCTGCACATTTCTCCCTTTTATCGCCCTGGGGTCAGCTGCTGGGTCATCAGCTTGGGACCACCGCTCATTGATGTCTTACTCCTTTAAGCCTGGTAAATCTCCTGGTGGTGAAGCTCCCTACAGCCCCCCTGCAGCTGACCTCCTTGTTTGATGGACTCCAATCCCTATCAGTCCTCTTGAGCTGCAGCCCTTTTCCTGCTTCCTCTGCAAGGTCTTTGGATGCTTTATGGAGGTTCAGCCCAGTAAACCACATGTCAAAAGTAACTGTGGTCTTGATGTTTTAATAATGCCCCTACAGCCCAGTTTCATTGGGTAGATGACGGTGGTCCAGCCTGCAAACCCTCTTCCTATGGGAAGGTGAGCTGAATGATGGCAGCACTGTGCCTGTCCAGGCTGATGTGGGGGTGATCCCTGCGAGGCAACCGCAGCTGTTTACAGAGGTCGACTCTCACGTCTCAGTCCTCGCCAGCTGCAGAAAAGCTCTCTCCAAAACTGATGAACTCGATGAGGTGTTTATCAGCTGTGGGATGGTTGTTGTTTGCCCGGAGGCTTCCAATATCCATCAGCTTCCTCAGAAACTGGTCCTAGTGCTGTTCGTAGCATCCCTGAGGCAGCATGGTCTTGTACCCTGACAGGATCTGTTGCAGTGACTAGTTCTGGTCGTATCCCAGAGGGGGAACTTTATTTTACGAGGTACTTTGATGAAAAACAGAGAACAGCCAGTGTTCTGGGGATAAAGAGCTTGTATATATATATTATTTGTTATTATCATCTCCAATCTGCAACACATTAAGTTTTGAGTTCGCATAATGTCTCTTTTTATCTGAGTGCCACCAACTTATTTCAGGTTTTTTCCAATAAACAGAGAGCAAATGAAGCGGCATGCAGCCGTCTGGAGAAAGAGCACTGCACCGAGCTTCCAATCAAAAATCTCTGAACTTTTAAGAAAGGATTCGGTGTCATCACTGTCACCCCTTTTAAGGCAACAAATCATATATATTAAATCGTACAGGACATTACCATGGTAACCAAGAAAGTGGAAGAGAAGCTTGTGCTTGCCGAGTCTGTCGATCTTAGATATACAATACCTAAGACAGTCTCATATTGATAGTGAAAGGAAAATCCCTTTATTTAAGCAGATTGGCCACACACTGAATGTTGCTAATGAAAGGTGTGTTTAAGTCACACTCCTGTTTTAAGCTTGTTGTTATCTGTGTAGTTATCCTTTGTTAAGGTAGAATTAAGCTACCTAATTAATGTCATAAAAACCAAGATGCAGCGCTTCATCCTGCACTGCTCAGCACCCTGCCAGCATTTTCCTGACAGAAAAAAACCCCAAAAGCTTTATGGAAACAAGACTTTGGTTTTCTGTTGCTTGAGCTATATGTGGCATCAAATTGATCAGAACAGGCAATCGTTGTTTAAAAAGTCAGCTCATAAACAAGACGAGTTTAGTCTAAACTCTAAATTTGCATCAGAAATAATCAAAAACAGAACAATCTGTACCTGTTCTTTATTTTAACTGGGCTAAGGACAAAAAATGTGCCTATACGCATTAACATCATGTGCACCTAATTTAGTAGATTGATATCATGTCCTTGAAGTCTCTCTCTCTGTTCCTACAGCCACGCCCAATCTCTGTGTAATTGATGATTTCAGGAAGACCGTCACTCTCTATCTTTTTTATCATCCTGTGCCTTCAGAAATTCACATTTAAATAAATTTTAATGTCAGCCTGTGAGAAGACAGGACATGTGTGCGATGCACTAAATCAAGTAAAATGTCAACAAGCTGATCATTGCGCCTTGGCCTTCAACAAACAATTTTTCAGCAGCCCTTCATCATAAATCTGCATGGCATATACCACAAGTTCTTTCATACATATTTTCACTGCAATGGAAATGTCTATTCATACTGTAATTCAACAGCAATTGTGTGTCTAAGGTCACCGAGGCTCTGAGCAGAAAAAGCATCGGTCAACAAAGAGATGAAGGGTATGCACACTAACTCCCTCTCTGCCCCTCTTAAAACCCACACACAGATGCACCCACATCCACACACACACACACATACAGAGGGCTTCTTTGACGCTGGGTAAATGGTCACAGGGACAGAGTATTCCCAGCAGGACTTTGTAGATGAGGGTTGTCAGCACTTTTCTCACCAGAGGGTTTAGGCCTTTCGTTCTGCTCTGGGATGGCTGAGTTTAATTGGAGAACGCTAATGCGCAGCTGGATAGCAGAGCTGCTCATACCATGACTGGCTCTGAAAATGGGAGGGTTTAAAAGTGGGACTGGTGTGTGTGTGTGTGTGTGTGTGTGTGTGTGTGTGTGTGCGCGTGTGTGTGTGTGTCCACAACAGCTACTGCAGACATCCCTGAAGATGCCACCAAATTTATTCATGGGATCCAAGCAGTTTGTTTATGAGCCGTCTCATTTACAAAATAATAGGCAATAATAATTCCAGCAGATTGATCCTGGGTTAATCCAAATAATTGCCAATTCATTATAATTTCACATTTTCTGGAAATAGAATTGACTTGTTCTGTCTATCAGTGGGGCGTAAACTGCATGCCCAATCGATCGGGTTATGTGCGAAACGTGTTTTATCAGGCAGAGGCAAAACTGAGCAAACAATGTCAGAAAATATTCTGCACAATGAAACAACAAATTGGAAAACATGATACTACTTCACTGTGTGATTGTGAGCCATTTAAATGCTGAGAGGGGCCTCTAAAGAATTAAAATGGTATAAATAGCAGGGTGTCATCTGGGAACAAATCGTTTTTTGGGGGGGTTGTTATTTTTTATAAACAGCCTTTTTTCAGGTTTTAGATGATCAGAGGAGTCTGATGAGTTTTAGATTTGAGCTTTATGGCTGATTTCAGTCTTTTCTGAACCAAATATCAAAGAAATTAGGGTGTGCTCAGTTCTGACTGATAGAGAAAAGCTATTCATTGATGTTTATGTTATTCGCCTCTTTATAAGCAGTGCTTCTTTTCTACAATTACAATGAAAATTTGCTGGTTAGGGAAACTGTTTGGATTTAATGTGTCTTACAAAATTAAATTTTGTGATGAAAAGTCAGTCTGTATCTTCAGTCCTCAGCAGGAAAGAAACACTCAGACTGTTTTTATAATTAACTTACATGGTCCTGCTTTCATAGAAAACAGCAAACATTTCTTTTGCAACTAATACATTAAAATATGGCAGATTTGTTGACATATCTGTGTACAGTTTCACACGTTTGTACCGAGCGGTCATCATTGTGTTATTGACCAGCTTGGATTACTGTATTATTATCTACACACTGAACATATTTGTTTGACGGTCTTTGACTGCATTTTTTTCTAGGTTGACTTTAAACCACTATCAAGTCAGTGCATCACACTAAAGACTATGTAGGTGAAACACACCTGGGACCTGGGTAAAGTCCTATCAGCAGTATCTTTACTTCAGGAGGAGGAGGAGGGGAATGTATCATTGTTGCTGAATGAGTCAGCTAGTAGGTCAGCTGAGACGATGAAAACCTCCATGTGCATTATGTTCTCATGTGGAAAACACTTTCTAAGTAGCTTTTAGAGAGTTCATTTACCTCAGAGTCACAAGATGGCCTCCACAAGGTCAACAGAAGACAATAGTATATATGAAGAGAGATACTATTATAAATGCTTTGTGTCTTGTGTGTATCCTTTTATTTTATTTTATTTTTTTGGAGCAGTTTACAGGCTCAGTGGATCCAGTGAACACAACTGTATCCACCAACTGTAGCTGTTTTTATGTTGTGCACATACACAGACACTGAAAAGGCCAGATGGATGGCAAATACCTAATCAGTTTCACACACAGCGAAAACGCTCAGCCAGGTGTCGATGTTAGTGTTTCAGAAACAACACTTGTGATCTGTTCATTTAAAACGTTCTTTGTTTCAGTGTGAGCATTCAGCTGCAGCATTGTGCAGCAAAAACAGCTCGCTGTGGAGAGCTGAGGGGGCTGTAAAAAAAACAAAAAAACAGTATGATCTCAGTCTGAGATGTCAAAGTGCCTTTTTCTTAGTTCACTTCACTGGTTTGGTCATGGCAGGAACATTTCTCCAAATTATCTGCCTTGCTTTTTGGAGCTCCGAGTGAAACGTGTGTCAACTTTAGTCTCAGCGCTCTGCCTGAGAGACAACATCTGAAGAGATACAGACAAACTGAGAGTCACCATGCAGAAAGTGGAATGCAAGATGACATAAGTCATTTCAGGACGTGTTTGATCAGAGGGCCAATGAAAGTGGTGAAGGCAAAAAATACAGGCAGCTAAGGTGAAGAGCCACTTTTCTGATCATTATCATTTAACAGTTTTAGTTGGACTAACATCAAGAGTCAGAACAAAGTAGCAGTATTGAATAGCTGGCATTAAAATTCATAATTGAGAGGATGATGATGTGTTTTACATAACCAATAAAATGGTGACACTCTTCATGTCTGTGGCACAGTGACAGAGTCCCAAACTGAGTCCAAACAGCAGCTGGAAACCTCATAACACAAGCACTTGTCTCCTAAACTGGCAAGTGAATGTTAGATTTGTGATCAATCCAACAAACCCTCCAAACTCAGTTCACTTTAGGGAGAAAAGTTTAAATACAGTTGTGTTTGTTGGCACCATGTACAACTTTTAGATCCAAAAATGTCTTACTTACTTTTTATTGTATTTGTCTTTAATATTACTTCAGTTTAGATGTATAGTATTACGAGTTAAATTTAAGTAAAAAAAAAACTCCTTCACATGCTTTATGTTAAACAAAGAAACTCACTGCAACATTTAAACTCGAGTCTATTCAGACCACAACACTGTTAAATCAACACAGTCTACTATAATAATACATTACTGCATAAACTGGTGCAGCAGCTAAAGCAACAATTTACCATGACTGCAGAAAATACTAATTTACGCTTTTGTTCATTGAAATCTTTTAACAGGACCCTGTCAGTCATAGCTGTTTAAGTCAGGGCTCGGGTTAGATTAAATTATAGGAAACCATAACAACACTCTAGTTGATTCTCACTGGTGGGAAAGAATATGAAGGAACCCACCTTTATACTACAAACAAGTTTTTAACAATGGAGAATGATTTAAACACAAACACACACACACACTGCAGTCAGTGAGTGAGTGTAATTGTTGTTATATAGAAAATGACAGCTTGTCATTTGCTCAGTTCATCATTTGTTGACACACTAGCAAGTGGAGCCGAAGAGATGATGCTGTCAGTCTGACCATCCACCACTTTGGTGTGGACTGAAATGTCTCAACAAATTTAAGCCTGATTGTCATAAATTTAATTTAAGTCTTTTATTTCCCCTCTGGATGAATGATTACTTTTTTATCTGCTGCCATTTTATTTGCCTAGTACCTTGATTTATGGGCAATACCAGCAAAACTGTGCAAATATCATTCCCAGTAGTCTTAGCTGTAATGTAAGCATCCTAACTTTTAAATTAAAATGGTTAACATTGCCTGCTAAACAACAGTATGTTAGCATTTTGCTAAAAGTAGTTGCTGTAAATAACGGCTCACAGAGCTGCTGGCAGCTGCAGGCTCTTAGTGTTGTTACATAAAAAGGCACTGCAGGGCACATTACCATTTACCTCGTTCATAAAAATTACATTTTTCTTTTGACATTATCTACAGTACATTTACTTTTCAGATCACTTGCAAAAATGTAATAATAAACCTTTAAAGCTCTTTTCTAGTGCAGTTTAATTAACCTGAAATGATAAAATGCATCATTTATCAAGATGTCAAGGTAATTTATTTGTCCTTGTGCAACACAGGGCTGCAGAGCGAAATAAAAGTCTGCAAGGCTGAAGGCTGTTAGTCTACCATCACCTTGGTGGAGCGTACACTGCAAATCATTGCTGAGAATGTTTAACATGAGAGTAAGAGCATCATTTCCAGTAACACACTTTTATTTTGGACAACCCCATGTGACCTAAAACTGTACACAGTGAAAACAGGTAGTAAAAATAAAAACAAATGACAGAACAAAACACATTTCTAAAAGACATGAACAATTGGTTTATCCAAAATAAAAAGTTATTAGAAAGAACTATGCATAAACACACCATGGTGACAAGGCAAAGCACTTTTTAGTTCTGTTACAGGCTGTAACACAGGTTAGATCGCTGGGTCTTTTGATAACAACGACAATACTCACTGAGAGAACATTTCATTATGTAAATTACACAGGAGAGTCCACTGAATATAGATCTTACATTGAAACACCAGTCATTTAAAGAAATCAGACATTTTTTTCCCCCCAGTTTTATATCAGGATGTGGATCTGTGTACGATCTGGCCTCAATTTGCAGCTAAAAGCCACCTAACTGATCAATGAGTAGAACTGTATTTAGCCCAATGAATTGCTCATGCACTATGCTCATTAACTATTTAATTACTGCAGTTTAAAGACTTGTGGTATTGGCTGCCTGTGTGCCTTCCTGTAGCCACTTGGATTAATACAATTTTTCCAATTCTCAGATTATAAAAAGCTCAACAGCAGCTCACAGCAGCAAAGACTTTTCTCCAACACGAGCTACTGAACAAATCAGAGAGTACAAAGTCAGTCCGACTGCTAGCAGAAATTAATAGTTGAATGCCAATATATATTTGACAAAAAGAGTTTAAAGGAACTCATCAACTGATATGGCAACAATGCAATTATTGGAGTTTTGTTCAACTTAAAACAAAATGCTTGTCTGACTTTCTTAGCAGCATAAAAATGTTAGAACAATAAGAAAAATAACACACTGATCTGCAGGGACAGTCAGATCATTTCTCCTTTTTTCTCCAACCTCTCTGATCCTACCCTGTGTTGAATCATGTGACATCACATGAGGTGCTTTGACAAAACTTGCTCTTGAATGTACTGCCCATGAGGAACATATTTTAAAACAAAAAAATCCAGCTATATTTCATCCTCAGAGTACTTTGATAGGGGAAATGTAGTAGAATTCCACTCGCGGCTCTGTTAGGAGGGGGAAAAACTAGATGGCCATGCATGTTAAAAGCCTATGTGCCATCAAAGCCCCTTGGGCTACAAAGGGCTCTTTTAGCAAATGGATGGCAACAGCTGCGAACTCTGGGCTGTTCTTAATGTGCACAGTGCAGATGTCTGCACTTGAGTCCCACAGTCTGAGACAGATCTGTCTGGATCTACACTGGGTCTCTCTCATCACATCACTGTAGCTTCATTAAGCACTGAACTCAATATCAACATCTGCCTGATAGTTTTTGCACTCAAATCAAAGGAAAACCCCACTAAAAGCTACACTGATTACCAGTGTAGACCCTTGTTATATGCTGCATGTATCCCTTTATCTGTCTTGTTTAGCCTCACATAAAATTATTATCAGCACACAGGGATCCCTCTGGCTTTTTAATTTATAATATCTCAGTGGTGGAGGCTGTTTGGGGCAACAGGGAATGTTGTAAAGGTGGTAAAACATCTCCTACACTGTCTGAGTCATAACACATTTCCTAATCACTTTGATTGCATTGCTTTAATTTGTATCATCAGATTTGTCTCAGGCCAGAAAACAAACGAACAATGGAGGAAACCGCAGCCGTATCCAGAGAGAATCATCCTGCATTAACACCGCAGCTGCCTCTGTAGCCTTTTAATTCTGAAAACTGGAACGGCAAAGAGGAGCTGAATATTGGATGCTGCTCTGCAAAACAGTGGCACTGTCTCATGGCTGGATGCCTAAACACTCTCTGTGCTTAAAAGGCTTGAGAGAGCAACATCTGGATTTAAATTTATTTTCCTAACAAGGTCTATAACATTTAAAACTGAAGATGAGTTTATTTGCATAACAAACCTTTTTATGTGTTACACGCTCACAGCAGGTGATAAATCTGAAAAATAAATCCAGATAAGCACCCGCATGACGCAGGCGTACATCCCCAAACAAAGCTACTGGAAAAAGAGCTGCAATTACCAAAATCAATCCACAGCCATAGGAAATGTGACGCTGTCATGAACAGCATTCAGTCAGATAACACACATCTATTCAATCAGTGAACTGGGACAGAACATCGTTGACTATTGAACTCATTTAATGCTTAAAACAAATACAAGTTACTTCACTGGGTCATCACAATTGAACAAGAGATTTTTTTTCATATTTGTAACACCCTCAGAAATATACATTCACATGGCTGCATACAGACAGTTTTCTTTCTTTTGAATTTTTCTTTCAATAACATTAAATCGACAAACTGTATGCATCACCCCTTTGTATGACAGTGAAGCCGCTAGTGGCATATTAAAAATGTACTGGAGGAGCAGTTTTAGGCGGGACTTTGGAAATAAGCTATGCATCAACTTTCTATCCATCATCGGCTCTCTATGTTTGCAGTCAAAATAGGTATATCTTACATGAACAGAGTCCCTACGCAGTCGTCCCTAAATAAATCCCCACTATAATCTCAACCCTATGTACAGTATATACAGTGGAATGTTGAACATACTGAATACAAAAAGTAGATTAGGATGGAATGAAGATACAGTCAGTATTACAAAATAGGAACTCATAACACCCCGACAACATGAAGACAATGTTTACATCTACCAGGACACAGAGGTCGACTCAAATCTAAGAGGTTTCTCTTTCTCCAACATGTCTGAGAAGCAAAAGTGTGGCAGTGGTTTCATAATGGATGCCGGAAATTAAAATGAAATGAAACCTTAAACTTGTGCTTTAAAAGGGGGCAGAGTTGATCTTCGCTTTGGGCCAACATTGCATTTATTTGCTTATATTTATAAGTTAAACATGTTTTTCTCTAGATAAATGTTTCAAATTGTGCTTAGACAAGGCAGCGATGTGCGACTAGGTTCGCTCTCTTCGCCTAAGTTTGCCTTCAACTATCCAGTATTGACAGGAAAAAAGTGCTGTATCACCATTTCGGCATCATTAAACTTTATAATGGTAATGATTGCAGCTTTTAAGAGATTAATTATTTAAAGATCAAGTGCAGACAGATTGTTGGTGTTGTGCTGGATCTCGGATGGTAAAACATCCACCACTGTTCTAACTAAAGCCCCTTTACACAGCTTGCTTAGACAGAATGCACCTTTATTTCTTCTTGCAATTTTGTTTGAAACATAATAAGACAGAATGTATTTTTGGGGCACTGTTGTTTTGCCTGTAAGTGCAGTGGAGATGTCACAGAGTCACATGGATGTCTGCATAACAGGTTTAGGTAGAATGGAAAAATGGTATGATGTTTTGAAGGTGTAATTTGTGCGAGCCACCACTGGGGGATTTAAAAAGCCCGTAGCAGCAGTTGGTAGTTAACACAAAGAAGAACAGTGGTTGAAAATGTCTGAAAATAGGGGAGACAAAGTCTCGCAGGTCCTCACTTTCAAAGCAGAGGATGATATCAACCACCAGATGACAGGCACGGTGGATGATTGTTATTTTTATGTTATGGCGTTGTAAGAAAGCACTGCCTTACACGTATGTAAAATGACTTACAGGATGCCAATGGTGTTGTGTTACATGTCACACCAAACACATCCTCTTTCACTTCTGTCACATCAGCATGCTATCTAAAATCACACACTGGGGCCCTATTTTGCTGCATTATTTGGTTTGGTGTAAAAACACAAACAAAGAAGGGCCATTGTTGCAACACTATTGTGGGATTTCTGTGTAAAAAGGGCTTATGACTTACTGTAATTGCAGAACCGCCATTTATTTAATCTAAGGACGTTTGTAGTTCATAGCGTATTTAAGTAGAACTCATTAGGTTGTTCTATGGCATCTATGGCAACTTAAATGATGGAGCAGCAACTGTTCAGATTACCTCATGTCTTCTGACTTCTATAGGCACTGAATGCAAAAAAATTAAAGATAAAAAGATGTTTTTCACACATTTATCTCTATTATGCTGAGATGTAA
Organism: Acanthurus leucopareius; assembly: GCA_029814765.1. Lineage (NCBI taxonomy): Eukaryota > Metazoa > Chordata > Actinopteri > Acanthuriformes > Acanthuridae > Acanthurus > Acanthurus leucopareius. The sequence continues at coordinate 4,227,441 of JAQMCX010000055.1, read as the reverse complement.
GCTATTGTTATTAATTGAAAAACTTCAACAAAGCAATTCAACAGTAGGTGAAGAAGAAACTAAAGGCTATAAAACTGTCATTTGCTTTTGCAGTCTGAAAGTAGCAAATCTGCTACAGTCAATTAGCTTTTTCCCCCTCTGAAACTTTCTGCTGCAAACCTCATGTATCATTCTCGAACTGCAGTGGACACACTGAACAGAAGACTGTAGAAGAGAACAAAAGTAAAATCAACAGGAAATGAAACTAAACTGAACTCAACAGGCGTTTAATCAGATGATGTTTCTCCCACTTTGTTATGTAAATTGGTGTTGAAAATACAATATAAATTGAGGCTCATGATTAACATGCTCATCTAAAAACATACAGTAGACAAGCATGAACTGTAAAACATTCACATCCCCAATTGGCAGACAGATCTGCTCTCAACAGAGATGTTATTTTTTTCATCTTTATTTATATATATATTTATATACTTTTTGTGTGTATTAACTGCAATATTGTTGCCGGGACTGTGTGCCCATTAAATTCATACCTCCATCAATACTGACAACACAGCCAAAGTGTCGTCTTTTGAGCTGCAAATGAGGATAAACGCACTGGAATTGATACAGAAAAAATAGCAACATACGCACATCCACTCCAACACAAAAACATGCATAAAATAAGGCTTAATATAGTATTTATATTGTTCAGAGCCAGTCAGATATGTGGTTTGTATCCACAGATTTACTCCTTTGCTTCTGTTTTATCCGATTTTTCACGCTGAACTTTTTTTTTTTTGTTTGAAGCAAATGCATTTTGTTGATTGTGTGATGGACCTCAGTGCTGAGCAGGGAAACAGTTAATTTGCTACGCTACAGTAGCATCCACTGGCACTTGTTAACATGGATTTCAAAACCCAGATATACAGTATATAATGCCTTCAGACAGGGTCATTGTGTCCCTACTGGCAGGATCAGATGCCAACCTCAGAGGAGGGACAACCATTCATGCTTATAAAGCCCCTCCAAACAGCCCCTGAAATTCATTTTAGAATTAAAAAATAAGAGATGGAATCAAAACATCATGAAAGCAGCAGGTGACTTTTTATAGTCTAGCATGGATACTATTAGAATTCCCTTTACATATTAAAGTGTTTCCTCTGTAGATGTAAATAAGAGCATGTTTAAGCGTAAGTTGACATTTTCCTCCTATCAGTGTCCTTTGTGTCCATGGATGACTCCTCATAGCAAACGCTGATGCTGTGAGCAGGGAAGGCTTAAGCCAATTCTTCAGTACATAGTCACAAAACTAAGAGGAGAGAGTGAGTCATCATTGGGGGGGATTCCCCCCTGATACTTTTCTCCGACATCCATTTAAAAAAAAACAAAAAGAGTTAGAAAGAAACAATTATGACAACTCATCACAAAAAAAAATGAAGACATTTCATTGTAGTGGTAAGACTGAGAGCTCGTGTACACAGGTCAACCCGTTCAAGTCAAGGGACAGTCGAGACATTTCAGAGCATTGTTTAAAGGTCTTTGTGGACACAGAGACTCACCAAACCTCTTCTGGACGTGATTGTGATGCACCACTGAAAAGCAGAAATTGGGTGTAATAGGATTGCAGCCCTTCTCTCCCCTCGCTATTCTGATTCAGTGATGTGGGAACTCATTTAATGTGATTGAAATTGAGAAATTTTTTTAAAAAAAAAATGGAAAACACCCACTATTTATCTGTTACTGCCATGTCCATGTGGCTCAGTAGACTGACTCCCTCTCGGTGGATTAGCTAATTGAGCATATAAACACAGGGGGTCGAGGAATACCAAGCATGTCTTTGGAAAACAGCATTAACATATCTGCTTTTAATGCTGCACATTTACAAAAATGAATCATTTCATGAACACTAACCCCAGTGAGAAACAGGAGAAATAATACAGGTCCTGTATCATGATTTTTTTTTTCTTTCTCTGAAACATTTGACCACAAAATTACAAACACTTAGAACTCCACCTGTAATTATTCCAGACATTTATCTCTCAATTCTCTGATCACTTAAAAATCATACAAAAAGACATTATAAAAAAAAGTAACAAAACGGCAATGCTAATAAAAAAAGGAAACAAAATCAAAAACGAATTGCACATCCAGTGTAAGACTTTCACAAATGTGCTCAGCAACACCTCAACCTGCAGTCTCTTTTCATACATTTAATACATTTATAACATGAAAAAATACACAAAAAGAATATTACACCATTTTTAATCAACCAATCCCCTCCCTGGCCTCGTAGGTCGGTGACAACGAGTCCATTTACATACCTTAGTTTGTATTCTTTGCCCATTCACCTGATGGAACTGATACACTGCTGTCATGTTGAGAAGTTGTTGTTGCTAGCACTTTAAATAGACGCTTGGTTTTTCTAAATGAGATTAGTTGGATGGGGTCTGATGTTGGGGCGAGGGGGGTGGGAGTCAGGGGGGAAGAGGGGGTTGCTAGGTTGACCAAAAGAGTGATGGGACTGTGAAGGGTGCAGTCTGATGAATGGGAGGGCGGGGTCGTGATGGAGGTGAGGGGTGCAGTGGAATGCAGGTGGGGGACAAAGGGTAGTTTGGTTTGGTTGTTGCATGCCACTACACATACCACTCTTTCTTAGAAATGACAGAGCCGTCGGTTTGAGAGATCATATCGTCGGCTATCTCAGGTTCAGGGTCATACTGGAAAGCCAGAGTCCGCTCGTCATAATCTCGGCTTTCTCCTTCATCCACAGTGAAGTAGGGCCTCTTCAGGTCCTCTTGCTCGGCGTCAAAATCGCGCTCGCTCGCCTCAAACCCTCCGGGGCCGCCGATCTGGGCAGGTTTCTTCTCGTCGTCCGAGTCATCTGGGTACTGCAGGTTCTTGGGGATGGGAGGGTGGGCGGGCAGGCCGCCGGCTTTGCTGTAGCCGTTTCCAAACACGTGTTTTTTGGTGCTGTAGTCACCTTTGAAGGTGCGCTGGCGGCGGCGCAGGAATACGAAGAGCAGTATTCCTGCAATGATCACCAGGGCGATTCCCCCAACAGCGCCACCGATGGCGGCACCTGGATTGTGCTGCTCCTGCGGGATCTCACTGCCTGTAGGTGGCGGGTTGTTAGGGAATTCTGGGTAGGAAAAGACAGATGGAAGGGAGTGTGTCAGTGCTCTGGTGGGAGGAGGTGTGTTTGTGCAGGTGCATTTTTTTTTTTTTAAGGAAAGATGAATTAAGGGAGACAAGGACGGAAAAGCAAAGGGGAAAGGAAGGACCCCTGGCCCCAAAACACCCCCCCACCAACCCCAAAGGAGCCCATACCGACAGAGTGGCAGGTCTCAGCCATTAACAGTCACATTAACAGTCATGAAATGAGCAGGCAGTCCACCCCACACCATCACACAGTAAAGTGACTGAAGAGATTAAAGTGAGTGAAGTTTTGTCAGCATGCATTAACCACCATTTCTTCTGTTTGGAGGAAAAACAGTTTCATAAACACACTGTGGAAGAATTCATTCATGTGGCCTTTCGGTTAATACATTCAATTCTGCAGGGTTCACACAAGTCAAAGTAAGCATACCCAATGACATACTGTACTACAGTCCAGTATAAAATGGCATACATGACATATAACAACCTTCATCATCATTAGTGTAAAAGTAATGAAATGAAACAGCACTGAAAGAGGCGATTAATAGCAGCAAAGCAAAACACAGCCATGATGCACAAGTGAGCTGAAAAACATGAAGCTTTTCTATTCAGGCAGCAGAAAAAAGAATACGCTTCCAGAGGAAAATATAAAGTATTAATTAAAGATAGTGGAGAGAGAAGATTATCAAATGAGTCAAAGATGTGCTAGGATCTGAAACAGAGAGACAATGACCAATGGCTTGCTAGAGACAAACAGTGAGATGTCAGCGTTCGCCTTGCAAATACGAAAAAAGATATGCTGTTCAATTCAAACCTGCCATGACCGTATCCGGAGCTCAGCTGAGCCATCACATTTATCCCACTGTTTGAGAGAGCATGAAGCCTACCCACAGGAAGACAAACAATGCTCATGACTAACACAGTGGCTGCTTGGAGTAAGACTGAGCGTTGAAAACCATGTCCCCTCGCACAAACATCCTCACTTAAACCAAAAGAAAAAAAAAAAAAACCTGCAAAGCTCCTTCGAGCGCAAAAGACAGAGGAGACTTTTATCTGAAACATGATCAAAGCCTTGAGCAGCACGGGTAGAGCTCGTCTGAACCTGCAGAGCATAGGCACATTTAACTTCAATGGCAAACGCCGAATCCTCAACAGAAAGGTAGAGGAACAACAACAAAGAGTTACACCACCTACAAAACAAATGGTGAAGGAACGGCGAGGAAGAAAAGGGGGGGCTTTCTGTTCACGCAGGGCAAACCACAGGCTCGCATGTACAGTATGCAACAAGGCGAGACAAGTCAGAGCTAAAGAAGAGATTCACTACTATTGATGCCTTATGTTCCCTCTTTTAATTTTTCACTAGAACGTTAAAATACATCATCGAGCTTAAGACTGTTCATAAGGTGTTTGATTGGATACAGTATCTGGACAAACTAGTGATCAATCAGAAGAGTCTAGGATCTGACATCTTGAGGGAAATAAACAAAAGAAAAACAAATTCAGAGTGGTGGGGTTGTGTATTATTTATGATGAAACTGCCTTTCTGAGATTAGAAATTCACTTCAGGAACTAATTGATCACAATTTAGCTAAAATTAAGGTTTATTTTAAGCAATCCTTAAAGTTCAATATTTAATTCTCTCTGCTGCCTCACAGGAAGTCAAACAGTCAAATTACTACAGAAAACCAGCAAATCTGACAACCTCTGCCATCCTCATCATTGCAAAACATAAAGGACAAATTTCCCACATAAGCAGAAAATGATTTTCAAATTATTGCCTTAAACTGTTGAATCAAACCTATTACACTCAATTAGTGTAATAGTGCTTTTAAGAGGAAATGATAAATCTCTGTATAAATGTGGCAGGAAAAAAAAATGACGTTGGGCAAAGTAAAGTAGCCACTGAATCCATCCTCTCTTTTTTTTTTTAATTACAATGGTGCTCCATCAGTCCAAAGGAGAGACCTCCCAAACACAGTCACTCTCCTCAGCCGTTCCTCCGTTGCACCCTTTTCTCCCAAGGCTGACAGCAAAGCTCTCCCATTTCTAAAGCGGCGCCGGGCATAGTCTCAAATATCAGCTCAGGTTTTAATCTGACCACCTAATGGGATTATTCAGACACAGGCCTTCATTACACACATGAATGAGAGAGCAGAGCCAGGTCACCCCTGCTCAAGAACACATCCTCAAACCAAGTCCAAAGAGGGCTGGAAATACAGAGGATTGAGGGAGTACAGAGGAAAAAAAGGGAAAATGTTCTCCTGTAATCACCTCCTCTACTTTTCACTGCCTTCCTCTGATGGGATCTTCCTTCGCTCTCATCAGCCCTCTTATTCAATATTAATTAGGCAGCTTTTTGCCTTGCAATTTTAAAGTTGCCAAGACTCAATATTTACCACTGAGAGAGGTGGAAGAAACAATGAAAGACCATGAAAGTACAGAATAGTGGCAGTAAAAGATGATGCAGCAACCTTTCAAAGGCCCTCTCCATCACCTTCTTTTCTATAAAAGATCAAATGACACCACCTTTTAACACCCCTATTTGAAGAATGTCAACACTAAAGATTGAAGAATGTGTTATTGTCCATACAAACTATAGACATGAAAGGGATTGTAAACACTGAGGTATTTTTGTGGCTGTTTTGCTGGCACATCGACCTCCGAGAAAGCCTTGGAAGCTGCCGTTCCAAAACCAGAGATGGAGTTTCTAAAAGAGTTATTTAGTACGTTTTACTAGAGGGGGGAAAGAATGGAGAAGTATTCAAGTGTTGGGATGACTCTACCTCTGTAATGAGGGTACTCGCAGAGAAAGACGCTCTGAAACACCAGGAAAAGCTCATCAGATCACTTCAGTGCAGTGGAGAAACACACTGCTTTTATGTTGCAACTCAAAGAGGTGTTTTTTAGCATAGAGAACTGCTTGTTCTCACAGCACTATCCAGCACACTTCTGCTCTGTATTTATGCCTTCGCAGGGTCACATCAAAACACCACCTCCCGTTCAAACTACTGGCCTTGTGCACACATGAAGATAGCAAAATAGGAAGAAAAAAAAAAAAAAAGATTTCTCAGTTTCTCCTGCATGGCAGTGTTGTCTCACCCATGTAACTACTGTGAATGTGAGTATATGAAATCACAGTGGCTATGGAGCAAAACTAATCACATTACAGAAACACTAATAATAAAAGACGTTTGAAATGGTTAGGGTACATCGGGGTGTTTGACAGCACCAAGGAGGGAGGAGGCGTTCCACTAGCACGCCATTGCTACCGGCAACACCTGCCAACAGATAGATAAAAAAGACCTCAAAGCAGCACAGCAACAGCCCTGATACTGTTCCAGGCAACAAAAGGCTGTGCCTATTAACACCACTCTGGAAATATGCAGATAGTGGGGTAACCTTGAGTTGCAATGACTAAAAATGTACTATTGAGATTAATAGGTGCCAAGATGAGCTCTGAAAGGCTATAATTCAATGCAGCGGCATGCTAGATTTATACATGTGTGGAATAACATGAAATACTGCAGCTGTTTAAATGCTGCTACCAAACCGCTATTGTCTTGCATTAATCATGCTATTGTGAACACTCACATATGACCTGATTGAGTGGATGATTTACTACCTCTGAACATTTTAGTGCAAAAATCTGTTTCCTTCATGACTCCATGAGTGCTCTCCTCCTGAGTCATTTGTGCAAAACAGAAGTGAGTCTTTAAGGGAGAAAAATGGTGGGGGGAAAAAAAAATGCAGCACTCTGGCATCTTGTTGTGGGGAAATGACACATCAGGTCCATGACAGATTTTTTTTTTTTTCTTTTGGTTTCAGAAAGCAAGATACATTCGAAACATGGCTTTATATTCCAGTGTAAGCTACAGAACAAAAACAACCAGCAGCAGCAAATGTTCAAAGATACCGAAGGAGGGGAGGCGTTTGAAGCAGAAGAGACTTTAAAGTGAGCGAAACTGTATCACAACTCTGTCCTGCAGGTACTGTTTCTGGGTGTGCTCCAGTCATGTCTGCACATGAAAAACCAGAGAGAGACAGGTACAAACATTCTTGAGTCTTAGCGCAATCACTTGGACAAGGTGTTAAGACAGCGGCTGGGAAAAATGAGAGAGGATTTTAAAGAGCGGTACAGGGAGTGGTGCTCTAATATGACTAAATGAGGAACAAGCAGAAGATGAAAAGAAAACAGAGGGCTACTGTGAGAGTTACAGGAGTGGCAACAAGGGGGGGAAAAAAAGAAGATGGAGCGAGGGGCTTTGTGAGGTTGGGGAGTGACGACGGAAAGTAAAGAATGGCATAATGAGTGAGAGAGAGAACGGGGACAACCGGAGAGGATGCATTAATTCAGTGATTCCAACGATCCTCATTACTCCCCTGTCTGAATTTGCCAGTGGTTGTGAAGTCATGGAAATGTAATGCTGCCACAACGAATAAAAGCTCATCACTGACAGGAATTTAAAATGCTGCCCGGGGAGTCGAGGCTGAGGCGAAGCTCTTTTTCACCCTATCGCACATTCCCTTCCAATATCTACCATTTCTCTCTATTTGTCAATATATATATATATTTTTTTTCTTTAGCTTGCACTGATTTTGCAGAGGCATAAGCTCGTCTCATTTGTAGGCAAACGTTTCTTGCGCCATTAAAAAAGAACTCTAGATTATAATTTAAATTCAGCTCCCTGTAGAGAGCCAACCGATAAGAGGCACAGGATGTGCTGGGGGAGATAACAGTGAAATACAGGCATCAAAACACTAGTGACATCATGTGTGGCATGTTGTGAACATGCGGCGGCTTGCAGGACGTTCCTGTCAGAATCACAGAGACTGTTTCTTGTTTTCATCTCTCAAGAGCAGAAACTGCACCGAAAACCTTGGCAGCTGCTGATGACCAGGAATTCACAAGGTCGACAGCCTCTGAATTTAATTTATGGTGGTTTGTAGCTGAAATAAACAATGGAGTCATATCAACAATGAGATGACAAGTTAGAGCAGAAATCCTACATAAATATTGAGATTGAGAATACTGGAAAGCACTGGAAGGAAGCACGCTCTGTACTCCTGTTTTTTTTAATAATGCCTTTTTTATGCTCTGGGAATTGAAAAATAATTCTTGATGCACCTTTAATGGGCAAAAAATATTCATAACAGCATCTAAACACCAGTGCTCTTTTAAAAACGATGCTTTCTCTACAGATAACATTATAAATGCAGTTCTGCATGTACCTGCTCGCCTGCATGTGGCTGTGGTACTAAGTGGGAGAGCTGTAGGGATGAATTATTGGGTCAGCAGACATGCAGCAAACAAATCTGCATGTTAGTGCGCGTTAAGCCAGGAGAGGTCGGGGCACTGTTTGTTTACCACACCTTCCTACCCTCAGCTTCTCCCTTGCTTTTTATTTTTTTTTCATGTTGTTTTTTTTTTTGTCTCCTTGTTGTTATTTTGGAGCTGTGTGTGTAATGAGTGAATCACCACAGCAGCAGCAGCAGCAGCTCTGGAGCCCGTGGTCAGACCCTGGGACAGCGTCTGACCTACTTCATCAGGCTCTCAGGGAGGCGTGACAGATCCAACACCACACGGGTGGACAGTGAGGAGGAGGAGGAGGACAGAGGAGCCAAAGCTGGGCCGAAGGGGGGGGGGGGGGGGGGGGGGCTCAGCCAAGCCCCCGGCGCAGGCAGGCTGCCACAGCCATATACACTGCAAATCCGCCGGAGAGCAGAAACACCAAGCCAGGCAGAAAAAA
>JAQMCX010000055.1:4156326-4218456 GCA_029814765.1 Acanthurus leucopareius | reverse complement strand
CCCCCCCCCCCCCCCCCCCCCCCCCCCCCCCCCCCCCCCCCCCCCCCCCCCCCCCCCCCCCCCCCCCCCTCAGCCAATCCCCCTGCTCCGTCAGGCTGCCACATCCCTCTCCTCTGCATATCCTCCGGAGAGCAGAAACAGCAAGCCATGCAGAAACAAATGTTAAGATAAATCACGACGATCTCAGCTGCTCTGCTCTCACAGGCTCTCCCCTGGTGACATTTCCATTTCACTCCTGCAGCCCCGGCTATCTCTCCTTCTCCAAAAACAATAGACCCCCTTACACACAGAGTTACACCCCCCCCCACCACTTCATTTTATGCAAAATGAGCAGCAACAATGTCTTCCCCCTCAGTGCTCTCCCTGGCATGACACAACACAGCAGAGGCTTTATGGGGCGACCTATGGTGTGCGAGTGAGGGAGCGGCTAATGCTAATGTCTCATTTGGATAATGAGGTGTATTCTTGGCAGGATCTGAGCAGTGAGCATCCCCTCCTGTAGAGAGGAAGTGAGGGCTAGAAAGTCGCTCCATCAGCCCCGCAGATCCCAATCCTTCCAGACTTGAAGATGCCAATCGGAAAGTCAAAGGGTGATCAGAAGCTGGCAGAGGAGAGCGAGGGAGACCAAGACACTGAACACGCTCCACAACCTCCCTGACAGCGTGCGACTGCTGGAGGAAAGGGTGTAATGATATACAAGATTTACACATGTGGCCTTTGAATCTATGAATTATGCAGCCGCTGATGTGAGAGACGACGGTGCAATATGCTATAGTGCACAGATTGAGACAGACTCTACCATGACAAGCGAAGACAAACAAATTTCACATTGCTGGGGGAGCCTCGGCAAAGCTGACATCATAATGTCTCTTGTCTCTGTCAGAGAAAAGAATGGCTGCGTGGAGAGGCTCTGCTGTTAGATGTCAGTAATGTGTGGCGCACTACTTGTTTTATTCAAGGATGTTCTCGTCGCAGACTTGCAAGTTTTATCACATGGGGCGATCAGCACGCTATCATGTTGAGAAAACCGGTAGAGCTCGCAGTGACGGAGAGAGAGCGACATGCCTGTTTCTCAGCTGATAAAAATGAACCACAGCATCAACACATGCTGTTATTTTCAGTTTGCCGATGCATGTGGAGACCAGCGAGGAAGGACAGGAAGTGTTTTTTATGGAGAAAAAAAACAGGAGAAAGTCAGAGTTTATAGCATTTGAGCAGATTTAATTCCCTTTCAACCACTACAAAGAGTTCTGGATTGTTCTGGGTTTTTGAATAATAGTTGAAGCATTTGTCATGAGAACCTCCTTGAGTTTCTTATTACAAAATCTCCCTTTGAGACAAGGATATTATCATGTCCTTAATGTGATGCGTCTCTTGTTGACACAAGACGATGAGTACTCAGTCATATGCACGAGATCTGCCCGCTGAGGTCCACTGACACATCTGCAGACTTACCAGGGATTGTGAAAGAACAAAGGTTCTCCTTATGAAATAAACGTTCAAGTGTCATCTCACTGCCTCTGCTGTTTTCAGAGCTTCTCAATGATATTTAGAAAAGCTGAGGTCGAGCACCCTACCACTCACTTATTTATGTATTTGATGTTAGTATGTTGAAGTGGTAATAGTTGGGAGATAAGTGATTTTAGGTTTAATAAATTATTTTTTGCTCTCTCTGCTTGACATTGAACTTTGCACTTTAGTTGCTATGAATGCTACATTTGAGGCTTATTAACTTTTTTAACAAGAGTTTACACTTTGGTTTAAACTATTTGTGATCAATTAATGTCTCGGATTCAAAGGTTCTACCTGCTTTAGGTGTTTTAGGTTGAATGGTGTAGATGTACTCTTTTTGTCTTCACTTAATATTGAAAACACGCTAAAACTGCTAAAATCTTCTTAATTCTTTTTGATCATCTCTGAAAGCTGTAAAAATCTGCAGCTTGTTTGTGGGCCTGGTCATAATTAGTGCAAACATATGGGCTTTCAGTAATAGCAGGAGAGAAAGTTTCATTTGAAAGTAGAACAAATGTGACTTTAGAACTTTTTTAAAGTGTTTTCCAGGATAATCTGACCATTTCATGGGACCCTTAAACCATCCATATCACATGCTGATTTTTAAGAGGTATGTGTGAAAAACTTGGTGTTTTTCTAAAAACATAATTTAAAAAATAAACTAATGAGGTCAGCGTGTGCTTAGTAAAAGATACGTCTCTGATGTATTTGTGCATCCAGCTTAAGTTGTTAGAAGTTTTTAGAACAATTACAACATCTAATGTCAGCTCGGAGCAACATCTCCTGCTCAGTGTTTTTACATTTATGCTGAGAAAGCTCCCTTTGCCTGTGCCAACAGCCCACTGCTGCTTTCCTGCCAACATGGTGGCAAGCATTTGGAATCATTATATAGACATAGATTATGTTCCCGGCAATGGCCTCATTTGCTCGCATAGGTTTTGTGGAGCCAAAAAAATTAAAACGCGATTGGTAAAGAAATAAACAGTAAACAAACTGTAGGAGATGGGAGGAGCTCTTTAAAGAACGTCAGCTGCTTCTCACTACCACCTCGACTCAGTGTCTGCGCTCATCTCTGCACCGCTGGACTTTGAGGATAGAGAAAGTGACATGCGGTGAACACCACAAGTTGACACAGGCTGTTACATAAAGTCATGTAAACAGCATCCTGCCCTCTCTTCCACCTCTGCCTCTTCACCGCTTCCAGTTTCTGTTTGCCCAGAAGCCCATTTTTGGAACCCACTTTACCTCTTCAACTAAATCCCAAAAATCAGACTCACTGAAGCATCTTCCTCAGCCAAAGAGGATACCTTTATTTATTTATAATTCCATTGGACTCACTATGTTTTATTCATCTCATTTTAACCACGTGGTTAAGAATTTTTCTCTCTGAACTCAATTTTCTCACAGTGGAAAGAACTATTGCTTGTTCAGGCGAGCATGAACAGATGTCAGCGGTGGTTGCCTATGCTTACGGAAGGATCCATCCTCACGCCCTCTCAGTAAATTGAAGAGAACGCTCACTCCATCCAGTTTAACCCGAATAGTAAAGCCTTGTGGCAGAGCTGACTGCACCTCTGCTCTCTAAAACGGCTCGAAGGGGGGATAAAAAGTTAGCACTGCGGGGCTATAAGTTGAATCGCCGAAAAAGTTCACATACCGGCTGACCCTGAGCTGATCTGATATTATCCTTGACAGCTGATCCTGCTAATGTGGCAGGAATTATGCATTGTCTTTGGCTCAGTACGGCCCCCATCTCGCACAGATTAGTGCTACAGTGTGGGAGAGTCAAGGTTAAAAAATATCTAATCAAGTTTCGAAGATTATTCAAGTGAAAAAACAAATTAATTCTGCAGTGAATGCGCCGCTTCACTGAGAAACTTTTTTTTTCCCACATTTTACATAACTGTGTACTGTTGAGGAAAAAAAAAGACAACAAAAAAACCACACCTCCATTCTCAGAGGTGATAATGACATAATTGTAAGGCCATCCAGACAAAAAGGCCATTCATCATGTTTTATTATATGCTGGGAAGAAACTTAAGACGACAGCATTGACTTGTTTTGAGCATAAAAACCGAGTGTGATGGCGAGAAAGCTGATTATCTTAATGAAAGACTGAGTTTTCTTCTCCCTCAAGTTGGGGTGGATCTTTGAGGTTGAACCACATTTTTCAGCCCTCTTCCTGTGGGTCTGTCAGTTGTGATATTTTACATGAGTCACTGATTGACTGGCGTCCCTATTAGATAGTTAAAAAGCTGCGCAGACTCAAATGTCAAAAATAACTTTCATTGTTAGGCTGTTTAATTGTCTCTACTTTTTAAAATGGCCCATGAAGCCCGTTAGTAATTAGCTGATTAATCAGATCTGACGACTTGTCAACTTTCCCTCAGGAGATTTCTGATCTGAATGTGAATGAGAGAGAGGTATTTGCTAAATAAAGGCCCATTACATGAAGCTCATCTCTCTTGCCTTAGATCCACTCCCCTCCCTTTCCTCCGTGTCTGCCTTTTTTTCCTCAGACTTCCTCTTTCACCTCTTTTTCTCCGAGAGCGAGGATTGATTAAAACAGCAGAGTGGTTCATTAGATTCTGACAAGCGACACCATATCTGCCGAACACATGGAAAAAGCCATCTTAGCCCATGTGACTAACCGTAGTCGATGCCATCTCCACAGCAAACGCCATTCCCAGACTAATTGAAACAAGGTGCTCTGTGCCCCGCTATCTGCCGAAGTGACAGTTATGCGGCTCCCACAAATCCGTTCATGAAAACTGAGGAGCTTGATTAAAATGCACCTTCCTTAAGTGCTCCATCAGTGTTGTTCCCCCGTGTGAGAAAATAGCTTTTCTGTGGTACAAACAAGTTGTCACGGACATTTTATCTTCCTGACACCGGTGGCAGGGTTGTCTCACTGCCAGGTGTATATTGCAGCGTCAATCTAAAAATCAACTTCAAAATGAATAGAAAAAGAGCTGCTACCAAATCCATGCATAATGCAGCTCCTAGTAGTGTATTTGGATAAATCTAGCAGCTGATGGTGGCAGACCTATGTATGATGTTGTTATAAAGTGCTTGATAGATTGTTTAAGTGGTACAATTGCCGCTGATGTGATACAGTTTTCTGCAGGCTAAAAAAAGGCCTAAGTTATTGACTTTACAAGCACAGAATTCTGCAGAGTGCCTCTAAATTCAAAACCATTTAAATACGTCCTTTCACAGGGAAAAGAAATAACAGTTTATCATGTTTAGCTGCTGTCAAGAAACGATCAGCTCTGGTGGCTCTGTGAGCTGTTGAACAAATGTACTGCAGCTATCGGCTTGATCACCTCCTGTTCTGCAGAGAACACTTAGCTAGCTTTCCTGTGGTCCAACGCTGCAGCCTTGAACAGCAGCCAGTGGGCTGGCTCACCTGCCATGTCTCAGCCGGGCCTGTCTGAGGCTGTTGGAGGCACAAAGATGCGCTTTGAAGTTAATGAAGCATCAGCATACTTCTTTACCTCCACCACAGGGTCATTGTGCACAGCCAATGTCAAGGCCCCACTTCAAAGAATTAAAGGCTAATGCTGTGCACTGCTCGCTCTCAAGTTCACCTCCAGCTATGTTTTATTCATGTCAACACACAGATACAAACTTAAAAGCGAGCTGATTCGCAGACAAGACTTTTTAAAAAAAATAGATTTCTTTTACACATACAGTTTATTGTCTGAGCTTAACAGTGTTGGGTGGTAATGCAGGACATTTCGCTGACAAGGCCACATACAGACAGGAGTAGGCTTGTGTTTCACGCCATCAGCAAAGAGCACTGCATGATCCCGCTGTAACATATCCATGTTGCACCTGCATGACACACAAGGGCAGGGCAGCTCTGTCCCTGTTTGTACACGCTGCCACGCTCCTCTCTGCAAACTAATGCACCAACTCATAATGATGTTTGACAGTCAACTTTAGCCGTTTGAAAGCTTCTGCAATCTGACTAGACGCCATGTTGGAGCTGAGTCTCTGAACTGTGCTTTAGGAGGGGAGGCTGGCTCCTCTCCCTCCCTTAACTTGTCACTGTTACTATGGGAACTGGCAACATGCTTTTAAGGCTTGTATGGGACCCTTTGAGGATGTAATCTAAACAGAAACTCAGGACTTTTGCCATCTTACAGTATAGAAAAACACTTGTGGCAAGCATCCAGCAGGCTTATTACTACTGAGGATACAAACAGACCATCAAGAGCCTTGTGATATTTAATATCAGCGATAAGCGTCGGCACGCCAGCACTTAGTATAACTAGAAACAGTGAGGATGGAAATCTTTCAACTAAGAGAAAAGGGACAGTCAAGTTGTCAGCAAAAATATGTAAATGCTGTTTTAATGCATGATCAGAGGTCTCTGATATGTTATAATCAAACAAACTAATTATTGCAAACATGCAATATGTGATAAAAAGAAACAGCTACTATTTTCACAGCTTTGGTATCAATCTTTATATTTCCTTTAACCTGCTGCTAAACAATCTGCAAACCTTCATATGCCGCTAAATGTTACATATATAGAAACAAGTGAAAAAGAGCTTAGATTCTAATTATATATGCAGACAAATTGAATGTTCTCACTTTAAATTCCCACGCTTTCATCACCTCACTCACAGTATAAAATTATACGGACAAATGATGAGAATAAACAGAGAGACTACAGGGACAATAGTGATGTGGTTTGTTAATTTAAGCAATCAATGAAAAAGCAGAAATAGAAATGACTTTGGTGCCTTTGTTTTGCCTTTCTAAAGGGATATAACACTTTATGCCAAACAGTACAATCTCTCAGGAACACAATTACTCAATACAAGCTGGAGCAGGTTGATTTCCTGACAGTAGATTACTTCCTCACTTTCCTGTCTGAGAAGCAAAGGCTGTTCTTGTTCCTTAGAGATTTCTTTTATGACACCACTAACCCGCCTACTTTGGTTGGGCAATTTCTAACAATGCAGGTGAAGAAAATCACATCATACAAAGCAGCTTTTGTCCTTGTCTTTGCCTCACCAGTAGAGAACAACACATTGAAAAGGGGGAAACAGGAAAAAAAAAAAAAAAAAAGTATGCGATGATACTGTAAGGCACAGCTGTTCACTTCACACCAAGCACGGCGTTCTCAGAGACACAACATGAGTCAACATGCAAAGCGATGCAAGTTAGAACACCCCCGCTTCCCAGAAACCAAGCAGCACAGAGAGTAAAGAGAAAAAAAAAAAAGTCTTTCCAGTACGACCAGAGCAAAACTGTGACAGTCTCCCAATACCACACACACAGCTGCTACCAATAGAAAGAGACATTTGTAGGACTTATAGCAAAAATCAGATCTGGTACATATTGTAGTAAAAAAGGCTTTGAGTGCAAAATATCGTCTCCTATGGATGAGAACCCAGAGGAACCACAGTGCGTGTGTGCCAACAATTACGTGGAAGGCAAGGGAACTGAATCAGTTTTGTTCAGCATTTTGTTTTCCCCAGAAGACAGAAGAGACAAAAGAAACGAGCGCAGCGCTCAACTACAAAAGAGGCACGGGCTGCTCGGAGAAATGCGAGCATGATGCGAGCAAACTATGATCAATACAGCACCCTCACCTCAAACCCCCGTTTGCCTTGATGTTATTTTAAGTGCCAATAATAGACCTGCTTTATACCGCTCCCATTCATTGGATGCAGAACAGGGCAGGGTGGGAGCTGGTGGGGGGCGGCTGCTGCGCTCTCACAATGTGTGCAGCTCTGATACGCAAACACAGAGACGTTTTCTTTTTTTTCCTCATCTAACCTGCCACACAGTGCAGCAGGGAGCCGCGCAGCCGCGAGGTGGGAACCGCATCGAAAAACACACAGGCAGTCTGCTGCAATCAGCTGGTCTGTGCGTGTGCATGGATATTTGTGTTTACTTGGGTGAACGGGGGTCTGATGTTCCCTCACAACGTTTTTTTTCTTTGCAGGGCACTGTATTGATGCAAGCCATGCCAGAGTTACTTAGGAGACGAAGGACACAGAAACGACCACCTTTTATCAACCTACCTGTGATGTTGACGTCTACGATGCCAGTGCGAGTCCCGATGCCGTTGGTGGCGTCGCAGACGTACGTGCCTGCCAAGTCGTAGGTCACCGGCCCCTTGAAGAACAGGGTGTTGTTCTTGATCTCCACATTACTGGGCAGAGAGCCGTTCAAGCTGTGGCGAGAGGGAGAGAGAGAGAAAGAAAGGCAATAATACAGACACCATAAAAAGGCAGAATTACACCAGACCACAGAAAAAAAAAACCTTCTCCCAGGAGCAGCAAAGCAATTCAAAGCACATGAAAAATACAGTCTCTAGTGCCAAACAAACCTGGATGTGTGTGTCAGGGTGAGATAAATGCCTGGAATATTTGACAGCGATATATTTCAGCCATCATCCATCAAGTCCAAACAAAATTATGAGGACAGGGAATCCCAGCAGGTCCACACAGGTAAGACATAGCTGATGCCTGAGGACAAGGGCTTTTTTAGCATGAGGAATACAAAACAGACAGTGGTGGTAGTGGGCGGGGTAGGGGGTTGTTGTGTTAGGGGCTTCTTCATCGACTACGGCGTAGCTCACATGGCTGAACTCAAAACTCGGGGGAGCTGTCAAGAGAGGCAGCTGATCAAGCGATAAATACAGAATCTACCAAACGCCGGGCTGTCAATGAGAGCTGGAGGCCTCGTCTCCTGCCTGAGGTGTTTGTCTTCATGGTTCGCTCTCTCCGCCCGCGTTCGGACTCGCTCGTGTCCTTTGATCAGGTCAGCACACTTTAAGGTCACTGATCATGAGTGCACGAACCCACCGTTTTATGACACTGACCCTTTCTATGGTGCCTTGAGGATGAAAGAGGTATCAAATTTCGTGACAATTAGCTTTTTTCCTGTTCCCCTTCCCCTTGATCGGCCTTATCAGCTGCTTTGAATAGATCTAGCTGAAGCAGAGCCGCAAATACAACTGTGAGAACATTGAATGGCTCTCTGAAACAGACTGTGGTGAGCTGCTGGGCGCTGATGGCAGCTTTGGTTTTCTTTGAATGAAAAGAATGCTACAAAGACTTCCCTCCCTCAGTCCTGGGCTTGCTCTCTGTTAGAGAGACACTTTGAGATCCGCTGTTGTGCCAGAACATTGAAAACAATGTAATGCTCCATTTATTAGAGCGAGAAAAACAACAAAATAACATGACAGAGAGGCAACAAAATTAGGTCTCATGCTTCCAATGGCTAAACATCAAGGACTTGTGATGCACTAAACAGGCTTTCAACAAGACTCTCCAATGACGGGGAAAGACAGAGTGAAGAGCTATTTTTTTAATTTATCCATCATAAAATGTCTGTTACGAGCTGCCGAGCCGTATGTGGTTAAATGCATTTCATGGAGCAGATTTTAAGGACAAAGCCAGTAAAAACAAAAAAAACAAAAAACACAAGCTGAGGGCATTTTCTCAGCAAAGTGTCTATAGTTCAGAACAAAAGTAATAGAAAGAGCCATGGTCGAGTTGTTTTTTATATGCCACCATAGCGACGCGTTTGCAATGGAGCTGCAAACAACCCTCAATACAGAATGTCACGATTCAATAATCAGTTACCTTGTGAGCCTCTATCAAATGCTGAGTTCTGCAAAGCCCAATTGATTTGCTGCAGAAATGAAAGGCTGGCAAACTGCGATTCACCACAGATCCTGCCGCGATGTCTGCATTTGTATGAGACATCTGAATATGTGAGCGCGCATGTGTGTGTGTGTGTGTGTGAGTGAGTGTGTTAGTATGTGTGCGGAGCCTGAGGGCCAGCGAAATGAAAGGCAGCTTGAGAGTGATGCAGATTCTTTGGTGAGTGGCTGGTCTGCTCGTGTGCATGCATGTATGTGATGTGTGTGCATGGATGTGGGTGAGCGAAGGGCTCGGTGAGGGGACTCAAAGGAACTATACATCAATGTGCCCTCCTGATTTCACTGTAATCTGCATGTGGAGGCGGCTTTAAACTTGGAGCCAGGAAAATGTACTGTGCACCTTTTAAGGCAATTTACACTGGCAACGTGCAAGTGATTAGAGAGATTATAAAATTCATCAAAAAAATTGCTTACGACAGCTGTTTGAACTTCAAAATACCTGAATAAGTAGCATTAAGGGACAGTGTTGAAACATATATCTGTTTTGTTAACCTGAAAGTGTTTTTGCATTTATTTTTAATGTTTAAAGTGGGGTTTCATTTCCTCTGAGGAGCCGCAGACAACGTTAGCAATATTCAGTAACTGCTTATGTTAAATAAAATGGGCATTGACCTTAATAGCCTTTGTGGTTGCGGGACTGGAGGTACTACATCCTGCAGTAATGATGCTTTAGAACAAAGCTGACTTAAATACCATTTAAAGGAGCATTAAGAAATCTGTGAGTTTCATTTGCAGCTAACATGAACACTTCACTTATGGTGGGTGGCCCTAATGTGAAGCACACAATCATATTTTCACAACAGAGATAAGTAAGCTAGCTAATTAGAGTAGAGTTTGAGGTAATCTCACTGCAAAATACAACAATGGTAATACCACTTTTTTATTTATAGGATTTCATATCTTTGATTGACTGAAAATACACCACGGAGGGATGATGTGCGCGCTGGAAAATTGCTTTTGGGGGAAAGAAAAAAGAAAATATTAAGTCTGAAATCTTAGCAGACAAATAATTGAGTTATTTGCGATAATAAACATCTCTTGGCCCTCCGCTCTCCTGCTTACAATTCTAGTGCCCACTGAAAATTACAGTATGCACTTAAAACAGACTCAACAAATGAGCAGAGAGACTTGAAAATGCCCTACAAACAAACATTTCAAAAACAAACAATCAAGTTCAAATACAATGTGTCCTTCTTTTAGTCCAGGCTATTTTAGTGCAGCTCCCCATTAACCCGTTTGGAGAAAAAAGCTGTGGCGTGCTGCTCTCAGAAAAATAGATATAGATATATACATTAACTAAAAATTCTTGGGTGCTCTCTTCAAGGACTGCATACATGCTGAGGCTTTCTGCACACTGCACATTATGCAGGGGCACAAAGAAAACATGTTAAAAATGAATGCGGAGGACAAAAAAATTATGTTTTTTTTTACATTAGAGCTACAACAGCAAGCTAAATATACAGCAAGAAAAACATAATTTATGATCTCGCTGAATAACTTAAAATCTATACACAACTGATTGTCTCTTGAAATAATGTTGATCTGTATTGGACACATTAATATTTATTGGATTTGTCTACATCTCCCGTGTGTTTGTGTGTTTGTGTGACGCAATCCTGCCGGCCTGTTCCGGATCCTTCCGTCACAGCCTTGTGCTGACCTCCACAGTGGAGCCCAGGGGAACCTTCACAACAGATTTGGCATCTCATTTTCAGTGCAGCAATGGCCGTCCCCTCCTATCTGTCAGCACAGTGCCCTCGTCTTTCTAGATCACATCTCTTCACCCTCCTCCTCCTCCTCCTCTCTCTCTATCTTCTCCTATCTCCCTAAATCTCCCTTTGCCCCGTTTAAAAAAAAAAAAGCCCAAACAAGTCAAATCTTTTCTATCTCTTCGTCTTCTTTTGCTGCTGCTGTGTGTATATCAGTGTTTCTGCCCTGAGAGCTAAATCTATGGATAAAGAAAAAAAGGGGGAAAAATCCCTGTGCCTCATTAAAATCCAACTATGGCCTGTAGAGTAGATACAATGAGGGCACAATGGTCTATTAATCCACATCCACTCAAGTCCAGTGACATATTTCTCAACTCTGCCTTCACTGAGCAATTACAGAACAAATTGTTACATTGAGCTCTCAATTTTACTGTATAATTCTTTCCTTTTAAACCGTAATTTTCTCAGAAAAGTTGCCCTGTTTTCAAAGAGCTGCATGACTTTTCCCTTTGTAAAAAAAATTTTCATCTGACATTAAATTGCGGTAAATAGTTCAATCAGTGCGAATCACAGCAAACAATTCTGTGTTGTAGCAGTTTCCCTTCCATGTGCTTACGCTTAAAGCAGATCATTTTCTGCACAACCAACTTTTATGTCATTACTCAAAGCAGATCAGAATCAGGGTTATTTTGTGATTCCCGGAGGTCTTGAAAACATGCTTGTATCTCCTCTTGCTCATGTACTTGCAGTGATAGTCTCTGAAGGCAAAAACACTGATGTCAGCCCTGCGGTATGCCGGCCTTTAATCCACAGCTCTTACTCCTAGCTTTCAGTTTCAGCCCTCTCCTGTGTGTGTGTGTGTGTCAGGGACAAACCGCTGCCTCCTGTGCCCTCCAGAGAACACAACAGCACTAACAATGATGCTTTTCCTACCTCTCTACCTGCATGCTGGTCCTCAGACTTCAAAGAAAAAAACACAACGGCAAAAGCAAACCCCGTTCTGTTTGCATTTATCTCCCAGTATCTGTGACCATCAGGCAGATAGGGGTGTGTGTTGCTGCTGTAATAGGCCCATTGTGCTCTGCCTCGGGTCCAAGTCTTATCTTCATTACACGTTTTATAAACAAACAAATAAACAGAGACACATTTCTGGAGAGGATGAAGGAAGCCGGTGCTTTTTTATCTTTGAAGATTACTTTCTTGTATATATATATAAATATATATAAGCCTTGAAACAAATGTTGGAAGAGACTCCATTCGACGAGGCCATTCTATAAAATTGCCTTCCTGTGCTTTAGTAAGCCTTCCAAATAACAGTTTTTTTTCTCTTTTATTCAGAAAACTAACATGAGAGAAACAGCACACAGACGTGCTGTCTTTTCTTCTGAGCCTTAAGGGGTTTTTGTTGGGGTTTAGTCAGACTCACAGTTTCCACTGGTAGATCGTGACAGGGGGGTTAGCATCAGCCCTGCAGGTCAGCTGAACATTCTGACGGTTCAGGTACCAGTTTCCATCAAAGCCCTCGATCTTCACCTCAGGTTCATCTGCAAGGAAAGGATGCTGCAGTCAGTTCATCCCGCCATAACACAATCCAAGACCACTGTTGCATCATTGCACCTCTGCAGAAGCGAGTTAACTGCTGCTAAAAACATTTTCACAATTTCTTCACACTTCCAACAGCTTTAGCTAAGCTATTTGCCGCACATTGGGTTGAATACAGTTTTAATGCAAACACACATGAGACAGAAAAGGAGAATTTGCTTATCAAATTGACATATACTCATCTGAAAACAGTACAGTTTATATAATATCTCACTTCACCAACTTCATTGATTTTGTAAATACATGCATATCCTGAATTTGATTTCAGCAACATTATTAAAAGAAGCTGGCAGAACAGCAACAAAAGACTGTAGGCTGTGCAATGCTCCAAAGATACCTGTTTGGAATATTTCACAGGTAAACAGGTTCACAGGTAAACAGGTGATGGTATCATTATCATGAATAAAAGGGACATCCTAAAACTGCTCAGACGTTCAGAAACAAGGATGTGGGAGGGTTGGGAACCAATGTTGTATAAAGGATATTACTACATGGGCTTAAGAACACTTTGTAAACACTTTGGTAGTTTGTTGGCAAACACAGTTTGTGTTCAAATGGCTGCATTCTGTTTTTATTTACATTTTGCTCAGCATTACAATTTGTTTTCAATCAAGGTCATAAACATAATTAAAGCATAATAGTAGTTGTTTTTCAGGTGGGTATGAGAATAAAATCTTATGAAAGGCTGTGAAATCCTACATTCGGTAGCACAAAAGTTTCAGTCTTGTTAGTATTTAAATAAATCCTGTTAGATTTATTCAGATTTGGCGATTATTTAAATTTATTATAAAAAATAGGAAAAATGTCCTTGTGAAAATCAGATTTCTCTTCGTGGGAAACTGGTTCATATTCAGTAGCTCATTTGTTTTTTTCGTTTTTTGTTTCCTGACTTCGCACTACCGGAAACTTTACTGTGTTGTGTTTGCAAGTGGACCCTGTTTACTGTAAACTATCAGAGCTGGTTTGCTCTTGTAGCAGAAAACACAACTTCTGGGTGCATGGGAACATGACTGGCTCTAACCCTAACCCTAAAAACAGGTAAACATGAAAAAAAAGAGCTTTAATATGGGAGCAGGTTCTTACACTGCACGTTGAGCACCACGCTGTCTGTGATCTTTTCATTCCGGTACGTCACGATACACGTAAGCTTCTGTTTGTGGGTCTCGCGGCTCGGAATCACCACGTAGTTGCTCCGTACCGTCACCGTCCCATTCTGGTTGCGAGTCTCCTGGAATGTGGCTTCGCCTTTCAACCTGGTGTCCCATTTGATCACACTCGGGGGCTTCCCGTTGGCCGATACACAAGTGGCGACGGTCATCTTGCGTTTCTGGGCCCTGGCCACAATCGTGGGCGTTGTCAAGGTCATGCGTGTCATAGGCCGAGCTGCAGGGGAGAGAGGACAGAGCAATCAAATTACTGAAATGCAAGTGATTACAGCTCATTAAAAAATGATTTTGTCTTTTGTTGATATCAGTTTGTCTCTTTCGAGTGTCTTATTTTGTCTACTCCACCAACAATCAGCTTTTAAGTAAATTAAACTAAGAGGATGAGAGATGAAAACATTGTTGCCATTGAAATCAGGCAAAGTTTTGCTTCTCTGCCTCCTCAAAGCTAAAGCAGTTGCAAAAGCTCTCACAGATGTAGAACCCACTCGGCTACCAAAATGCACAGTCATCCAATTTGAATCCTTTGTGAGTGCCAATTAGCAATCTACTCGGAGTACATCAAAAGGCAGGCTCGAGCTCAGGCGAATTCACAGCTGAGTGAGATAGGCCGTGAAGAGGCATCTTTGAACGCTGACGGTTGGTTATCTGCACACAGGTTCCCGACGTTCACTGAGCCGCCGAGGCCTTAAAAGACCTCAGAGGCTCAGCGACACAAAATGGGGACTCAGAGCTGACAAGAAGCTCCGGCAACAGGGACTACTTAAGCTGAGAGCTTTTTTTTTCTTTTACTGGCAGTTAATGGAAAACACACAACACTTAATTTCTAATTAGATCTTTAATCAGAGGCAACGCACAACCTTTTCAAAGCTGCCTCTTTCCAAGATAAATTATATCTCAGACACTCGTTTTTTCCTCTCACAAGATGAGATTATTCAAGCCAAATTACACACTCTGAAGTGGCATTATTGATTCCAGTCTCACCTGCCATTTTTATTGACCGTTCTCTGCAGCAGTTTCCTTTCATAAAAAGCCGTACAGGTCAATCAGGGACTAGTGTTATAAATGACACGTCACTGCGATGACCACGCTGTGAACCAGTCAAAACAAATGCTGAACATGTGTTCTTAAAGAGGAGGTTCTCCTCAACGTGAGACCCTTGCAGACTCAATCATGGGGAGATGGTTGAGGGTGTCAGACTGGGAGCATGAACAATAAACAGCACGGAGCAGCAGCTTTAGCAAACAGAGAAAGAGCATCTGGTTTGAGGTGTTCCAGAGGAACTCAGCCTACTTTACAACAAAGCCTGGGGCAATGTAACGTTGAAGAGCAGAGCAGTAAAAGTGTTTTCTTTTAGCCTTTCACTACAAAGGAAGCTATCAGTTTGACCCTGTGTTATCTGATTCAGAAAATCCCTCTTTTCTCTCCCTTTTTTTTCAAACAGAATCTAATTTATGAGCCATCCTTCTAACTAATGATCAGGCCAGCATCAACATGTTCGAGGGAATGACTCCTTAGCTACTGTTAAGATGGAGAACCTGATTTCTCTGAGTCTTTTCCTGACTCTAAGAAAACTTAATTCACTGCAACAACTGCACGACATTACTTGTTCGACGTGGAAACTTAAAAATAACAAGTTGCTTTACAAAGTATCTGGAAACCTCTGAACCAAAGTAATCAGGTTGTGGTACTGAATGTAGATGATTTAATACAGTAATCCTCTTTCCTTTGATTTCGACTTTTTTGAACAAACTGAAGGATTAAGTATTCATTTATGTACTGAGAGAATTCAGCTATGTAAATAATTAAAACCGGTTTGGTTTTGAAGAAACTGCTTCGTCAAAAAAGTATAAAAACACATTGTTAGTTTGTTTTTTTTTTTAATTCAGTAACAGTTGACCTTCTGGAGATACATGCTTTTAAAAGGCAAACAAGATTTTGTTCATGTCATCGGTGGTAATTAGACTACATTTATGCAACACTCCACTAGTCTTTTCACCACTCGACGTGATTTTAAAATACAGGTTAGCATTCATCCACTCACACACTCTTTCGTACACTAATAGCATGGACTTCCGGGGGCTAATAAGTAACACATACACACACATTCAAACACTGATGGAAAAGCACAATTTGGGGTTCAGCATCAAGGACACTTCAGCACGCAGACTGCAGAGGCAGAGGTTCGACCAGCTGATAAATGAATGACTTCCTGTTTTCCCTGAGCAACCAGCGCTCCAATGAATCTAACTGGGATTTGTGATAATGCTTGTTAGATGAAATGTTTCTAAATTTTGCAACTTCCTGCGTCAGTCAAAAATGCATTCACAATCTAATCTGTATGTGCATGAGATAAATCTGACCTAGATGAAAAAAGGAAACAACTTGTGTGATAACCACAGATTAACATGTGAACAGAGGTCTTTTGTTTTAGCTTCCATTTTCAATTCAGACGCTGTAGATTCAAACAGAGTTAAAGCAGGATAAAATTCAAAACTCTAACATTACTTGTACACGTTCTTACCAAATACAGTGAGGTTGACCATGTTCTCCCGGTTGCCTGCAGGAAATGTGGTATACTCGCAGATGTAGGCAGCTTCATCAGACAGCTGCAGGTTGGAGAACACGATGGTGGTGTCCTCCAGCGAGGGCGTACGGTGACGAACCGCCGCCTGCTTGAAGCTGACCCTCTCCTTGAAGGGTGGCAGCACGGACACGCCGAGGGCCGGGTTGGCTATGGCCACGTTCTGTTTGGTGCCATTGAGGAGCTTCTGCCAGGTGACCTGAGAGATCTTGACTGGCGGGTTACTGTTGATGAAAATACAGCGCAGCTCCACTTGTGAACCCACGAAGCCAGACCTACTGGAGTCCATCTGTACCATCTGTCCGTCGCCGGCTAGTAGTAAGGAAAACAGACAGAGAGAGAGAGAGAGAGAGAGAGAAAAAAAACCATTTAATTAGGATTAACAAGCATCCAAGGCCAAGCAAAGCACCCTAGTCAATAGGAAGTACATGCACTGAAAGTCAAGAAGTCAATTCAGGTTCCCAGGTAGTACATGCACACATCACACTCACAGTCTAACACACTCAACCACACAATCGACCTATGCTACAGAGGAAAAGTCTGCTCCTCACACATCAGCATAAAGAGTTGGTACATGTTGAAGGGTGTGTGTCAAAGCTGGGGGGAGTTATTAACATAATGGGCACATCTACTGTACAGAGTCCATTCTTTGTGCATGAGCCCACTGTTTCTGATGAGATGGAAGGGCCGAGCGAGAACCAATGCATCGCTAATGAATGAGAGCGAGGGCAGTGAGTCGGAGCCCAGTCATCGTCTGCTGTTCTCCCCTCCACCTTCCCAACAACACAGTGGCTGGCCCATTGTAATTTTAATTAGTTTTTATTCCCAAATACTTTAATGACTGCCTGGAGCTCCTATTTAAAAGAAACAATGTAGAGTCCAGCGTAAGCAATCAAAACAATGAGAACACACACATACAGATGGCTTTACGGAAAAAATAAAACAGCGTGTCCTTCTGCTCCGTTATCTGAGCCCAGGAAGAGTTCAGCATTAAAAAAAAAGGTCAATTAGCAAAGCCAGGCTGTCTGTAAGCTCGTCTGCTGCTGTGTCTACATCCTGACATTAGCTGTCCCTTTCTGCCTGTCTGCATTTTAGAAGCTGGAATGATTAAATTAATTGAAAAAAAGGATGATCAATCAATCATTTCAGTCATTTATTAAGCTGAACAGCTAGTTTCAACTTTTCATAATTTTTGATCCACTGGTCAAACAGTACATATGATTCAAAGATGCAATTCTGGATTTTAAACTATTCCCTGAGCTTTTATGGACTTAATATGTAACTGCTTGATTGAAAAATAGTCAACAGTTACATAAGTATTGGAAGTAATTGTTGCAGCTCTTCTCTTCTCTTCTCTTCTCTTCTCTTCTCTTCTCTTCTCTTCTCTTCTCTTCTCTTTATTTTGTTTGTTTAGTCTTCTGTGCAGAAAACCAACTACAAATTTCATTTCCACCTGATCTGGGGACTGAAATGACTGCAGTCTGAGGAGTGCCATTAAACTGCTACAGAGCTCCATCCTGTTGTCTTAGTTACATCTGTGTTATCAAAGTCTGATTTATGTTTCTTTCCAGGTGAAGTCTGATGATGATGTCCCATTTCCTGGTCCGCCAACCCCTTGCTATGCCTGTATTTACAACCATCCACAGCCATAATTATCTCCTATGGATAGGCCACGACCCACAGGAAGAAAGACTGAAATTCCTCTGTTAATCACACCGCACTCATAAAGCCAGCGGTGAATCAGGTCATAAACAGAGAGAAAATATGCTGTGGCCTCAAGTGTAAGACGGGGCCTTACACTCATGCGCCACAAACAAGGCAGCTCTTTAACAGTAACAGCATCACAATGATTGATAATCGCCACGTTCAGAGACAACGTCTTCACAAGAGCCTTTCAAACCCGTCGGAATATGTGAGAGAGAATCCATTTATGTATATGCACTGAATATAATATCTGAAATAGTCAATCTTCAACTATACAGGAATCTGAAGCTCAAAGAAGAGGGACTTCTGTGCGTTCAGGCTGTCAAACTGTAAGAGTGGTGACTGTTTTTTTTCTCTCAGAACCTGCAGGTAGTCAGCTGAAGGACAACAGGGCACAATACATGCATTAAACGAGGAAAGACTTGGCTCAGACTTTATCCAGAAAAAAATTAAGATGAACAATGTTCTTCTCAGGCTGAATATCTGATGCCGAATAGCAGCGCCATATGAGAGAAAACAATTTCTATCTATTGTTATATTCTTTCAGTCGAGCACAGCCTTCCCTGTCTACATCAAATCATATAAAAAAACAGAGTGACAACCTTTTGAAGTTACCGAGTGCGCATCATATTCCATTTCCTTTTGGCCACATCAGTAAGACTCTTTCTATAGAGATTTAAACTTGGGGGATTTGACGATGACAGATTGATTTACTAATACAGTTTGACAGGGAGGACCGGCAACCTTGTCATCTGTACCTTGAGGAACACCTGTGTCCTTGTGCACCTCGGGGCAATGCTTAACTCCATTTTATCACAGCTTAGATTACCAGTTGTGGCAGCTAGAGTATGAAATTTTTTGAAATAGAAAACACAATTTACTGTGTGACAACACTAGTTAACATTTAATCTTAAGTTGTGAGTGAAGTGGGGGAGGGGGTGCTGTGTGTGCAGAAGGGGGGCTGCAAAACTCATAAATACGTACTTGGCCAGACCTCACCCACTTGAGTGCTTAAACAATACTAGCAGGGGCTGGCTTCATTTAAAAAAAAAAAAAAAAAAAAATGCAGCCCCCCCTTCCCTCACTGTGCCCTTCCTCCTTTGAGTCTGATGCTCCCCACTCAGATTGAACCAAATAAACAGCAGCTCACGCAAATGGAAACCAGAGGAATAGGCATAATTACATAGCCGCAGAACCCAAATCCCCTCTGTAAAGGACTGGGGGCACCCACGGGGACCCCTTTCACTCAAGGACTGGAGGAGTCCTTGGCTGAGCACACAGCAGAGCTGTAATTACAGACCACACCACAGAGCGGCAAAGCCATAGAGGAGCAGAGTCACATACATGCAAGAGGCACTTAGAAGGTAGATTTTGTAGGGGGTCATGAAATCCAGCGCTGTAGAAACAGGGAAAGAAAAGGAGGAGAAAAAAAAAGAGTAGAGGACATGCAGAACTGTCGAGAGGGAGAGGAAGACAAAGAGAGAGGCGGAGCTTTGGGGAGATTTGTAGGTGTGCCGCGGGTCTGAAGCTGGCCGGCGTTTATCGTTTGTGCTGCTACTGCTGCTTTGTTCTCACACTGTCAGGAGAGAGTGACTGGGGGGGTGGGGGGTGGGGGTGGGCAGTCATGCTCTAATACACCTGAGGCTGGCCACTGCCTCCAGAGTTGCCAATACAAAGAAAGGAGCCTTATTTTCTGGAAGGAAATGCAATGGGACAAACAAACAAAGCAGAAAGTATGCCCAAGCTGGCATAATATAAAAAAAAAGGAGAGTGGTTTTTATTCACACCAGGTGAGCTGACTTGGATTAAGGGGGGGGCATAAGGGGCACTATTAAAACAGCTGCCGTGCCGTCTGGCCCTGCGCTGATAGCAGGAGACTCACACGGCGTCAGCACAGAGCTGTGCACAGAACACTCAGCTGTAATAAGATCTGGCCTGTCAGGCAGCAAGGGGAAGCATGTGCTTTGTGTTGTTTGCATATGGCCTATTGGACAATGTATGTGGCACGCTGCTGCACCCAATAACAGCCTTCAGTCAAACAGCCAAACTGTGTGGACAATAACCAGCAAAATACAGACCTGCAGGATAATCTCCTCTGCAAAACGCTGAGGGATGAATGTGTTTAGATCAGTCAGACTTTTATTATCCACACGGGAAAACAAACACAACATGAAAAACTAGCTTGATTCTTTATTGTTACAAATCAAAAAAAAATAAATAAATAGAAGCATCGCGTTGCCATTTAATACTCATTTCTGTCTGCTATAGAGGAAAAAAACAAATTTAAGTTCCTACTACATTCATGCGTTTTTCCCAGATATTTTTTATTACAATGTAAAACCAGACCTTGCTCTACTTATAAAACAATGACAATGCCATAAAACCCTAAATTGAAAACCAGGGTGCAATCCACTGAAGCCTAGGACGCTTCTTTTCCATAAAACAACTGCTATTTGGCAGCTCATCTCACAATGGATATGTAACACTATTGTCTTTTTTTCTCTGCTGAACTGGCCAACAACCAACGATATTTCAAAAGGCAATTATTGGCTCATTCACTCTGGCTTTGGCCGTGCTCATCCAACAGAAATCCATTTTATCCTGAGTCAAATAAAGTTCAGAATAATTCACCTCTAGCTGCTGCAATGTGAGGAAGGCAAAGATTAAATAGGACTCAATGCATATTTTAGAGGAGACACTCATTAATGTCTTCTATTTAAAGCTGCAGCAGGCAACTTGGCACCCTGTCAGTCCCAAACGGCAGTGAGATGTCGCTGTTTGAAGTTTGAAAACTTCAAAACTCAGAAATTGTGTAGTGCAATGTCGATAGACTGCACCCTTCTTGGGTCTAAATGTCGTCTTCTCAGTGGCTTTGTGGGGTGAACAGACTAAACAGTTTCCATTTTCACTGGACTGAGTCTGCAGCTCCCTGCAGATGGAGAGCGTTTCTGCAACAGTAACATTTAATTCAGAATTTAGATTTGGAATTCTGAGAAAAGGTCAAATTTGTGACATCTTAGTTTGTAGCGATCACTTTGCAACTCAGGCAGATAAATCATTTGGACGTGAACTTCTTGCCAAATGCAGCTTTTACAGCCCCTCGCATGAAGACCCGTCATCTCCTCACGCCTGAGATGCTTTGAGTCGCTCCATTGTTTCTTAAGTGGGATGCTGATAGATAAAACATGGCTTGAGCCACTCGAGATAATGACTGTTTAATGTCGTCCCTGTTCCCACGGCAGCTGCACAGTCCTCTGTTCATGACCACACATGAGGTGTTTAGAAGGAGTCCAAATCTCCTGTCTCATATGCACACAAAAACCTACCCAACAGTTGCTTGTTTATTCTTTTTTTTTTACAGACAGTGTTTTGGAGCTCAACCGGTGGCATTTTGCTTATGTTATCAGCAGACAGAAGTGTTTCTCAAAATGCTGTGGAGAGTAAATGCTTGTATAACTCTTAGGGACAACTGGCAGTTATACTACTGTTCCAGAGGCTTCAATGCAGCCAGATTGTGCAATTCATGTGGCAGGAGCAGACACAGTCTATGGTTGATGTTGCTTTTTGTTGACCATGGCCATTGAGCTCTGTGTGGTGGAGCAGTATGTGTCAGAGAATTTGTTTTAATCTACACTCAGACCTTATTTGATGGTGCTTTAGCCGGGTCTCTTGGGTAAACAACAGTGTACGTGCCAAAGCAGCTCTCTTTACCCTCTGTCTCCCCAAGCAAACAATCAACTGCAGAGGCAAGTGAAACCTCTCTGGAACAGATGGTTAGTAGACCTGCTACTAATTTTCCACTATCTGGTTCAAATCTGAAATAGTCTTTTGTACAACACACTCGTTCATTCAGGACGACGGAACATCTGCTGCACTGTAAATGTTAATGATTATCGGGAATATTTATTACGTTAGGCAACTTCCCAGTGCAGAAACCGCTCCATTAAAGTCTCTGTGCATTTTATTTTAACTACGGCCGTTTGTTCAAGGGTCCGTGCTGCAGCGTAATGACAGAGCGCCGCGGCACGGACTCGTGTTTTCTACAGGGGTTCTAAAATTACAACTTTCAGGCCGGCAGTGCGTAGAGTCAGCCAGCCAACCGTACGCACTGATTCTCACCTAATGTAGCTGCATCCATCGTTTCTGAGGAAACACGAGGTTCAGAGCACAAGCCCACACACGCTTGCCCCTAGAGCGGCTTTAAGGCGTTTCAAATGTCAAGGGGATGCATCAGTTCGCCTGAAACTGAGCTTCTCATCTTATTTCAGTAGGATAATGATTCATCCTTGAATGCAACACTGGAAAACACAGTCTCTCCATATTTTATCAAAGATTTCAAAGGACTAAACATAGAAGACACAGTGGAGTGTATAATGCCCTTTTTGGGAGCCTCTTTCTATCATCTTTGGAGTTGATATATACGGCGTGTAAAAGTGCCTGTGGATTTCCTGTAATTAACACTTTTTATTCTGGTCTAATAGGAAATATGCTGGAAGTAATCTGGGATTTTAGTTGTCTTTGACCGTGGCAATGGCAAATAAAGCTGGGCCAAAAATAAGGCTTTTGCCCTAGAGAGAGAGAGAGAAAGGGGGAGAGAGAGAGAGAGAAAGAGTGTGAGTGTGTGTGTGTGTGTGTGTACAGCATCAAGTATCGAGTGTAAACACAGTATCAGAGAGCTCTGACCCTCCTCCCTCATCCTGCAGCTTAGCTAAACAAGGCCACCATGGTTTCGGTTCTACGACACAAAATAAACAGCACTGACGTTACCTGACCAAACGATGAGAGATGACATCACCCACTGATACCAGATAACAAGCAACTGTCAGCAAACAAAAGGCCAGTTACAAGCGAAGGGGGGGAGGGAGAGTTCCCCTACCTGGTAAATGAATGACTGGAAACGCTGCAGTTGTGCCCGTTTGACTGAAAGTGAGGGTGAGTACAGGGACCAGATCCAGGTACTGTGACTGTCAAAGTGTGGCATTAGAAATGAAATGCTAAGGCGTGACTACTAATATTAAGCCAATATCAGAGAGAAATCAAGTCAAGAGGATAGGGATCACATGTGCAGATAAAAAAATGAGTAGATAAAGCTCCTCTTCACCAGAATGGGTGGGCACAATGACGTTCACTGGTTATTTTTTAAAAATGCATAAGTTTCTCTGAGCCATTAAATGAGGGCAGCTGTTGGATGTCTTAATAGGAGGGAGATAATCAATAAATAAAGAGGAGGCCAAAGGCGCTGCAAAGTGATGCATTATGGTCTCAGACAGGCCGCACCCCAGCTGCTGCAGGTACAGACTCGGAGCACGTAGGAGCTGAGGGGTGGGGTTGGGTTACGTAAATGTGATGCAGAGGATTTTGGGGAGTTACAGGGAGGGTAAGTAGTGAGAATGACACGTAGTGGGTCAGACGTGGTGAGCAGATTACAGCACTCAGGATATTAAAGTGGAGGGGAGAGGATGCTGCAGGCAACACACCTCCCGTGGAAATCGCAGTATTAGCACAGGGTGACGCGAGGGCTGTGTCCACATTTCTTTGGACACAGTCGACATAGTCACGGCACAATAACACGACGGCTGCATGAGCATGCCTCTCCTCATGCCTGCAGGTTAAGCTTCGGTCACACTACATGACTGTCAAAGCCGTCAGATCTCTATGCCGGTCACACCACACCATTTTCTGCCTTGTAAATCAGGGATCTTAAAGTCATTAAGGTTTGCAAACTACATGACTGATCAGCGACAGTGAGACACACATTAAAATATCTTTTACTGGGAGGAATCCCAAACTGATCTGTCTGGTCTCATAACTACGTTTTTATCATGACAATTTGGCAAGCTTTTTTTGAACAGTTCACACACAGTGATTTAGTGCCAATTTGCAAGCACTGAGCAAAAGCCATTTTTTCCTCTGATCTTAGAGCTTTTGTTAGAGATTTGCAAAAAAAGGTTGGTGAGTGAAGAATCAGGACCACAATCCTGCAGCCTTAATTTGGTATTAGGATGCATCTCTAGAGGGCACGTTAAGAGAAGTTCTTTTTACTGGTGTTACAAGGACAAATAATTTAGATTTACATCAAATAAAGGTTGACTGAGAGTCTCTTAAACTCAAATGACATGTCACCTGAAAGAAACATGTAAATGAAGTGTCACACAGGTTTACTTTGCTCTTAGTGCTGCCTGATGACTGAAACTATTTTTATTTTTCTATTAATCGGTTGGAAGCCTTGTGGAGGAAAAATGCCAAACATTCTCATTGACATTTCAAAAATTAATAAACTCTATAAAATATTCAACAGAATAATCAGGAATAAAATGATAATTTGCTGCAGCCTTTATCACAGTGTGTAATGACGGTTGCTCACTTTGTTTGCATGGGTCAGTACTTACACTCTGTTCTTCAAACTATGAACCTCGAGCATCGTCTCTGAATATGCATGAACAATGAAGCACATGGAATTATGGAATGGTTTTGGAGTGGGATGTATAGGACGGGGGTGACTCAGTCCGAGCCAGCAGCACTGCAGTACCCTATACCTCTCTTAAGCACTCAGCAAATACGGCATGAAATGCATATAAAGTCCTGCCAAAAAGTGCTGAGAAAGAGTCTGGCCCTGGACAACCATGCATGACAAATCCTTCTCTCACACCATCTGTTCCATTGTCCACAAGTAAAGATAAGTCTTGCATAGAGTACAAACACTGAATACTTCCATGTGATAATGCCAAACACTTGTGTTGGATACATTATAAAAAATCAAGATTTTTAAAAATCAAACCAGCATTCAGCCGAAACTTGATAATCAATTACTGGTTGTTTATAATTAAAGAAAATGGGCATGTGAAGCTGTGACCTCTTGCATACTCACTGGAAACACATCAGATGGATGTAAATCCATACACTCCATGCAATGTGACCTTTAGAAATAGTCAGTGAGAGCACTGAATACTGTTTTTGGCATTTGACCTGTGTCGACCTTTACTTGAGAGTTATTTCTGCCTTCTTTTGGAAAAGGGCCAGTTGGTATCTCACAGACTTGTAGGAGGAAGGAAGCCTTTGGGGGATAAATGGGTCCTCTATACATATGGCGAGAAGCGCTGTTGCATGACCAGTGGCTTATTAAACCGCGAAAAAAAGGAACTAACAATCAATATTTGATTAGAGTCACTTTTGATTTTTTCAGACATTTCCACTCTGTATTATATCAGAGCAACATCCAAAGATTTCTTGAAAGAAATTAATGTTGCGCATATCATAAATTTTTAAAGATGTGTGGAGAAAATAGAAGAACTAGCTGTCATCAAAGTGCATCTCTAATTGTGCTTGGGACATAAACAGGACAGCAGGGGCAGCGTGCACACAGCTCTGTTTGCTGGTGTGTTGCACCAAGCTATTTTTCTCCAGCACTGCTGGCGCAGGCCATTTATACAGCAGATCCATTAACATATAGGAGAGGGAATTCACACTCCAGCTGGAGTGGGCAGTGGGCTGAAGCCCCAGTCTGCTATCAATTAACAAGCACACTTAGTATGTGTCTGAGTCATGATCACCATGGGACTCTGACAAATACAGTGTATTTGCTCAAAACAAGTGTTGTCACAATAGCAAATCTTTAGCTGATTAGCAGCTCTCACATTGCCTATGATGGTTTCCAGCAACAACATTCCATGCAAACTGAAAGCAACATAATCAAATCACCAGTAGCATCCACCTATTACTGTACGCAAACAGTCTTCTCTGTGCACGTGTATAAGGAATTAAGTACAAATAAACACGATTATGAATTTTGCCCTGCAGTCACATCATTTAGGCATGGATTAGTATCGTGTTTTCCCCACTGGAGGAAGGATGTGCACAGTTCTTTAAGCTGATAAAGTTAGATATGCTACACTTTTTTTTTATCCCTGAACATGTTATTTTATCTTGTCATTTAAATAATTTTCCCCATATATAATTGGCATTCCCTGCTGCAGTTAAACTGATAAATTTGTTGCATGATCACCAGAAGATGCTAGTCTCTTTGCTCAGGATCATCATTCCCTGAATTCTCTAAAACTCTGACTCATAACCGGCTTCGTGAAAAGACTGACATAAAAAACATAGTGGGAACTTCACCAGATCCATAAATGACATGTAAACATAAAGATTGATGCTAACATGTGGCAGAGATGCTACATGGGAACACGCAGCACTTCAACAAGAAATGCTGGGCTCTGGCCTTTGCCAAATTATCCTTTTTCATGTGTGTTTTGATCATAAATCTCTATGAAATCCAGCGGTTCTCGGCAGAACTCTGAGACCGGGGCTGAACCATTTCCTAAACCACGACCACAGCCCCATCTTTCCAAGTCGAGTAGGGCTCCATGTTCCACATACATATAACCATTGGAATGCTCACCACATCTCAGGCCCCTGTTCATATTCTGCTGCATGTGCTTTCCAGCTGTGATCAAGTATTGTCTTTCCCATCAGCAGCCCGGCTTCACCATATACAGTACTTTCTCACAGCTCAGTATGTTTCCATAAAGCATCTTTCAGTGCATCAAGCTGCACACAATATTAGATATTTTCAGATCTTTGCTTATACATCATTCTGACATCGTATCCATTTCTCTTTAACGACCGCAGGCAGACTTCCCAGCAAGGACGAAATAGAATTTTAGTAAATTGAGCTACTTTTAAAAACTTGGTAATGTCAGAAAAAGCTATTTTCTGGCTACTTATTGTTCATGCATCTTTCATTCTTCACATTGTAACTTTATTTTTGATGGTGAGCTTTTAAAAAGAACACATGAAAAACAACACTTAAATGTCTGCTCAGTATGCAACTGGCCTTTCTAAAGAAAAGCAACTGACATAAGTAAGAGACCACAAAGCCACAGCAAGGGGAAAGGAACAGCCTGAAAGCTGAGTCGGGTGGTTACTCCAGTCTCCACTGGTCGTTAAATGTCTAACAACGTGTATTGACACAAAGACCCAGGACACCAAAACCTTTCAAAGATGTACACTGCAAGAAAAACAGCGCTGGCACTCCTAAAATGTGACTGGGAGGAGAAAGAATGGGAGCAGTAATCAATTGTAGAAATCAAAAAAATCACGAAATGACTCTGGGTGTCTCGAAGCTTCATCTGAAAACACTGCAGTGGGTGGGCTGTGGGCTTGGGGGTACGAGAAAAAAAATGTCAGGAAATGAACTGAGAGCTGTTCTCTTTTTTTTTCTTTTAAGTGTGGCTGCTGGTGTTGAAAATCCAGGAGCAGAACTCATTGTTGAATAAAACTAAACCCAGATGACAACCAGTGGGATCAACAATCACTTAGGAACAATCTCAACATTTAAGTTGAAATGTTAATACTAAGCAGCATCCAGATAAAATGTGGCATTCAGATTAGATGAACAATGGTGAA
Organism: Acanthurus leucopareius; assembly: GCA_029814765.1. Taxonomy (NCBI): domain Eukaryota; kingdom Metazoa; phylum Chordata; class Actinopteri; order Acanthuriformes; family Acanthuridae; genus Acanthurus; species Acanthurus leucopareius. The sequence continues at coordinate 4,191,084 of JAQMCX010000055.1, read as the reverse complement.
AAAGAGCTGCCAGTGACTGGAGGTAATTTTGCGGCTCAATGCAGTTTCACTGTGGCCATATTGTTACTGCGTGACTGCCGTGTGACTGCTCCACTGACAGCTTGTGCTATTAACTGCAATCAAACCGGCACCGTAATTATCCCGCGTGTTTAAAGATATTCTGTAGTTAATCTTCACAGCGCGCTAACTTGGCCTCAGAACGGAGAGGGATGCACAGTGAAATGAGTTAGTGAGAAAGAAACGGGTTCTGGCTCGTTGGGCTTAGATGAAACAGAGACAGAAAGTATAGCTGACAAACCCTAAAAGTGTATTACTATTGATCAGAAGCAGGGAAAGCGAAGCAGACAGTCACATGGAGATACAACAACTCTATTAAACCATATTGAAATCCCTGTCACTTACTCAACCAATGGAAAACCACTGATTTTGGAAAGATGAAAAAAAGCTTGATTAGCATGCCAGGCTTGTGAACAGACAAGAACAATCTCCCATGATGCCAAGCTCTCTTTAAGCGACGGTAAAGAAAGCAACCCCAAGCTTTTTTGTAGCCACAAACAAACTTCATCCCAGGTGAAATCACTCACACGAAGGCCCACGCTTTGACATTAATAGCCTTTGAAATCTGCTGACAGAGTTAAGACTACCGTTGAAGCTGGCTCAAAGACCCCAGGGTCTCTCCAGTGGGAGCCTGGGTGAAAGAGCCGTACGCTGCATGTACTGCCTTTTCCTCAGGGCTGCAGAAGTATTATTTGGAGCTTTTACCCTCGCATTGCCCTCCCTTACTGTATCTATACTGCGGGCTGCTCATTGTTTGACAGGATTGACAAGCTCCCTGGCAGAGCTGATTAAAAGCTTTAAGGTCAGAGAAGTGGGACAGATATCGAGCGAACACCTGTCTCCTCGCTGTGAGCCAGTCCCCTGCTGGGTGTGTCCTCTGTTGGCGCGGGATCAATGGCTCCATTAAGAGCCAACGTTGACTCCTTTTTTTAGTTTCCTGACAGTGCTACTTTGGCTTGCAAAGAACCTCTCACCTGGCTCTTCCTCCTTTCACTTCCCTCTGTCTCTCTTGCATCACCACCACAAAGGGAGAGTGTTTTTCTAAGTAGGGGATGACCATATATTTTTGAACAACTAAGGGCATCAGCTATCCTTTGCTTTAGTTAAAAAAAAAAAACCCATCCGAATAAAATGTAAAGCGACAAGCACACGCTGCAATGTATTTATTTTTTTTCCAGCTTCAGTCTTAATTTCGTCATGGCCTTCCACATCCTGGTAAAAATAACTTTGAAAGCTCCGGCTGCCCACTGAAGATTTGCCAAAGGATTATAGATCATTAAAGAGATGTTTGAAGTTCACTTGAAGCCTCTCCACACAAGTTACCCGAATCACAGAGTTTATGGTCTCTTGGCCGTACATTTTCCCTCTCCGCTATAACCGGTTTTCTTTTTTAAAAAAAAAGGGGGTCTCACAAACTGCAAGAGCTGGTCATGCTCTCTGGAGTCATAATCCAGAAATTGACATTTCAATTTACTTCAGCCCGAGTTTGGATGATAGTGAATTAAGATACCTGCTCCTGTGGATACCTTACCGATTTCATCCCTTCTGGTAGGCTTTCCACTCACAGCTTCACAGAAGAGAAAATGTTCTTCTTTTGACATTGTATCTCACAGTAATCTATAAAATGAAACCTAATACTATAGCTTTAGCCATGGGATAAGACTTCAAGGGATGGGTGACTTTCACCAAAAGATATCTCGAACCGTGTCCCACACACCACTCATCACTACTTTCATCCCCAGAGTACTTCCATTTTCACAGCTTTCTGGATCCCTCCCCCACACACTCACCTAGCTGGTCTGTCTCGATATGATTCAGTGGCGGGGCACAGAGGTCCATTGTGCTGCAGTTTTTATCACATTAATATGGTTTGTAATCTTGTTTCTGTTTGCTGTTAGAGAATAATACAGCAGTCTAAACTGACTTGAACAGCAAAGAAACTGTTTGAGGATACTTTAAAAAAAGCAGTATCAAAATTTCATACTTGACCATGTTCACATTTCTTATCTGCCCCACTGGATGCCATCATTATTCTTATTTATATTTATTATTCTTATAATGTTATGTCCTGGTATGATTATAAATGTTTTTACAAATGACTGCAAAAAACTGATGAGAATTCATTTGATTAAAACAGGTGGAATGTTGTTAAAAAGCTTCAGTGATTGACTACAAAGAAACTTCTATGCTAAAGATTATGTATGTACTTTGTGATGACTTGTTACACCAAATAATCAATTACGATATAGTGCAACTGTGGAGAACCACATAAGTGCGTCACCACCTTGTGTTTCCACATTTAGATGTTTGATGAGGATGTAGCACAACAGTATGGAGAAAGGAGAGAGTTCACACTTCCCAGTTTTCAAGTAGGTGTGAAACTGGGTTTGCAGAAGGAGAGGGTGAAGGTGTTGGTGAAGTGTTAGGTAACATCTCCCTTCACAGCTGCTCTTTGGCCTTTTCTCATGTCTGGTGTTGTTTTTTGGTTTTTTTTGGCCTGAGTTTGCATGAGGTGGTTTTTGAGCGAGGTCAGACTGACCGGAGGGCAGATTTGAAATCTAAGTAATTTGTAGAAAATGTTTTAAAAACATTGTTTATATGCCTCAAAGCAAGATAAAAAATAGTAATGAAAGAGCCTAAAATTTGGATACCTGAAGAATAGTATCAAAATTCAAAATTTAAATCATCAAATTATATTAAGTACTAATATTAAGATTTACTTCCTGTTAAACACACATTTTCCTCCATCTGTCTCTGTTTTTGGTCATTTGAAGAAAAAAACAGTGACGTTTCTTAAAAAAAACACTGTGTTTTTTAAATTATATACAGTAACTAAAATATATTTTATCTTAATTGTTACTTTCAGATTTTAATGTAATTTTTGATTCCCAATTCCAAATTAGAAACATGAGATGCAGACAATGTCTCATTAGATAAGGATCACACCTTCGTCCTGCAGCCAGAATATCATTATTGACACCTTGGGAACATTTGCTGCCACCTGGATTACAAATGCCAGTGTTTTCGGTCATAGTGTATTATATAGTGCACATATCTGTTTCCCACAAATGACAGCAGCTCGGGTGAAAATTTCTCATCTTCTCTGTGCCCTTCACAGATTACAAGTGTAACCTGTGCTCCTACACTCACTCACCTGCAGTCCTGGCCTTGCAGAGCTCATAGAAAATGTTTGAACGGAATGGAAAAAATAGAGCAGAATGCTGGTGTCTTGACAACTTACGAAACTGCATTTGTTCATTCCAAGTTGGAGAGGCTCATACTGCAGCACACACAATAAGTATTGTGAATGGATGCTGGAATAAGGCCCGACATATGGGCTAATGCAGGCCAGAGTGAAATAAAGGGCAGTGAGCTGTGACAGGTGTACTCCTTGTGGGCAAAATCTTGTGTTTAATCTTGTTTAAAAGTTATTTATAATTTTGGACTAGGTTGTGCATTAATCTGCCATGCATATCAATGTGGTAATTACAGCTGGTATTAATTTCAGAATGATGGATCTGTTTAGGCTAAGAAAAGAAAACAGGACAAATAATCACATTAATCATGTGTTTTTTTTTTCTCTGCGGGTCGACTTGAGCTATTTGTGACAGTGATGCAGATTCATAGCCTACAGCAGCTGTGAAAGGCTTCTCAGATTAAATAAAACAACAGGAGTGAACTTTGCTCATTCAAGCAGAACTAGCAAGGAAAGCTAGCAGCTAGCCTCCTATTTGTATTTTATTTGTTTAAACTGCACACATTAATCCTAACCCTTTTGCATTTAGACGTTCTTCTCTATGAATACTGCTATATTTTACACCGAGAATTTTAATTAAAGAATACCCTTTTAGAGCCCCAAATTAAAACAGGACAACTTGCTTCACACTGTTCACTATCTTGTATGAGAAAAAATTAAATACAGACCAATGAAGGCAAGTGGTGGGCAGAGGGATTTCAACAGGGACTGGGCTCTAAAAGCAGCTTTTATCTGTTCCAGCTTGACTGCAATATATGCTCACATGCTGTACAGTAACACAGCCGACCCTTCATACATAATAGATGTGTTGGTGTCCATGGAGCTGCAGAAACTGGAGGCTAAGGCTTGGTGCAGCACGGAGACAATAAGAGCCATTTTTGCCAGTGTTTTATCAGGCTTCAATGCTTCACACAAATCAGCAGCCTCTCCTGTGGTGCTGTTTACATTTATAATGCTAATGTGGTGGCCCATCATAATGCCATTTTGCATTAGCTAACATCTGAAACAGAATGACTGCTAATGTTGTATCTGATTAGTTTTAATTGTCTCTCACTTTTTAATGTGACTTTAGATGAGGCGTAAACAAAATTTAAGAAAGGAGCTGTGAAAAACTTACATTTAACCTGATAAAAAGCTTTTTTTTAATCTGAACAATAGTGGAAAAAAATGGAAATATCATCCTAAAAATGCATATCTATAAACCGTGACTCGACGCCTGAGCCACTGAGAGTCTTCAGAACAAGAGCAACTTTTAATATGTCAGTTTATTGTTTCTAATGAATGTGGATGGACCAACAAACCAGCATTAATAGCAGATGCATTGAGATTTAACTGCATATTGTTTTATTCCAGCAATGATCAAAGACATTCATTTTCCAGGGAGGTAGGAACATCGATGGTGAGCACCAATTAACAATGCATTGTATTCCTATTCCCCAAACAGTTAGTTATTTAGCAATTATCATGCTCACCATAATTTAACAGTAGTTTTGAAATGCAATTTACTTTATGAATACAAATGTCTCATCCCTTCTTTAATCCTGTTGTTTTGGGGGGAAGAAAAAAAAAAGCATGAATAAAAAAAACTGTTTAATATTTATACATCCATTTTCTAGCTACGAGCAGATCTTGCTCGGCTGCACTAAAATGAAACTTGTTGTGACCTAGTTAGAAGAATGCCACATGACGAAGCCGTGCCCGCCCTCTATCCGTGAGACTAGCCAAGCAGAAAAGGCCATATCGAGCATGAGGTTTTGCAGGCGAGTCCTTATTGACAGTTTGTTAGCAGGGCACTGGGCAGTCGGGTCTGTGTCCTACTCCTTGGCTGATTAGGTGGGTGAAGGACAGACCCTGGCTGCCCGGGCTGTGCGTTGCAGGAGGTTGAGGCGGCCGCGCTTTGTTAATGTGCTGCCACTCCCCTGCAGGGTGAGCAGGCCCGGACAGGCTGAGGTGACGCTCCCCTCTTTTCCCACAGCTCAGCCAGCCTGACTTTGCTTGGCTGATGAACTGTGACGGGACACAACTCCAAGGTTGTTTGTGCTGCTTTTTTTTTTTTTTTTTCACCCGGCAAGCCAGTCAGAGCAGGAGTGTGAAACATTGCTGAACTCCACTGATGGCTCTCAACCTTCATATCAGCTGGCTCGCTTGCTTCCGTGACACACTCCAGTGAACACCTGAAGGATCACCTCTGTCAGGGTGTAAGTGTTGCAGGCCGTACAGCCAGCTGCTTATGTTTAAATACAAGAAGAAGAGCACAAACAACGTCACAAACCTGCCCAGACATGATTTACCTTGCACAAGTTTGAGTCAGCCCTGCCAGCACAGACAACACAGCACTCAAACCCCTGAGAACTTGCTTCACATTTCAATCCAAACAAAGGTTTCTGGTGCCAAATTTTTCCACCAAAATTAGCACACATATGCATATTGTGAAACACAGGACACTTGCTAACAGTAAAGGGCAGCACTGATGCCAGTAAATATGTTTAAGTGGTTACTTTTTTCAATTTTTTTTCTAAAGCCTAACCAGACGATATTTTGGTGCTGCTTGAACAGAGACAGATGAAATATTCCATGAGGAATCTGTGCCAGTAACCTGTCTCCTTATGTCCTCTTCTCCTTGAATCAGGAGAAGCTCTCATGCAGCACTATCTTACCAGTGCTGAACCGTTAAAAAAACCAAAGAGCTGTTAAAAATTGTTAGTAGACTGTAAAAGTCATAAATAATGTGCGTATGAGAGCCCGCTCCATTTGGGATTTTTGGTTTTACTGATATTGGGGGCATAAAGTCAAAAAATTCCAATTTCCGCATGTTGGCTTGTTGGAATTCTATTAAATTTATCATGAAGATCACTTCTATAGGCTGTTTCTACCTCAGCTAGAGGGCCTATCAGCACCGTTTATGGGTGTCAAAGCACACTCTAGTTCTTTCCACTGGTAGTTTTGAGTTAATTCTCCCCTTACAACTGACAGTGTCACAAAGGGCCCTGTGTGCTGGAAAGGTTGTTATTTTGTGCTCCTTTTTCAACTCTCTGTAAGTCGGAAACATACAGTACCTTGTGTTAGGTACCTCAAGATCTCCTTCACATTTGCTGAAAAAAGAAACCAACAGCACCACAAATGTTCACCATGTTTGGGTCACTGAAGGGCTGCCACTAAAAGCAATGAGTGAGGCCATTGTGCATTTTTTTTCCAAGAAGCTTGATAATCCCATAGTGGAGAGAAGCTGCCAAAACCTCTGCATGCTCATTATACCGAGATCCCTCTTAAAAAAAAAATGGTATGATGAATTCCACAAGACGAATTCTTGTTCATGTTAAGACATGGAAAACACATTTCTGTCTGAGCTCAACATTTGCTTTGGGTGCTGCCTCTTGGAAAGTAAAGGAAAACTACTGCCTTTGTTGTTCCTTTATTTCACTTTTGCAGCGATAACACACCTGGTAGTTACATCCAAGACCTCGTTCGTAACCACCTTGTTATTACTGATGTCTAACACAACAGATGAACTGCAAAAAGCAAACCACTGTCTCAAAAACAGCATCCAATCCCAATCTTTAACCAGCCAATGTCCGCTGGGAATTTGCGGAGGGTGGGAGAGTGAGGGGGGGTGGGCTGCTTGGATACACAAATGCAAGTTCAGCCAAGTGATTACAATAGGCTGACATTTAATGTTGGAAAGAGTAAGAGAGCTGTGAATTACCAAAATTATCACTTCTTCACTTCAAAGCAAAGACATTACAAATGTGTCTGTGATGGTTGGTTGTTAAAATCAAACTAGGCAGACAGACTGTAAGAAAATCCCCAAAAACAAAGCAATTATGCTGCATTCTGCCATTTTACTGTTTAATCGTTCTTCCAGCTTAGTGATTCATCCTCAGAGTTACTGCTAACCCATCTCCAAATACTCAGTGACAGGTCTCTGCTGGCCTTCTACATCCAACTAACAAGAGCCGGATTTCCTACAGGTTTCATAAGGCCTTTTTTTTTTTTGGTTGTTGTTGTTGTTTATTTGTTAAGAGCTAATTTAGCAGACTCAGCATGTGTGGCTGTCAGGGGATTACTAGTCTAGATGTGCTCTGTTTGTTGGTTTCACTACATAAACCAATTACAGAATGAGGCACCATGAGAGAATTAAAAGTTTGATTAGCCTTAGGGTGGCTGGCAGTATAATTGGATTGGATAACAGAGGAATGACTGCTATCTGTGTACTATAAAGAAAACGGCATTCGTGTGGTGATGCTGGTGTCAGATAAAGGTACAGGGGTTGTAAATTGAGGTAATCATCTGTGAAATGTTGAAATAAATACATTTTATTTCTTTTTGACTGACTGTTACGATGTAAAATAATCTGCATAGTGTGAGCTCATTTCAGAACAGATCTCTTGAGCTTGTTAAAGTGGGACTCTGCCACCTTTGAAGGTTGTAACAGCCTCACCTGGTATGACAAGGACCTTATGCTAACTATTCAGTCTGCTGTCTTCATTTTATCTTGAACGATGACTATTATTGTCACCTGTGGCAACATTCAGCAGATGTAACAGTCTCACTTAAACAGGGTGTTTTCTCATGTAAAACAATCCTTATGTGCAAAGAGTCATGTATATAAAAAAGACCTGGGTTCACACAAGTAGATTGCAATCGCTTTGCAAAGAGGAAAAGCAACCCATAAATGTCATTTTCCTCTTCATTTGAAAATGAAAAAAAGTTGCATATTGCTTATAGCTTTGCCTTGTAAATTTTAGCTTCTGCAAGCTGTGTTCTGCTTGTAGATTTTAAACACAACAGTGTCCTTTTGTTTCTAGATATTTGCATCATGTTGATGTGACTAACCAATCACAGCCCAGGCTGTAACAGAGCGGCATGTCAGTTAACAACAGCAGGTGAAATCAGTAATGTTTGGAAGTTTTGACTTGCAGCTGGCACTGTGTTTATACGAGTGCATGTCTGATAAATTTAAGACATGTGTCACTGCTGTTAGAGAGGCAGACTGCCTTCTAAAAGAACGACTGCAGCAAAATGAAAATTGAAAGTACTTGGAGCAGGAAAACACATTGCATTTGATGTATTTGTTTTAAAAAGGGTAATCATTCCGGCAATCCATGGGATCTACATTCTCTAAAGATTCAAAACTGCCAGAGGAATAAATGAACTCATACGAATAATTTTTTTTTCAACTCATAAAGCATGAAAGCTCTTTGTATTAAATTCTCTCCAGATGATTACAATGCCTAAATAATTATGGCATTATAATCAAGCGGAGCTCGATCTGTCTCTAATTGCTGGGAATCCTGAGTAAGTGAACCGAGTCTGAGGAGTTTTTTAAGTATGAGAACTCGGGCGAAGTGAGGGACATGCAGCGCAGCAGCGAGCTCAGTTCAGCCCAATACATGTCACTGGAAGGAATAACAGTCCTGAAAGTGCGCCATGAATTATATAAAGCTGCAGCATTTGACGTTCAACCAGCATCTAAGGCAGCAACTTGACACAGACTGAGCTGGCATTTCTGTTTTAGCCCGTTTAAATAATCAGACATGTTGCTGTCGAGCTCCTGCTTGACACTTGAACTCTTGCCCATATTTCCGTCTTATCAAGGCAGTTTATCATCAAATAAGAAATGACTATTATTCCTATTCTTTTCCTGGAGAATTGTTGCAATTTGTCTTTGAAGATCTGACAGAGATGCCCTTGAAGCAGCCGCTATCTAAAATAACACTGCATTAATCCAGACTTTTCAAGAACAGAGGGGTTTCATATTACAGAGACACTCGGAGTGCTAATGCAGATTAACTCCACTTTATTCAGAAATATTTTACATGCAGCTCGGAGTTCAGTGAAAGAGTCATTTAGATTCAAACACCTACAGTCAGGATTAAAGTTAGAGAAGTAAGGTTCCAATCTATTTAGAATTCACTGACCTGACACGGCCTGCATTTAAACCTTGAGATGCTAATGAATAAAAACAACAGCGAGGATACATTTAAAATTTCATCTTGTCTAAATATTCAATAAGTTCAACATGGGGAGAGCATGAATAAACTAGCAGTTCAGCATTATTGAGTCGTAGGGTGCATGTGCTTGTGTCCTGTTGTTGAGACAGCGCTGTCCTTGACTGACCTTGCTGATGCTGTCACCCTGAGATTTGCCTCTGACGTGTTTATACTGACTATACGGCTGCTCTGAATGCTTCCCAGATTCATGTAGCAGAGCCTCTGAGGGCCACTGAGGGGGAACAGCAGTGAACACTAAAACAGAGAAAACACAGACAAACGTCCAGCTCTCGCGTATTTCTATCCAATAACTGACTGAGAGGAAGATCTTTGAATTTTTATTTACCAAAACACTGTCACGTCCAAGGGCGGTTGTAACCTTCTACTGCTAGAGCACAGGGAGGGCGCAGTGAAAGAAGGCGGGGGAGTTTTATAAGAAATGCAAGGAGAGCCATAAAAATAGACAAACAGTGGAGTGAGAAAGACTGAGATGAGCACTTTCTTTCCTCATAGATTAATTTCTATCAGACTCGTCCTTATTATTTGCTGTTTCCTTCCTTGTTTAGGAAGGAAAGGAACTCCACTTTTTGAATGTGACGCCCACACTGCAAACAATTAAGTTCTTTATGAGGGATTCTGTGCTTGGCAAAGTAAATATATGGATGATTGTTGTCCCTTTGCAAAGTCGTTTTAAACAGGAGAGACAGTTTAGCGGGAAAATTCAGAGTTTGTTTTTCGACTTCATTATTTCACTTCATTTTGACTTCAGTTCTGGTATTAACATCAACAGTTATTGGAAAAATAAAACATCACAGCCCAACACTAAGTGCATTTTAGGACAGTGCTGCAGTTTTCCCTTGGTAGACTCTTAAAAGCACCAACAAACCTTCTTCCAGCACTTCTACCATTCCTGACACCTTAAAGGTCGACCAAGGGTGAATTTTTCATGAAGAGGAGACGAAAGCTTCTCATTGGCTCCTTTTTGAAATGTGAAAGCACCGCAGCAAGGTTACAGAGGCGCACATAAGCCTGTATTTCATTTTATTTTAGCACATTTGAAGAGATGAGGAGAACGGAAAGTGGAAAAAGAGAGAGAGGGACGAACCATAAGGTGGATGGAGAGGACGGAGAGCAGAGAAACAGCTGGGGCGCCAGATCAAATGGGAATGTAAGGGGGAGAGGCTTGTTTTGCCCCTGTGCAGCGGTGGGGGAGAACCAAGCGTGTAGTGCATCAAATTTTCATATGAGCATCAGTGCGCAGCTTAGAAATGCATTATGGAGCCAAAGCAGCAGAAAATATCCTTGAGGAACAGCTGAATAAAAATGTGGCTTATTTATAGACTGCGATGCGAACACGGATGAATGATTTAATTAAGCTAATTAAAGGACAGTGAGGGGCCATCAAGCAAAATATGTATTTATGTTGTAATGTGTGTGCAATTATTCTGGAATGTGCCACATTATATTTCACTCCATACCTACGTTTCATTCATTTCTATGCATCAGTTAATGAGAGTATTAAAAAAACTAGCACACATTCCAGTTCAAGCAGCGTTTTAAATGCAAGTCTTTTTTCCGCTAATTTATGCATGTTGTTTTTTAAACTTCTGTGTTGAGTAAACAGGAGCTGGATGGCCTCCATACAGATCTCTGCCAAAACGCTCACACAAACCAACATGTCAGGACTGAGGGAGCTGTTGGTTGTAAACAGGGCTGGTATTTACAGTTGTGCACGTGTGGTCCTGAGGTTTTTTTTATCAAAATAATTACAAAAACAAAGCTTTTCAGTGTTCATGACAGGAGGATATGGGGAAGACACATTTCTGTCCTGCAAAAAGGAGGTGGCTGTGACTGTATTTATCTGCCACGTCTGAAAGTAATAGCTTTTGGTCTTCACACAAGTGTCACCATTATGGAAATGTTCAGCACTGCTACACACAGAGCTACAACGGTCGCATAAGAAAACTGAGACACGAGACAACGCGTGCACGTGCTGCAGAATATACACGGTGAGAAGTGTTGCTCACACAGCTCAGTGAAGTCCCTCCTTGGAGTCAAATCTACCAAAAAACCTTGCTGTCATGCTGTCCCTGACTGCTCTCATTTACACTTGAGGCATGAAGGAAATGTTACTGTAATGTAATGATGTTTCAGGTGGACAGATTTCCAAAGTGACTTTGAAAAAAAAATACAAATAGGAGTCCTTTTCAAATGAAAACAAGTTTAAAAATGCATCTTGTGAAAGATGCAGACCGCAACTGTAAAATAAACAAAAAGGTTGATGATGCAACCGAGGCTTGATAAGCGTCTTTTTTTTCAGAGTCCTTTTCAAAAACAAAGCTAACATGTTCACCTGACAGAGCAGTTGACAGTCATCGGGGGGGGGGGATTAAAGCTCTGCCTGGGAAATGAGTAGTCTCTGTGTAACACTTGAGTCTTGTTCGCCGGCACACCTGGTTTCCAGCCTCGGCACCGGTTTCACAGATGTCGTTAGCAGATGTGCCATTGAGAAGAAATAGCGCTCTATAATGTGGGAGTCAAAAGAATGAGCAAACAGCCCACAGGATCACAATATTCACCAATTTCAAATAAGTTTATTAAATTGTAGGCTGGCTGCCTTATAACTTGGTCCAATAAAATGTGTGAATAAGAGGCGCAGAAATAGCAAAGGCACATGTCCGCTTGTTTTTTTTTTCCTCCTCTTCTTGTTCAATAACTCTGAGACAAGGCAGCCGTTGGCCGATGTGCAGGTCAATAAAGCAATACACAGAGGGCTTCTTGACAGAGAAGGAGACTATGGAGCTCAAAACATACAATAGAGAAAATATAATATTAAGGTCAATAAATTTGTGGTAGAAGGAATAAAAAAAAAATCTTGGACTATAAATGAGACAGGAGAGAGCAGTGCAAACCTGACAGCAGCGGACAGAGAGGGCTGGTTGGTGTGATAAGGCTGTTCCCTGGTCAGTACTGTGAAAAAGTGATATTTCAGAATGGCAGGGTAAATGTATCTGGGCCGATCGCGCTTTTAAAAACCAGTAATGAAATTGCCATTCAGCACAAGTTGAAAGGTGCAAGTGGGTCATTCGAGATGGGGGTCAAGGGTTAAGTTTCTATAAATAAAAAAAAGCATCCATGTCTTTCAGGTTTCGAGCAAATGAAAGTGACATGAAAAGTAATGACAGCAAAATTACAGTGGGTCATTCCAAATACTGCATGTATTCAATCCTGAAATGAAAAGCTCCTGTGAAAAAAAAACAAAAAAAAACCTTCAACCAATCTAAACCGAAGGACATTTATTGTGATTTTTTGCCACATTGTACAAAAATACACAAAAATAAAAAACTGTTTCCTGGTAAACATATCAGCAGTATGACTTGATATAATACAGTAGATAAATGTGTTCAGGTTGCCTTTGGCTCTGCTAAGACTGCTCTAATAAAACGCAGTCACTCGTCCCTGATCCTCTTGCTCCCATATTAAGACATGTTTGTTCACAGCAGTCAGTCTGGCATTGACACAGCGCTGCAAGCTGGAGAAAAAAAAAAAATCCTTGCATTGATATTGATGTCACGTGGCATGTTAGACATGCAACATTATATTTTTACTTCTTAAATCAGGTCAACGTGTTTCTTGCATAATCAAAGCTGAACAACACAACTTTGTTAGATGACAGATTGAAATGGGAGTTAAGGAGAACCCAAAGAACTGCAGTGATATGAACAAGGTAAGCACACTGTGGGTGACTGGCATGTCAAAAGATGTTTAGATATCTAAGTTAAAACTGGGCTGATTTGGTTAAAAGTTAATGATTTTTAGACCCCAGAGGTGCACTGAACCGTTATATCAACCACATTTCACTGCCTATATTCAAAGTAAAAACACAGAATTGAACATAGAAATATAAATTTGTCAATGTAACCTGCACTTCTCAATTTTTTTAAATAAACCAGTCTTTTTTTGAGTGTTCCTGTTCTTTAAGGTCCTTTCATGTCCTCTTTTTGTCCTCATAAATATCAACCGACTGTTCCTGTTGCATGAGAACAGAGCGCTGCACAGAAAAGTATGGGTGCAAGCGAAACTTTCATGAGTAAATAATCTGTCTACATGACTTTTTTCATCATCAGAACCTGAGTTACAAGCATGTTTGTGAACACTGGTATCTGCACAATTGCAGTTTCACCTTGGACCCGAAACTTGGGTCAATGGCTGCAAGCCAGAGACCAAACTTCCTTTTAGGGAACAGAAAGAATTCACAGGGAGCAAAATCCAATCCTGGGGTTTTTGCTCTTAGTGGGTGTGTTGTGTTATGTTGGACAGCCTCTGTTCCAGTCTCCCTCATACCCCTCAAAACATTACAGCAGTACTCGATGTAAACAGTCTGATCCTTGGGGATGAATTCAAGGTGCTCAACCGTGCGATTTTCAAAGAAACCACCAGCAGGCTGACCTGACACACCTTCGTCGGTCTTAGAGCTGTAGACACCATTTTCATCAACAGAAAAGATCCTCATTATCTGTGGCCTGTTGACAGAGATCCACACAGAATCTGACACAGTGCTGCTCCTGCTTGGGAGTCAGGAAATTGCAAATGTGCGTGTACCAGTTTAACTCAGGTGCTGCTGATAAAGGATGTAAGAGATGAAAGTCATTGTTCGCATTTATGAACATTATTGTGCAGCGCTCCATCACGAGCAACAGGAACAGACTTGAAAAATCTGTACTGCCCTCTTCATACAATAAAGTAAAATTCAGGTCATTCAATGCTTGACATGCATGACAGCCAATCAACAGATGTGTCACTTCCCCTCCATAACACAACACTTTTGCGACAGTATTTAGCAATGGCAGGGTCCGCTTGTGCAAACTCGACCACGCTAATCCCCGGCCTTTGCAGTTCACAGTGTCTAAATAGCACACCTAATGCACTTCTCCCAAACTCAAACACAAATACCTAATGGAAATACACACTATACAAACACTCTTTCAAACAAACATACACACACTCGTCCACACCACCTGAGGGCGAGTTTAACGGCTTTTCTAGATTACATCTGCCATCCACAGACCGGTTCAGCAGCTCAGTCCTCAGCTGTTGTCACCCATACTGCTTCTTCGCCTTCCCTATTCTTTTTTCTTTCTTTTTTTTTTCGGGATTGGCGCAGACATGTGGGCGAGCCGGGTGTGGCCACCTCTGCCGCAGCTTACGCTCTGGCCAGAGTCACATATAATTTCTACACATTTCACCGACCACGACATGGCCAATATGGGACGCTTGAAACCTCAGTGAGCTCTGCTGCCAGCCATCCAAACACGCCTCAGTCTCTGCTTTGTGCAAACAAGCTTCAAGGTTTGACAGCCACTCAGAGCCCATCCCCTGCCATTATCCATAAGGAGCAGTGTGTCTGAAAGGCTATGAAAATGCTCTAACCACACATGAAATCCTAACATCTGTACCAAGGACACTGTGCCTCCGGAGATAAACAGCGCAGGCAATAACAGAGCCTCACTGTGGGGGAAGCACCTTCCTCTTCCAGCACTTGCCCATCTGTTTGGCCCTTTTTATTCCAAGCAAATGGCTTTATTGCATGTTTTTCTAGGGCCTCCACAAGGTGACAGTTTTGTCGAATCCCACCTTCTTCCTTCAGTATCTGTGAGCTGACAGCTCTGTGTAAACTGTACACGTTCAGGAATATCAAGAATGATTCATGTGAGGAAAATTCACATGGCAAAAGCTGAACAACAGCCCTATTCAGTGGGCTGAGCCCCTGGTATTATGAGTAATTGTTTCAACAGTGGCTCACAGACAGTTGGTTTGGCGTTGTACGTTCAGGCAGGGACTTGTCCTTCCTGTCAGAGCTCAAACCTGAACTTCCAGGAGATGAATGTTGGGAGGGTGTGGAGAATGCCGAGCTGTCATCTGATAAGTGCATATTGTGATTATTTATTTAAAAACCCCCGTGACACTTTGGCAGCGCAGCATTCTTAAGGGGGAAGGGCAAACAAAGAGGGAAAAAAAAAAAAAAGAAATATACCCAAGAGACTGCTGGAGAAAATGTTCGGATCTCCCTGTAGCAGCAAATTCACGCAGAGGTGGTGACATTACATTCCCCTCTAACTCGGAGCATCTGCTATGCTTACAGAAATCTCCCAATTTATCTGTGTTGCTTTCATGTGATCCGCCATGGTTTGTATCTTTTAATTGGTTGCCTAACAGGGATGCCACCAAACCAACCAAGATGTATTCCTCAACCCAACTACTGCTGAACTACCACTGCTCCCCTCCTGCTCCCATGGCGCGTCCTTATTTCTGCAACGCCCGCTCATTGCACGAATCCTCGTTGACGGACACCACATGAATAAAACATTAGAGATTTAAGCATGTATTAGCTCTACACACGAGAAACATAATCAAGCTGGAATATGGCTTTACATAAGGGTGAAGTATGCAACTCTGGTCTTCATATCTGGAGGTTTAAATTAGTGCTAAGGCTGTTAGTAAATAGACAGGGAATTTATTGCCAACATTTCCAATAATTAATTCGTCAGTGTAGTTATGTCTCAATCAAAAAAAGTCAACATTTGCTGGTTCTTGCTACTCAAATCTGCAAAAATTTGCTGCCTTTATGTTTTTTATATTAATGTTAATCTAAATTATTATTGATGTTTGGGACTTTACTAGCACTTTTTATGTTAATGACTAAGGCTCTGAGGCTTTTCTGACATTTTATAGACCTCCTATTACAAAAAATGACAACAAATTCATTAATAAGAAATTACTCTTTGTTGAAGTCCCCTTTTATCCGTCAACTACTGCAACACAAAAGCTTACTCTAACGTATCACAAAATGATTGCCAAACAGACTCACCAGGGTGCCTTGTTAATTCTAAAGTACATAAACAAACCAAATTACTTGCACATGAGTAGTTCCGCACTAATTTTACAAAATCCGGAAACCTGCCAGGCCTTATTAAGTCTCCTTTAAAGTCTGAGGGTTAATATAGAGTCTGTCCTTAACATCGCCACGCTGTGATGTTCAGTCCACATATTAAAAATGTTAAATTGATGGCATTTGGATAAATTCTGAAATTCCGATGCGATCTCTTACTTTTTGTCCTCTCGGAGATGCTTTGTGTCTAAACAAAAGGTCTCCTCCTCTCTGCTACCACCAATCAGGTTTGGTCGAAGGTCTTGCGAAAGCATCATCGTGGCGTCTGCCGTCAAAACAAATTAGAGCTTAATTACTACAGAAATACCCATTCACTATTGTTTCCCTCCTGCGTGCTCCCCTGTGCCGAACCATCTGCATTACTTCAATAATGTTTATCATGTTATACTGAGCAGCCTCACTTTCCCACAATGCCCCCTCCTTAATAAGCGCCAGGCCCAAAAGCAAGCTGTGTGTGGATAATTTCCCACACGTCCATTCAAGGCTTATTGTTTCATTTACTGTACAGTGCTACTCTTCCTCTGGGCAAATGTCCTCTTTTTTTTCTTTTTTTTTTTTACTTCCCGTGGCCTCAACAATCCCATCATAATGCTTTGCCAACACTTCTGTGTTCCATTAGCGTCTGGCATTCCTCCACTAATTGCATGAAACTAGGTCTGCAACCTCTTTTACACCCAATCAGCGGGGGGCAGAAGGGTTCCCTCTCTTGATTATATGCCACCGGAGCAGGGTAACGACGGCGTCACTGCAGGCTCGACGAGCAGCTCAGGTGGATGTTGGGAGGTTGGGCTCCTCTTACCGCGCCATGTCACTCTGTTTGTCGTCACCGCCAGGAGTAAAAGGGGAGGGGGACGGGTGAGGCAGAGGGGAGGATAGTGACGAAGCCAATTATTTTCACCTATCTGCTGCTCCCTGCCAGCAGACATGTAATCTTAAACGGTCTCAGTGATCCCTGGGCCGGCTTTGAGCCCTTGGAGAATATGGTTTCACAGATGAAGCTGTCACAGGGAAACAGCTTGCGTTCGGCAGCAGGCTTCTTCAGATGTTCCTCACCTGTCGCCTATTAAAGTGTCATGACAAGAATTTACAAAACCCTCATTTCATGAAATAATTTTAAAAAAACCTAGCTTGTTAGCACATTATCTAAGTATGCCTGTGTAATCACAAACAATTTTGCTCCTGAAACAAAATGGACTGCTTGCTCAGAGCCTTTCTGATGTAGACGAGGGAGTGTGCGGTGGCTTATGAAAAAATGAACGCAGAAGTGAGCTCTCAGAAAGAAAGCGGGGTGGAATTTCAGCCCTGCCGCAGAGAACGGGGACGGTGCGAGGAGGGATGCTCTTACAGTTTAAGGATCAGATGATGCAGGCAAACAAAAGACTGGACTACAAACTCACCCCGGGTTCTTACTATAAAAACCACAGAAGGCCAGACAAACAAAATTGTTAACTCCAACCTCAAGGTGGAAACTGAGCCCCTATTTTTGATGAGCCAGCCTTCCCTGTGGTGAGGAGGGACATGAAACCATTTAGTTTGGTTTCTCAACATTTCTGTAGCAAGTTCACATCATGGTAGGACCTGTAGCTATTCCCTAGTGTGTTATTTCTTTAGTGTACAGCTGCACAGAAGTGGCCGATGCTGGAGCAAATGTCAGGTATTTAGACACTAACACCTGAAGCTGACACTTGCAATCCCTGCACTTCTCTGGAGACACTGAGGCTTTTTTTCTGAATAGTGACTTGCCAGGCTGCACACTAAATCCATATCTTCCCAAATGGCAAATGTGAAGCACTATTTTGAACAGAAAAGTAGCTGTGTCATACCAAAAGATGCTGTCTGAAATGCTGTTAAATAGAGTAGTAAGCAGTTTTTCTGACTGAAACAGACAAACTCATCTGATACTCAACCACAGTATTAATTTAAAGGTGCCTGCTATCTGAGTTATAACAACTGCTTTGTTAAAGTAGACCTCTCCCAATCTGTCTGTCCCTTTAACCCTAGATAATGACAGCTTTATAAGCCATCAGTGTCTCTGTTGTCTACTCAGGACTTTAGCTTCAAAAGCTTAGTGCCACTCCTTAACAAATGGTTTTTGGCACAGTGAACAACAAACGTGGGCCCTCACAGATTACAGCAGTAAATAGGTGGACATTTCATTTGAATCCCTTCAACCCCCATTTATCCAAATGGAGGCCAACATTCAGGAAAACAATATCATTACTTTCAATCAAAGTCACAAAATAAGGGTTTTTTTCTTGTTTACATGAAAGTGTGCTTTATTTAAGCTGTTTCTTTTTCAATTTTTTGTTGTTAGTTTTAGTAAAAGTAAAAGGAGCTGTGGGAGTAAATTAGGGAAGTCCAAAAATTCATGCAAAAATTGTAGATAAAGGCTGTAATATCTGTCTGTCTTCAAACAAGAACAGAAGTTCTTGAGCAGAGAGCACAAGTTGCAGTTTTTAAAAATCATGTTAAAAAAAAAAAGTTTTAAAAAAAGTTTAGAATCAAACCTGCATTGCAATCAGCATCAAAAACAAATAACCTGCTCTCGCACTTACTTTGAACTAGATTTAATTCATAGAAAGTTTCAGATACCCTGCTGAGAAACAACGAACGTGATTAACAACCATGAGTCTTGCACGTGTCAACTTGTTGGTTTCAGGTAGACAATCAGTCACCAGTGCGTGTGTGAGTCCTCTGCTTTTATCTGTATTCTCATCACTGCTGGGTTCAAAGAGGCAGAGCCACCACAGATCTATAAATACTGTGCATTTATATGTCATTTATCTCACTGGAGGCAAATCAAGGCGAGCTTTCCTTCTTGCTAATGGCTTCTACAGACTGAGACTGACTGTACATCAAAGCCACAAAATAATAGCTCTGAAAGGAGACCATTAATAGAATTATTCTCTTTCTGGCGATGGACACATATTTGCAACACATTTTGATGGTTAGTTTGCACATTTTGGGTCACCTGTCCAAAAAGTGGATGTGAATTTTGCAATGCATTTTGTACACATGGGAACCAGTATCAGTTGAAAATTACAGTGAAAATGACATTATAGGAGACAAAAAGCTTTTACAAGAGACTAATCCTGTTAGATTACAGCCCTTCAGATGATACAATAACTGCACAAGCACAATCGCAACTGATGTAAATCTAAAACCAGCCCAGACACACCTGAGCAGGAAAGACAACTTTGCAAAATAGCAAGGCTGTGAAATTTGACTACGTGTATCCTTATCCTAACAACTGATATGACTGCAAGTACAGTTGTATTTTATTCTCAGCATTTTAACAAAAGGGGTTCAGACAGCCATTCCCCTCCGAGGCATCAGAGAAAATGATACAAGGTAAACCGAACACCTTTAAGATTATTGTCAATATATTTGCTCTCAACGCCTTTGGCAAATGCATTAATCCAGGGGACTACAATGCGAGATAAGACAATTGTGTGGGTCTTAGCTCGGGGACGCAGGGTTTATGTTACATGTCAGAAAAATCTCAGAAGAATCAAGTTTTTTTCAAGGTTTAGCTACAAACTTAGAAAGAAACAAACCAGTGAAATCCTTTGAAGCTGCAGATTTAGCACACAAAAAGACAATGAATGATTATAAATTTTAATCACAAAGGCAAAGAAGCTGCTGAGAGCTTCAAAGTGCGATTCAATCTCCGTTCTGCAGTCACATCATTTCGGGAAAGAAAAAAGTGTTTCCTATCGAGGGAAATTACAAACATCAGAACCAGGCCAAAGAGGTGTCAAGAGCGGGGCTGTAATCTGATTTTGGGCTGGGCCTTTAAGTCAAGTCAAGCCTGTTCTCTATGGAAAAAAGCCCTGTCAGGACCTGCGTGGTGGGCCCCCTCTTTGTGTCACTGTCATTTAGCATCTGCAATGGCATGTCAAATAGAAAGCCACCCTCACACTGGCTGCTAGCCCCCGTACGAGACAGGATGCTGAACAAAGGCTGCAGGATGATAGATGATGTTATACAACGGCCTCTGTTTTTGTCACTAAACGGAGGGGGGGCTCGCTCTGACATCTTTTGATGGATATGATTCTGAAAATTTGTCAGTGTGTGAGATGAAGCCATCAGAGGAAAGAGAGAGGCAGGCAAAAGAAATAAAACAGGAACCTGACATTATCAGCAAAGGGCTCAGATATCCAGGATAAAGTCATTATCTGTGACATTTTCATTTATGTAAATGTTTATTTTGCTGTTTTTTATCATTAATTCTTAAAATACTAAAGAAACTAAGCCCTGTATTAAATGCTACATCACTCCCGGGAAAGGCACATAATGTAACAGTTTAAGTTTGCAAAGACAAAAAACAATAGTTTGTTAAATATAAATGACGGTTAGCATAAGCAGCACTATGACTGAGCAGACCAATAAAAGGCCAGTGCCTCAACAGATCAACAAAATTAACAGCAAATCCAAGGAAGCAGATGCCATGGAGCTGGACAGACTGTTAGCTCGCAGAGGGAACAGTAAAAATGTAGTGCAAACTCCTAATGAATTTGCATGGATCAAGATGCAAAGGGAAACAAGGCATTTTTAGCACCGTTCACAAACACCTTTCCATCAGCTCAGCCACCCCCGCCGGCCGACATATGTATTTCTGTGTGCTGAACATTAAACTCCTGTGTCTTTCCTGTGAGCTCCAGCACCCAGAGGGTTCATGTGTGAGTCAGGGCCACTGGCTGGCCTGATACACAATGACAGACCAGGCCTTGGGCGGACAGAACAAATGCCATCACGCCACACGCGGCTCCCAGCGCCGCAGCACAAAACACAGCCATTAGCTATCTAAGTAGGCAGCTGTGTCTTAGGAGAGGAATTGAAAAAGAGGGAATTGGCATTTTACCACACAAACACATCATTGGAAACTGAGAAGAAGGATAAGCATGTAACAGACTTAACAAGAATTTAACTGTGGCAACATTGGCTTGGAAAATTCCCCATTGTGTTTTGTGACAACAAGGCCAAAAGACAACCTTGACGTTCTTTACTAGGTATCAACTTCATTCTCTAATGAGCCAAATGCGTCAAAATGAGTCATTTAGGATTCCTTTTAAAGCAATAAGTTCTTTTCTCTGTTGGTTTCAAATGCAAAGAAAGTCAATATGCTGCTAACGGCCAACACAACAGAAAATCTCACTGGCATATTGATGCACAACTCTGGCCTTAGTCATATACCATCTGTCACAAGCAATACCATCTGAGTTACAATGGGACTGCTACAAATCAGTGAGGGGGTCTGGGTAAATGTTTTTCTCGCAAAAATGTACGAATGCAGCCCTGGTGTATTGTGTAACAATCTAGCAAAGGTAGACTGGACACATGCTGGTGCATTACTGAAAGTGAATGTTATGAAGTTGTAAAAGAAAGCATTGTCAAAAAAACATAACCACAACTTTTGGCACAGTAATACAATCCAGTAGAATACAGACCCAGTAACAACACAGACATCTGAATCAAATTCAAGGTGTATTGTATTCCTCTTTGGCCACAGTAGTCTTTTACTGTTGTCAAATTGCTCAACTCAGCCTCCAGAGAGATGATGCAGCTTCAGCAAAAAAACAAAGCAAAAAAAAAAATATTTGGATTGTTTTGTGACCACTGTAATACACCATTGTAGTACAACACAGCTACAAACTTTCCGCATCCTCACTTAACTCACTTCCTGCCTATTGTGCATGACTTGTGTGTAAACTTGACAGGCTTTTACAAACCCCATCAGGCTCCAGACCCACAATAGATCCTGTTCTTTTACTCGCTCACAACTGCACTTGTGTGAAAGGCAGAGGTCAAATAGCGTCAACAAAAGGAAGCCAGGCGTACTTTG
The DNA here is from genome assembly GCA_029814765.1 of Acanthurus leucopareius. Taxonomy (NCBI): domain Eukaryota; kingdom Metazoa; phylum Chordata; class Actinopteri; order Acanthuriformes; family Acanthuridae; genus Acanthurus; species Acanthurus leucopareius. The sequence continues at coordinate 4,168,987 of JAQMCX010000055.1, read as the reverse complement.
AGTGTGACACACCTGGCAACTGCACGACAGACCTCTAAAGAGTATGATTAACCCCCTGGCCTGCTAGCTTTGTTTTCTACCGGCTGCATCTGCTCCAGTGAAGCAGTGCAAGCTGCACAAGTTAATGTACCGGTGAGTATAGCAGGCCAGCTGCAATCTTTGAAGGTCCAGGAAGGGGGGATATGAGAATTCCATAAGGCTAGGGAGATGGATCTGTCGGACTTGGATCACCTTTGCCTGTGCCGTTTCAGAAAGACGGCCAACATTTGTGCCGACATGTCAACCGTGGGGGCTGCAGCTTGTAAATAAGACATTAACCTCTGTGTTTACGGAGGAACAATGTGTTTTTTTCATCTCAAAGTGCTTTCCCATCCTACTGTAGGACACACAGCGCTATGAGGGATGGGGGCGCTGAGGCAAGGAGTAATAAAGCGTGTCAGTTCCTTTCTAGGGATAAAAATATTTAATCTTTCTGTTCTGAGAGAAGAGGTCCATTTTCATTTTTCATTGCTTCCTTTGCCTCTCTAACCGACTCGAGAGGATAAAAAAATGTTTCTGTCGAGGATATTTGTGCCAGGGAAATCAATCTATTAGCTACGTACGAGGGCTGAGATAAGTCGCTTTCTTACAATGTAGAGGGGAGCTGCGCACTGATGCTGCATAGTGCACTTACTCGTGCACACAATGAGGTCAGCACGTGACCCCCCCCAGTGCTGGGCACAAACACATCCCTTCTGCAGAGCTCAGGGCGAAGCATTAAGGACCATCTGACTGAATCTTTCACATGATGCCGTCCTGACACTTCACATTGGAAACACAGTCCATGTGTGTGCATGTGTGTTACTAAAAATACTTCCACTCATGCAGGCACCCTCTGGAGGACCGGATGGTGTAGTAGTACCTCACTGCTGTGTGTGTGTGTGTGTGTGTGTGTGTGTGTGTTTATGTAAGGAGACTTTGCATGAAAAAGAAGCCTGCACACACTCCATTGTAATGCATGAGTTGTGGCCATGCTGCCTGAGCTCATTCAGTCTCTTGGACATGTTCATCTCCTTCCATACTTAAAACATATAATAGAAGTGGGAGGAGCTTGTAGCTTTTTACTAATAAATCACAGAAAAAAATCTCCCTGCAGAAAAGGTTACACATTTCCAAATGGCTCCATTTTATTCATGTCGGTGGGAATTTTCCCTCCTCAGCCTTTGATTTATAGCTCATCAACTGGTTCTTGAGTGTTGAAGTCTTGTTGATTCATAGAAGGCTGACAGCTCCTGACAGTCTTCTATAAATATTAATCATAAATATAAGGTTTGAGTCATGGTGCTGAATAGACATAACTGGTTGAATATTAATGCACTAAAGTTAATTAATCCGCTGAGTAATCAGGTACCGCTGCTCACTACCTGACAGCGAGAACAGGGCGTGAGAGACATTACGATGTTTCTGTCTTAACTTTTTGACTTGAGTGAAAGTAAGTGCATTAAAATATGAGCATTAAATTCAGTCCAAAGCTTTTCATTTTCATCGTGAAATCAGTGAAATCAGCTGAGAACACAATCCGATTTACAATAATCACTTGGATATTTTAAAAAGGCGTGTAAAGCCTGCATAGTCAGGCACCGAAACCTGTGGGAGCAACTTTTTGGCTCCTGAAAATACCAAGAAATAATCAACAATTATGTGGATTTAAATAAACATGCATTATCATGAAACCGTAATGCCTGTAATCCTCTTGTTACTCATAATATCTCCCATCCACCGCATCAAAAATCAGCACTGTATACACTTTGACGAGCTAAACAAATGAGTCTACACATGCTGCACAAAGGGCTTATTCATACCTGGGAGCTCTAGCTATCCATCCTTGAAAAAAAATCTTTTTATTCAAAATAAAACACATCCTTTAATAGTAGTTTTCATTGGTTTCCCTCTTAAATTTCTGCAGGCCTTTCAAATTAAAAAAAACAAAACAACGATCTGTCGGATGAGAACTGTGTTCCAGGTGTGTGGGAAGGTAAACCTCAAAGGCACACAGATAAGCCTTTCATTCCTGGCTTTTGTTTATCTCACAGGGAGTTTTTAAAGGATATCATTCATTATTCAGAATGTATTTGCAGAACACAGACTCTTAGCTGTGCTTAGTTTTTCGAGACGCTCTTTTTCTAAATGTTAAATAAACCAGACCTTTGCTCCAGGGATTACCTTGCAAATGCATGACTGTCATTCCCATACTCAACAGAGAGATCCTCCACAGTAGGCCTAAACTACTACACAATCATATGAATGACAGAGTATTTTGCAGAGTGCAGAAACTGTTAATCCATCTATCACTTTTTTCAATTTTTTTTAAAATAATAGCACTTGCACAGTTATCTAACTGCCCTAAACATTATTCCACTGTGGCCATCTTCACACCCAGCTGTACTTAACCACTTCCTCCTGCTGTTACTGTTTATTTGTTTTGATCTTGCAGTGATTGTGATTGAAAATGCCTAATTGTGCACCAAGATTTTTCCTGAAACACATCAAGAAACATTATATTTCCTGTGTTTATCCTTAACGAGAGTGCAGCCTGACAGTGATTGCAAGTCAAAGTGCAATGTTTTGTTGATTTGATGATGTATTGCTGTAGAATTATAAAAAAATGACATTGTCTATGCAGGCAATTGCTACTGCTGCAAACCATTAGGGTGGTTATGGGACGAGTGCAAATATTGTTGATTTTACTTGGCGAGATTATCTTGTTTTGTTTTTCTTCGCATTTTGGAAAAAATCAATGCCAGAACTCAAAGAGGAGATGGAAGTCCGCATCTATCAAATGATTTTACAAATATATACTTTTAGAGCAAGTGTAGCAGGGCTAATGGCCTGTTTTTTTGTACTGCACAAGCATGTTATCACCATTTGTTTGTGAGAGAAAACACATCAACGAATGTACCAGGGCTCAGCACCCTGATGTGTCTCTGCTTGGCTTCGCTGCAAGTTCTAATAATTTACAGGCCTGGTAAGTCAATTATCCCTTACAGTCAAATAAAGCACACTGCTGAAGTGGGTATGCCTGAACAAACAGCATTGTCTTAATCTACGTGGTAAGTAGTTGTATTCTCGGATGGCGCTGAGTTTCTGCCTGATGGATTCTTCCAGCTCAAAGCGTGAAAAGCAGTTGTGGGTATCAAGATTCCCCTGACACTCATTCACCGATGATCAATTTCCCATCCTCCATCCTCTAGCCTGCCTTCACACATCAGCATCAATCCAACACAAGTAAATACAGTGAGTGGCTTAATGCATTTTCTTCTCCAGGGATTCTGCGGACCAAAATGGCATCAGGAGGGTAAATAAATAAATATTCTGTTGAGCAGTGGAGTGGATTGTGTTCTGCTGAATAGTGAACAACCTTTCTTCCCCCTGCTGTCCATAAAAAGGGGAATGAAATTCTTTTTTAGTGCAGCCGCCTGAGCATAAGCAGCAATGGAGCGGGTTGCAAGAGAGAGTCAGAGTTGGATGACACTAAAAGTAATGATAAAGCCCTGTTAAATATAAGCAGAGAGGAGGCAAGAGTCCCTTGTTAAACAAATCAAAAGGCATCACTGCATAGTCAGCATGCGCACTTGAGGAGGGGTAATTAGAGTCCTCCTTTAATGTGGCCTCCATTCAAATTGCAATCAGGAGTTTGGCACAACAAGGACTATGAAAATCACTTCAGTTAACTGGGTCCATCCACTGTGCTCCACCATGACACACTCCTTTGGAGAGACAGTTTATTCCTCATCAGTGCAGCAGTTTATGTCAAGCTATAAATGTATTTACCCTTTGGCAATGACGGGAAGGACGCACAAACACTCCACACGGCTTAAGGGGTGAATGTTGGCGCGACCGGCTGGATGAAACTTAACTTTCACAGAACAACTTCATACGATTTGATTAATCTGCGCGAGCATATAATCTAGCGCGCTGCCCCTGCAGAGTGCAGTGGTTTTCACCCCACCTCTGCACAGCAGCAGCTGGATAAGCCGTGATAGGACGAAGGGCACAGCAGCAAACACAACGCATCCAGCACTCGACATCACGACCTTGACTGGAGAGCAGGCTGACAGACGGTCTCTCTGTCTTTTCACACTGCTGAAAAGGGCCCGGTCCAATTACAGGCACTGGGTACATTGTCTTGTTAACTTCAGCTCTGACTGTACATTTGGGCAGCTCAGAGATCAAGCACTCGCTGGAGTTTAAATTGACAGAGCTACCTTTTCTCCTGTCACAGCCTCCTGTGTTACTCTGTCACTGGCGGGTGATGGAGGAGCAAAATAAGCTGTCTGAGGCATCTATGCAGATAGTGGCGGCATCAAAGTCGGCGCATTCTGACAGCCGTCGTAGGAGGTCTGACTCTTGTGAAGCAATCTAGTAGAAACACACAGTAACTCAGATGCCACAATGTAGTTAAATTTCATGGAGGAGGCGTAAACCTTTCACCATGGTTAAATCTGTCGGCCATGACATGCTGGCCATGACAAACACACATCACTGCTCACATAAACACCTACTAAAGCTTTGGTATCCTACAGCAACTGTATTTATAGCACGAAAGCTGGAGCAATGTATCAGTTCATTAAATCTGACTGCTTAAAATTAGTTAATCACAGATTAGAGATCATTTAAGTCATTCTTTAATCAAAAATATCAAACATTATCTGTCCCTAGTTTTTCAAATGTGTGTATTTGCTGCTCTGTTTGGATCATTGTGAATTTAATTTTTAATGTTGATTCATTAGAAAAAAGCAGCTTTTAGACTTCAACGTGGGCGCTTTTAAATTGTGATATATATTGTTCTCGTAGAGATCAAACTATTTGAAAAAATTACTCCAAACATTAGTTAATGATTGAAAATAATCATTACTCACAGCTCAACAGAAAAATAATCCCTAGTTTCATAACCAAATAATTTTAAACAAGTCACGTTCTGCATCAGTATAACAGAATCAGGTGGCCTCGTTCTGAACTTGACAGTAGAAACGGTTGCAGCTCTGTGACACATACAAGACAGTAGCTGCTTTTGATCCGAACTTCACCAGATTACTAATGAGATATTGACCTATAAATGGCACTTCAGAAATGACAGCTACCAATATTGACCTTTAGAAGAGGAGTAAATATAAAGAGCGTCTCCCAGAGCTCAGCACTGTGCACGTGCCAGAGGTCAATATCAAGACTCCATTAGAGCCTTTTAAGTGAAACATTCTCCTGGAATAAAAATGCCACATTTAGCTATCTGGCCGAACGGTGCCGTGGAACAGGCGTGGAATATTTGAATGTTTAAACAACAAACAGGGCAGGTTTGATACAAGTGCAGCTGACAGACTCAGGAGCAAGAGGCGACCTAGCCGTGCAGACCAGGGCTCTGAAATACGCCTGGGTGTTAATTGGAAACACAGCACAACTGCTTCCTCAGTGAGGCATGTCATTGGAAAGGAAATAAGCAGGAGAAGCAAAATACACAAAGACACTCATGAGGATAAAGGAACACAGCTAAATATGATCGGAGCAGGCAGATGAGACGATGCTAAATAAACATCTGACTGAGGCAACACAGTAAATCTGAACACAGACAAATAGCCTTTTGGCTGAAAGTATCCCGGTAGCAAAAATGAAATGTGTAATTTGTAATATTAAAAAACTTTTTTTTTTCCTCTGGCCTGATGAGAAGTACAACTGTATGTGAAAAGTTCTGTATTAAGTTTTTCATTTTTCCTGTCTGGTGTAAGACATTGCAGTTACTTTTATTGTTTTCATGTTTCAGGCTAAATTGAGGGATTAACATGTCCAATACCCCTCAGCTTTAGAGGAACCTCTCAGGGCCCGCTGAATCCATCATACATAATGAAAAGCTGCCTCTGCTGTGAAATGTGTTGCTGCTTTTTGCCTGACAACATATATATTTTTTAAAAAAGAACTGAGAAAATCAGCATCTGTTTCAGATGTATAATACAGGTGTAACATTGCAAGATGAGTATCTCATAACACGGCTCTGGTGCCCCATGACTGTCCAAAACCCTACCCCCATTCCCTGACCTCTATTTCCCTGTTGGTCAGTCCACAGCAAATCCGAAAAGCCTCCCAGCATCTCCATGGCGACGGGCCTCAGTCGAGCAGATGGCCTCAGTGTGCCGCGCGGCAATTAAAGAGGGAGCGACGAGCGGGGAAAAGAAAGTGGGTCAGGATCGGGGGGGAGCAGGGCCGGCAACGAGAAGCTGCCTCTGCCTCGGGCCCGAGCACGGACGTATGCGCTCGCACGCTCGGCGAGGCACACAAACATGCGCTAGTGCGTTCATGCCTCGGTGAACTCTTTCCCGGGTCTTCCCAACAAAAACAAATACCCACCCCACGCCAGTCACAAAGCGTCAGCAGAGTGAGAATGAAAAGAGGGGCGAGAGCGACGGGGGAAGTGCGGCGCACAACTAACTAACCCCCTGAAATCTCACACACCCAATTCTCCCCAACAGTGAGAAGTCAGGGAACCTTCCAGCAGAATTAAGGGGGCAAACCCCCACAACGCAATCAATAGGATTAACCCTTTAAATCCCATATAAGGACATATTGAATAAGCCCCCACCCTACTGGATTACTTCCACTGGTGGGACCACGCACTCCGGCAGGATTTGATCCTTTTTCTTCTTTTTTTCCCCACCTAACCAAAATTTCCCAAACAGCAGGGATGAAACACACCCTTGGCGATGTGGGGCAAATCCAATCAGTTTCATCCCCCAACTACTTTCATCATATATTGAGCAGTCTATTGAAACATGGGACTTCCATTTAATCTCGACTTGGACCCACTTGTTACGAAAGATCTGATTGAGCTTCTGAATCACTCATTACTCAAATTAAGGAAGGCTTTAATTAAACTAATTAAGCAGACAATATGATCTTTAGCACATTACGGGGCTTTTAATTTAATTTGCTGTTTTATGTGTCATAATATTCCAACAATTATGCGACGGGCAACACGCTTGTTTGAAGATAGCTTTAATGGAGAATAAGAGTTGGGTTTGGGTTGGGGGGGTGGAGGGGGGGGTCCACTGGCTTCCCGCACAGAGAGAGAAAAAAGGCCTAATGAGCTGGAAAAAATTGAATGAACTTTTATTTGCACGAGCCTTTTCTTCCAGCGAGCAGCCCCGGAGTGTCTTAAGAGAACTTCAGCCAAGAACACTATTTCAAGGCAAACTAGACTCACCCTTGGAACATAGCCTCATTCAAGAACAGCGTGACCCTCGGCAAACTCCCATCCCCCGCAGAGCCTACATGTAAACCATTTCCCCTTTCCTTCTTTACATCTAAGCTGTTATTTTCCCTTGCAAATTTTTTTTTCCATGACTTAGGAAGGACGGTAAAATCCTTAAACCCATTCTGCAGAACAGTTTGAAACTTGGCATCCTTAAAGGTATGAGTCTGCAGGCCGTAAGAAGGAAGGTATTTTAAGAGTTTTGCTGCAGTATTAAACAACCACAATATCAGGTTTCTCATTCCGACATTTGTTTCTCCTTAGCTTGTGTTTTTAGTTCCATAATGCTGACAAAGGAGGTACACCATGCCGAGAGGAACGATTGAAAGCCCCTGCACCTATCTGAAATAAATATTTACGATGTTTGTGCTCAATGTGAATAGATCATATTGTTAAAGTGGGGAAAGAAATTCAACTCCGGTACGTCAATAAAGGCAGGAAAATGCACTGTTCACTTTCACACATCTGTGAGACTGTGAGATATGTGGGTGCAGGGTCAGCGAGTGGGTGTTCTTGTGGCCACTTGTATCTGCATAACTTATCATCGTACAAATGCTGTAGCTCATAATGTGGAGACGTAGGCGGGAGAAGGGGGGAACCCTTGACCCCCAGACCTTCTGTTTCCCTGGCCTCGTGTGACATTTGGCATCTTCATCTCTCGAACGACAATTGCTACTACAAAACGGCTCTGCCTGATTCCTTTACTGGTATCAAAGCCCTCTCCAGATTCCTGACTGGTTAATTCCACTTGCAAACTCGTAGCCAAGCAAGACGTGTGCTGCCAGAGTGGGAGCTCCCATGTGGAAACCCCTGGCAAAGTTATTCGACTGGAAGAGGCAAGAAGAAGTGAGGAGGAGGAGGGGGAGGAGGAGGAGGAGGAGAGAGGTGGATGAGGGGTACAGTAGGCTTTTTATATGCAACTATTCTACATTAGAACTGATTAGCTTCAGGGAGAAAATAGTAAGAAATAAGCCAGACAAAACGCCAACTAGAAGTCAGATCCAGGTCAACAAGATCTCTATTGTGCTATAACTCCCTCTAACAAAGGTTTCCTGTTTTCTGAAGGTACCCAGCGGTCAACCTCAGTTTGCATGGCAGTCTTTTACTAACCTAAGCCCTTAATGTCATTTGCCGTGTGCTGCTAAGAATCACCCATAACATCATCTGAAGAAAAACATAAACAGTGGAAATTTTGCAGATCTAGACATGTGATCGTTCTCTCTGATACTTCCAAGAACAATGTTGACCAGGGGCCATTACCTTTCTCTCTAAAAATAATACTCTTGGTAAATGCAAGACAGCTGCAGATGAACATTATCTGCACAAGACAGCAATACTTGACAGACACAAAAAGACAGTGCAGTGCATTAAACTGTTCATCTGCATAATGGATTTACTGTTTACTGTTCAAATCTATTATGATCTTGTATTAGCTGTCGTCTTTCATGATAACATTTATTATTCAGCTGTAAAATATCCTGATTTGGACATATTGTTATTGCAATTAAAAACAAGTTTAATGTAACCTTGACAGAAATGCTTGCTCATGTAATTTGTTCATGTAAAACAGCGACAAATATCAGCTGATGCATTATTTATGAAACTTGTTATACAGGTTCGAACATAAATATTGACCTCAAACATACATTGGAGGACGTGATAGAGGACAGACAGGTGCAGTGGCAGGTCCTCATGAGATAGATCAGCCTGTCAGTCCACAATATAATGCACCAGGGATAACACAGCAGCCCTGAGAGCACTCCCTGTGATAGAGACCCTCAAGTGTGGAGGGAATGTGCACATCTTCTATTTATGAGCACGAGTCCCTTTGGTCCATGTTCATGTATGATTCTCCTGTCAATGTCAGAGAAAAGAACTGAATTCAATGCACTTCCCCCTTCTTCCCTTTTTTTTTTGCTCGTATGGGATACACTGTATTAGTGATGTAGTGTGGTGAATTTGGAGCAGTAAATATAGCTGGAGCAGAGCACAGCCATACCCCACTGCTTTACTTTTATACATAGTCTAGTTTAAATAAGTGCAGTGCTGACACAGACTCTGTTGGAGCTCCAGATAAAGGAATCCCTTTCCTCGCTCTGAGGTGGGGCTGTACATTAGATTACTCAACCACTCACCCACCTCTTTTTCACACACATTTGAATACTACATCCCATGATAGCCACATATATCACAATTAGAGCTGCAGGTCATAATTAATTCAGTAATCAAATATTCAAGCAACTGCAGATTTATCTAATTATAAATAGTTTTGCTTTATTTAAGAGAGTGCATATACAAATGAGGAAACATGATGTGTTTCTTTAAATAAACAACTTATTAGTTTCCTTGTCAGAGAAATTAATATTTATCGCCTAATTTGATTAAATATTATTATACCAAAATTCAACTTATCAAGTCTATTTAAGTGTTATTATTCTCTCTTGTTCAAAGAAAACATTATGCATAGAAAAAAAAGTACAGTCTAAATTCAGTACTACATGTTCATTAGACTGCATAATGTGCATATACTTCTCTATTCGGGTTGAGAGGTTGTCAAACACCTGCTGACCCTTCTCACTGCAACCAAACCGAATATATCTGCTGAACTGATGCACTTGGAGCTCCAACTGCTAAAGACTCAACTTGACATTTTATAGAATTTGGGAAAATAAATCATTCCACTTAAGTGTTGAGATTTTTATTTTTTTTCATTCTTTATGATTCTGTCAAAATAGAACTCAGAGAGACTGGTTGACATGTGATGTGCATCGGTTTATGAAATATGACTCATGATTTATAGTCTGAAGAAGTGTGTGATTCAACTTTTCCTCATGGTCCACTTTGGAAAGCAAACAGATTGCAAAATAATCATAACATTTCACTAATACTCGTAGAATCCCTGTAATTAAGAATTACAAAACAATCTCCTAGTTGCTTTCCAGCAGTCATAACACTTCCTTTGTAGATCAACTCTACTAAGCATGACTGTCTTGAGTGAAAATATTAATTATTATAGTCTGTGCTAAACAGCATGTAGAATACTTTATAATAACGCTTAAATGATGCTTTGATGCAAAGAATTTTCATTAATAATTCCTATTAATTGAGTTACTCAAGAGTATTTTGTTTTGTTTCAGCCCTATCTGCAATATCAAAAAAAGGGGGGGGGAGCACACAGATGGGAAGAGGATTTCTTTGGCTCACCTGATTTTCTAAAAACAATGCAACACTGGAGTTCAATTCAGCTTGGCTTTAAACTGGGGAATCAATAGCAGACTACATTAGTTGCTTTGGCATGGACCCTACTAAAACAATGGAAGGATCGATGCCAAACTGCAGGGCATCTCTGTGCTTATCTGCATCCCTTTTACACCAAAGTTGAACCATGTTCACTTAAAAAAAAAAAAAAGAGAATTTCCACCACTCATGTTGGTTGACCTCAATCTCAGTAAAATGACGAGCTCGGGGAAACTATTGTGTCAGCTGTGACGCAGGTGGCATTGAGGAACAACAACTGGAATAATCTTAAAATTGTTCACTTCCATGCCACTGAAATCCTCTTGAACTGAAAAATTATCTTTTCTGTCAATCACAGCGGGAATCGATGCAAACATGGATTGAAGGGGCACACTGAGAGCAGAGTGACAAACACAGAGCTGACCTGTTATCAGTCATATTTTGCTCGTCTGTCTGCACAGGACGAGGGCACTAAGGAGCTTTGCATCGAGCTGCAGCACACTGGAAGCTTAGCTATATGTCAGGAAAAATAAATAAACCTGTGCTGGTGTTTTCTAAGCAGCCACCCCCCCGATTTCTCCACCCTTATACCACCACTGCTGCTGCTGCTGCTGCTGCTACTGCCCCCCCTCCTTCACCCTCTCCCATTTACAACCGTGCTGTTGCTTTGAAGCACAGTCAGCTCCCGGAGAGATATCAGTGCGGAATATTAAATGAGCGAACACCATCACTCATTAAAAAGGGAAACATCTCATGAAACAAACCCCCTTTTGTATGAAGTGCTAACCAAGTCAGCTCTCAGCAAGCAAGCAAGCAAGCACTGTCCTCAAAGGAAGAGCAAGGCGACAGGAGAGGGAGGAAAGGGGAGAAGAAAGATCTGGGGGGAGACACCCGAGTTTGTACAAAGTGAAGGAAAATAAAGGTAAGGTTCAGCTCTGAGCGCCATGAAACCCCACAAGCTGTGGCACAATGACAGAAATTTCAGGTTTGCTTTGATTCTAATCATTTCTGTAACTAGAGATTGAAACTGCTCCCAAATTTTAGAAATGTTTATTATTTTCATTCAAATGTGCTCTGCAAGCTAATATTATGTTTCAGCCTCAGCCCTGGAGGGTGTTTATCAATGGATGGCATGAGCAGTGGGTGAGGTAAATGGCCTGTAATGCGATTGCTTTTTTGAAGGCGGTTCAATCAGGACACAGTTTGTGCAAATGTTCAGTGTCTTATAAGCTGACCCGTCTGAGGTCAAGAATTTGGAAAAAGTGACAAAACTCACAAATGAAAAACAAATTTCTTCAGCAGTTGACTGTCAAAAAGCACAAGAATTCGGCAATAAAACCTGAACAAAATGCCTTTTTTAAATAAAAAGAAGCTCCAGAAGACATTATTGATTTATATATGTATTACACTTCAAATAATTCAATAGTTATGCATTACTTTTCAACAGTGGGATTTTGAAATAGTGGCAAAGAAAAACTTCTGAATGACATTGCTGTCAGGGAGAGACTTCCATCACATGTTTAATTTAAGGCCCCGACAAGCACAGCGCATCAGCCAACTGATATATTGGTCTGACCCAGGATGGTAAGAGGCAGAGCTGCAGGCCAGCTCTTGTCAACAAACTGCGCCGGTCAGCGAAAAATCTGAGTGAGTCGAAGAGCAGAAAACATGTCAACAGCATCAACTAGTCCATCAAGTTTTCAAGTGAATCCCAGTCTGTCTCAGCGAGTTCACAAAGTAGAGAGAGAAAACACAGACAGGAAGTGTTGGGCTGATGGAGTGGACCCAGAGGAGCCCCCCGCTACGAAACCTTAAAACTAATCAAGCCAATCATCTAAAAGAGAAGGCTCTGTACTTTTCCACTGAATCCACTTGATGGTTTTTCAGGAGCTCCAGTATTAGGCTCAAATTCAGCCACTATAAAAGATTTTATATTTCCACCTAAGAGGATTCATTTTCCTCTTTATCCCCAGCCTCTGTAGGTTGTTCACTGACTGGTTATCAGCACTTCTTTGCTTCTTAATGGGGGCACATCAGCCAAACTGCCTGTTGTAAACTGACGGGCGTTGTCCGGGCTGTCACATGAGGGGGGGTGGGGGGGGGGGGTGGGGGGGGGGTGGGGGGGGGGGAGATGGAATGTTAAGATAT